>JAABNY020000039.1:34191044-34219226 GCA_015164015.2 Brevimyrus niger
AAGAACATAAGAACATAAGAAATTTACAAATGAGAGGAGGCCATTCGGCCCATCAAGCTCGTTTGGGGAGAACTTAATATATTTCTTATATTCTTATGTTCTTATATATTGCTCAAGAATCATGAGAGAAAATCTCAATCTCATTTCTGAGTGAGAAAAAAAAATGTGATTCGACTGTACTGGGAATCGTGCAGTCCAGGTAAGGATGCCTTCGGGTGCACGTGTCTGGAAGCCCTGCACATGTGAGATAAGCGTGCTTAACCAAGGCCAGTTCGGTCTGGCTCACCTTCACGGTCTCCATGGGACAGACCACCACCACGGCCTCAGCCACTCCGGCCCCCAGCCCGCAGATCAGCCCCCGCGTGCTGTCCAGCTTCCCCGACTCGTCTCGCATTTGGTTGCTGAGAAACTCGAACATCCCGAACCTGGCGAGAAACAGCAGGTGTGGGTGACCCACAGGGTATTGGGACATTTCCAGCCCTTAGGAATGACCCAAGACAAGGGCCACCTGCAGCTAGTAACAGGAAGAGCAGGAATTAGATGGGTCCTGCCTTGCTTCACACTCTGGTTATTACCTCAGTGTGTCATCTATCACTTTTTAATATGCCATCGTTGCTACAGTACTTCATTCTTCCTTAAAGACATCAGAGAACAAGTCCTGGTGTCGCTTCGAATCGGCACCTGATGAATGGGTTTGATGGCCGGATCTCTGTGCTTCTCACTAGAGTGAATAAATGTTATTCTCCACAAACCAAAAATAACTCTGAAGTCACAGCCCTGCTACAGGGTGTATCTCTGTATTCCTTCTCATGTGTGACTGTTTTGATCAAATCAAAGCTGCATTTTCAACCAATAAATCAGCTTCCAGCGAACCAGGCAATTTCCTCTCAGCTACAGATTGAAGTCCTCAGCTACTTGTGACTCTTGCAGGCTCAGACTGATCCACGATTCACCCCCAGACTCCCAGACCATAAACTAACCATATGACCTCATTTGACACATAATTACTTCTTTGCTGAAATGAAAATGACAGACAGGAGTTACTTTTAGTCCTGCACCACATTCTATGTGTGACTTAAACTTTTAAAAGCAAATTCCTGGAGAAGAATAGCCTACAGAACAGGAGAATGCCCTGCCAGAGCTATGAAAATAAGTTTTAAAACAAAACCAAAATAGCGATAAAGGAACACTGAATGTAACAAATAAAATGACAAACGAATAAAGAAAGTGATCTTGTGGGAAAAACAGCCTTTAATTACAATAAATAAAGCCCCAATGAAACAAAATAACCTTATCATGGTGGAGAGGTTTGCGTGTTCCTGTGATCCCAGGAGCTAAGTTGCCCGGGGCTTTATGTCCCTGGTAGGGTCACCCAAGGCAAACAGGTCCTGGGTGAGGAACCAGACGAAGTGCAGCTCAAATGATCAACTATGATGAAGAAAATAATGAAAACATGTTTTCCCTTGCCTGGACACAGGTCACCAAGGCCCCCCCCTGGAGCCAGGCCTGGGGGTGGGGCTCGATGGCGAGCGCCTGGTGGCCAGGCCTATACCCATGGGGCTTGGCAGGGCACAGCCCGAACAAGGCACGTGGGTCCCCCTTCCAATGGGCTTACCACCCATAGGAGGGGCCATAGGGGTCGGGTGCAATGCGAGTTGGGCAGTGGCTGAGGGCGGGGACCCTGGCGGTCCGATCCTCAGCTACAGAAGCTAACTCTTGGGACATGGAATGTCACCTCTCTGATGGGGAAGGAGCCTGAGCTGGTGCGCGAGGTTGTGATGTTCCGGCTAGATATAGTCGGGCTCACCTCGACGCACGGCTTGGGCTCTGGAACCTCGAGGTAGGTTGGACCCTCTTCCACTCGGGAGTTGCCTGCTGGGAGAGGCGCCGAACGAGGGTGGGCATACTTATTGCCCCCTAGCTGGGCGCCTGTACATTAGGGTTTACCGCAGTGGACGAGAGGGTAGCCTCCCTTCGCCTGCGGGTGGGGGGACGGGTTCTGACTGTTGTTTGCGCTTATGTGCCGAGCGGCAGTTCAGAGTACCCACCCTTTTTAGAGCCCCTGGAGGGGGTGTTGGAGAGCACTCCTCCTGGGGAGTCTCTTGTTTTGCTGGGGGACTTCAATGCTCACGTGGGCAATGACAGTGAGACCTGGAGTGGCGTGATTGGGATCTGAACCCGAGTGGTGTTCTGTTGTTGGACTTCTGTGCTCGTCACTGTTTGTCCATCATGAACACCATTTTCAGGCATAAGGGTGTTCTTATGTGTAGGACAGCCTAGGCCGCAGTTCGATGATCGACTTTGTAGTCATGTCATCGGACTTGCGGCCGCATGTCCTGGACACTCGGGTGAAGAGAGGGGCGGAGCTGTCAACTGATCACTACCTGGTGGTGGGTTGGCTCCACTGGTGTGGCAGAAAGCCGGCCAGGCTTGGCAGGCCCAAGCGTATAGTGAGGGTCTGCTGGGAACGTCTGACAGAATCCCCTGTCAGGAGGAGTTTCAACTCCTACCTCCGGCAGAACTTCTCCCATGTCCCGGGGGAGGCCGGGGACATTGAGTACGAATGGACCATGTTCTGCGCCTCCATTGTGGAGGCAGCTGACCGAAGCTGTGGCCGTAAGGTGGTCGGTGTCTGTCGCGGCGGCAATCCGCAAACCCGCTGGTGGACACCAGTGGTGAGGGATGTCGTCAAGCTGAAAAAGGAGTCCTATCGGGCCTTTTTAGCCTGTGGGACTCCAGAGGCAGCTGACGGGTACCGGCAGGCCAAGCGGGATGCTGTTTTGGCGTTTGCTAAGGCAAAAACTCGGGCTTGGTAGTAGTTTGGTTTTGAGACGATTCTGGTCCACCATCCGGCTGCGGTGCAACATCAACACCATTTATGGTGGGGATGGGGTGCTGCTGACCTTAACCCGGAACGTTTTGGGTCAGTGGAGGTAGTACTTCGAAGTCCTCAATCCCACTGACACGCCTTCCAATATGGAAGCAGAGTATGGGGACTTGCGTGTGGACTCTCCTATCTCAGGGGTGGAGGTCGCTGAGGTGGTTAAAAAGCTCCTCGATGGCCGGGCCCTGGGGGTGGATGAGATCCGTCCGGAGTTCCTCAAGGCTCTGGATGCTGTGGGGCTGTCCTGGTTGACACGCATCTGCAGCATCGCGTTGACATTGAGGGCAGTGCCCCTAGACTAGCAGACTGGGGTGGTGGTACCCCTCTTTAAGAAGAGGGACCAGAGGGTGTGCTCCAACTATAGGGAAATCACGCTCCTCAGCCTCCCTGGTAAGGTCTATTTGGGGGTTCTGGAGAGGAGGGTCCGCCGGATTGTTGAACCTCGGATTGAGGAAGAGCAGTGTGGATTTCACCCGGGCCATAGAACACTGGACCAGCTCTATACTCTCCGCAGGGTTATGGAGGGTTCATGGGTGTTTGCCAAACCAGTCTACATGTGTTTTGTGGACTTGGCGAAGGCATTCGACCGTGTCCCTCGGGGAGTCCTGTGGGGGGTGCTCTGGGAGAATGGGGTGCGGGGCTTCCTTTTAAGGGCTGTTTGGTCCCTGTATGACCAGTGTCAGAGTCTGGTCCGCATGGGCGATAATAAGTTGGACTTGTTTCCAGTGAGGGTTAGACTCCGTCAGGGCTGCCCTTTGTCACCGATTCTGTTCATAACTTTTATGGACAGAATTTCTAGGTGCAGTCAGGGTGTTGAGAGTGTCCGGTTTGGTGACCTCAGGATTAGGTCTCTGCTTTTTGCAGATGATGTGGTCCTGTTGGCCTCATCGGACCCTGACCTTCAGCTCTCGAGAATTAGCACCACCAAATCTGAGACCATGGTCCTCAGCCAGAAAAGGGTAGAATGCTCTCTCCGGGTCGGGGATGGAGTCCTCCCCCAAGTGGAGGAGTTTAATTATCTCGGGGTCTTGTTTACGAGTGGGGGGACGATGGAACGGGAGATCGACAGGCGGATCAGTGCGGCATCCACAGTGATGCAGGCGCTGCATCAGTCTGTCATGGTGAAGAAAGAGCTGAGCCAAAAGGCGAAGCTCTCGATTTACCAGTTGATCTATGTTCCTACCCTCACCTATGGTCACGAGCTGTGGGTAGTGACCGAAAGAACGAGATCGCGAGTGCAAGCGGCCGAAATGAGTTTCCTCCGCAGGGTGGCTGGGCGCTCCCTTAGAGATAGGGTGAGAAGTTCAGTCATTCGGGAGGGGCTCAGAGTAGAGCCGCTGCTCCTTCGCATTGAGAGGAGTCAGATAAGGTGGTTCGGGCATCCGATTAGGATGCCTCCTGGACGCCTCCCTGGTGAGGTTTTCCGGGCATGTCCCACTGGGAGGAGGCCCCGGGAAAGACCCAAGACACGTCGGAGGGACTACAGTATGTCTCTCGGCTGGCCTGGGAACGCCTCGTGATTCCCCCAGAGGAGCTGGATGAAGTGGCTGGGGAGAGGGAAGTCTGGGTTTCCCTGCTGAGACTGGTGCCCCCGTGACCCGACCTCAGATAAGCGGGAGACAATGGATGGATGGATGGATGGATGGATGGATGGATGGATGGATGAAATAACATTTGCATCGATCCACAGAACGACACACCATCACAGGAATAAAGAGATGGGTTTCTCCCCCTGGGTGCATCTAATGCACCTGAAGGGTGTTCCATCAAGCAAGATTTCTCAGGTAGCTTGGTTAACTTAAGTCAGTAGTCATGACTGTCCAATCAGAGTTTAGGTATGGAACATTCCTATTAGACAATCATCACTTTTAGCTTAAGTCAACCCAGCTTACTGAGAAATCCTGCTTCATGAAACACCCCCCAAGACTAACATGTACATATTCAGTAGACGCTTTTGTTTATACAGTTAGGTGACAAGAGTTTGGGGTCAAAGGCCTAGCTCAAGGGTCAAAGGTGACATGATCACTCTTCTGGAAACAGAAACACACCCCAAGCCTACTGAGCTGCACACTTTGCCACTAGCTAACGATTGTGAACTGTGCTGTGATGCAAGGGACTCTCCCCACTCCTTGCAAGCCTCTACCCAGCTCTCCTCACATGCTGTGGCTTTGAAGAGTCTGAAACAGGAAGTAAACGCAGATAACATCTATTTATAGCTCTGGCTGAATTATGGTGGTGACTGAAGCGAAGAGGAGTTACTGTCTGGTCTTTAGGTACTGCATCTTGATTGCTGCTTCCTGAGAGCCTTAGCATACACTGTCACGCCAGTACTGACAGTTATTGCTTTTTTTTTTTTCCTGTAACCAATTAGCATTCAGCATCTGTCCTCTGCCTCTGGAAACCTTTTGCATTTATTCAGTTGACAGCTGTTTGTGGAGTTTCTCTCCACCGCACAGGATCATAAATATGCCAAAGCCTCCATCACAGCACTCAGACTGACACTTCTGGTCTGTAGGTCTATGGAGATGAGAGGGCACGAGATACAAATCAGGATTCACAGTATGACGCCTTTACTTCTATTCCTCTCCATCACCGTGTAACACATTGACTCTTAAGCTTTTTCTCCCCTGACAGTACTTTCTGTTCACAAGTATCTCAATCTCCCAACTCCTTCTAGCATTCACACAACAGGACCTTGATGTAGCAGATACAAAACTACATTACCCATGAGCCTCAATTCTTCAGATGGAAGACCAACAATTGACTTATGCTAATGACAAATTTGGGAAGCAATACAGATTTGCCAAGGTTGAGTGTAAAGACAAGATTCAATATTCCCACCTGATTTACTAAACTTTTGTAATATTTGCACATATTCCACCATTGAGACTAAAAAAATAACCTAAAATAAAAACTTAGTTTAGTTTGTTTTACAACCCAAAATCAGAAAAAGTTGGGTGGGTCTGGGAAATGCAAATAAAAAAAATAATGCAGTGATTCTGAAATTTACTTTTTCAATTATTTCACTGGAGACTGTATAAATCCAAGATTTTGAAGATGTTTTGTCTGGTCAACTTCATTTCATTTGTTAATATACATCCATTTCTGTATTTCAGGCCTGCAACACATCCCGAAAAAAAGTTGCCATGATAAAGCCTTCAGCACTTTGTAATGTTGTCATTCCATCTCACAACACTTAGAAGATGCTTTGGCACTGAGGATAAGAAGCGATGAAGTGTTTCAGGTGCTATTTTGTCCCATTTTTCCTGTAAACATGTCTTAAGGTGTTCATCAGTACGGGATCGACGTTGTCGCATTTCCTGTTTCTAAATTCTCCACACATTCTTCACTGGGGACAGATCAGGACTGCAGGTAGGCCAGTCCAGCACCCGCACTCTCTCCTGCAGCCATGCCTCTGTGAAGCGTGCAGAATCACTCATAGGTGATTTAATTGCATTCACACTGCCAATTTCACTACCCTGTACACAATGAATAATATCACTCAGAGACAAACAGCTGCAAAAGCTTTATAATTCAAACCCTTAATGTACAAATTCCCCATTTCCTGCCAGGCCGTCTGGTTATTAAAGCAGGTAGGATCTACAGATATGAAGTGTCTCTAAGCAGAAGATTAATTGGCGTCACCTGGTCAAGCAGCCATTAACAGCACTGTGAGGCGGCGCGTTATGGACTGAGCGACGTTTAGAGTGATGCAGCCGTCTCCACCCTGACAGCCCTGGGGCATCCCATAGTTGCAGCTGGGAACGTGGCTGGTTTGAAGTGAACAGCTCATCTGAATTGGCCTTGCTGACATGTAGATCTAACAGCGGAGCTGCTGGTACAGTACAGCTACATCCATCCATCCATCCATCCACCCAAAGCACAGGGCAGCAGGCAGGCTGCCAGGCCGGTTACAAAGCAGAAACCTACATACAGAGACACACTATGGCAACAGACAAAAGCAGAAGATGCAAACTTGACAGAGATTGAGGGCAGGAGTCTCCCCGAGACACGACACCACCGAGAGCGGCCAGTTACACAAACGCAAAGATGCTGGGCAATAATGCAGGCCAGCTCAACTGGGAAAGCCAGTCGACACCATGTACACTATACATAAAATATTTATTCTCGTGAGTTTGCAAATCAGCTGTACACAGCACCAAGGAATTTAGAAAAAAACACTCTTTATGGAAAATCTATAAATAGGGAAATCAAGTTTTTTTTTTAAATCCGTCCTGGGTACCAAAAGGGCCAACTTCCTTTGCAGTCAGCACATTTATTCTTCCAATGCTTGGGCTAGATGCCAATTCTAGATGAGTAACAGTATCTAATCTAATAATATCTAATGAATGTCCCTCCATTAGAGCGCTCTCTACAAGGTCACCTTGCTCTTTGGCTGCCCCAGTAGGCATCCAATCAGCTAATGAGGGTATGGGAGCTCATCCAATCAGCCAAAGAGGGAGACGGCGGCACCGGCAAACTTCAGCCACAGCACTTTGCCATGGCTTTCTTCAAGGAGGGCAGCTCAGCTGGCAGTCCTCCTCTGATGCGGGGGCCATAAGGAAGCTCACTGGCAACTGGAACAGGCTTTTATTTTATGGGAATCTGTCACTGGGTTATGGCTGTCCATTTATATGGCTTCTGTGTAATGTGCTGTTGGACAGACCATCGCGGAGATTGTCTTTGCTTTGGAGAGATATTCATTAATCCTGAGAGAGAACATGCCTGAAGGACATGGGGGTGGGGCTTTGGGGGGGGGGGATTGGCTGTCTGGGGCTGAGCATCTGGGGAACATGGTGATAGCTGTGGGGGGTGGGGCTTAGGATCTTTGCTGCCTTGCCCCTAATGGTCTTCTTTCACAGAGATGTCCTTTATCGACTCGCCCCACCATGGAATAAATTCATTGATATGATAAGAATATCTGAAGTGTTCTTCCACCGACGTTTAAGTGCCGGATTTTTTTGGTTAATGAAGTTTCCAGACCACTGTGCAATACAGTGCTCCCGATATAAAGAGGAGGGAAGCATTCAAGGTGCACAAGACATAAAACAAATGGGGCACTACAGTGGGCCAGCCGAGTGCTGCGGAGAGGACCTGTATGCTCCCCCCATCTCACAGGATTAACTCCGCCCTGATGTCACACTGGGCTCCTGATTGGCTTATGAGCCAGCTAATATCTCAGCATCAAATGGCACCTCCCACCAGAGATGCATAACGACCTTGACTGACAGAATGGCGATTCTCATCTAGCTGTCATACATGTCCAAGAGCCGCCCTGTCATAAGGTCAAACCGAGAGGGACCTCGGGGATTCCTCTAGACTTAAGCTGTCAGCTTCAGACGCCACTCTTCATGGATGCTACGCGATGCAAATTACAGGAGAATTCTGCTCTGTGGGGATGACCTTAATACCAGGGCCTTCTGTCAGTGGGGATGGTTGAGGAGATGCGTCACACTTAGTGCACCTGTCTGCTCTGGAGCTCCAGGAATAGAGACTTTCAGCGACAATGAGACAGGCCAAGCACAAAGGTGCCTCTAATTGGTCACACGTCAAAGGAAAGCAGACAGCGGCTCCATGTAAAGGTAACGCAGCACCTCATAACCAGCCATGAGAAGTCACTGGCTGCGGAAACAAAGACAGAGATGAATGTGAGGAGGAGATCCTAAAGTGAACACCTCAAGTCTACCTCTAGAACTTCTGAAACCAGGGATAGACCATTTCGATTTTAACCAAAAACGCATGAGCCTGCTGGCCCCTCTGTTTGACCTCTATCTGTTTGACCAGTAATTTATACTGAGACTTTACTGCCAGGCCAACCTACTACATCGGCAAAGCAGCCATTACCCCAAACTCGGGGTCCGGGGCCAATCAGGAGGGCAGAGGGCGCCCAATGGGCAGCTTGTCATATTTCATTAAAAATTCTAGATCTCAGTTATCTACCTGTAGCCAGACTGACCCGCTCTCCGCTCAGCGGTCCCACACAGTGTGACTGATTCACCATTATGTATTTTACATCACATTTAGTTATTTCAGCAGAAGCTTTTATCCAAAGTGTCGTACAATAAATGAGTAAACAGGGTGAGATTTGCCACTGGGACAGTTAAGAGCCCAATGGTGACATCACTCTGCCAAACACAGGATGTGAACTGGTAACCAAAACCACACACCGTTGTGTGTCATACATGAGACTATGATCTATCTGCTGGACACATGGAACATTCCAGGATATACAGATTCCCTGCATTTCTGCTGAAATTCACTACAGTGTAGCTGCTTAGCAAAAGCTTTTTAGAGCAATAACCTGCAAGTCCGCCTCACACATGGTCACCCTCAGCAATGTCACCCCACCCCCAGACTACAGAGGAGCTTGATCCACACCATTGGTGACCAGCATTTTCTAGCCATCTCTGTAATATAGACAACCTTATTGATTAGACACCTCCCATCGAGGAACAATGAATCTGTTTCACCAGCAGGGGGCGCTAAACACAGGCCAAAATTGAACCCCGGTTCAAAAAAGAATGTGTGCCAAATCTTTTTACTGAATCAATCTGGGTTACTGTCTTGCTCAAGAGTGTCATAGGTGATCTGCTTCTGGCACTTGAACAGGCAGCATCCTTTAGTTCACAAGCTCACATCCTTAACCACCATGACACTGTATGCAGTAACAGAATCACAGAAGAACCTGCAGGTGGTGGAGCATTAGAGAAGTAAGAGCGGCACGTACCTGACAGCAGCCTTGGGAATGGACCCATAAAGCAGCGAGCTGAGGCCTCTGTACAGCCCCTTAACGCCATGGCTCTGAACCGTCTGCCTCACACAGTCCCCTGCAGGAGGGAGCCGGTACTGCGTCAGAATCCATGGCACTTGGAGGTTGCAGGCAACACTGCTTATGGAAAGTGGTGAGCTGGGGGACTCTGAGTCCCAGACTCCTCCTTCCTAAGTATCATATCAAACTATATGTGCAAACCTTTGAAACCATATTAACTTTCCCTAGAGTCTCAATCTGAATCACCTTCTTTTTTCGATCCTTCATCAAAAGTCAATCAGAAGTAGTTTGCAGCTTCTCCGCGTTTAATATTTCTGCATTCACACCCATACGGACACACCGGTGTGTACTGTTCAGCATGTGCAGCGTAATTAGTGCAGGCAGCAGCTGTCTCATTAAGAGCCTTAGCCAAGAAAAGGTCCCAAAGAGACGCAGAGTTTGTTTACAGCCACCGATCACTGCCCTTCCTGCTTCCTCTGTGGAGAATTTTGTGGCTTCGGTACCGAGGACCAGCAGCAGCTAATGTGCCAATCAGGTCACATGACTCATAGAGAGGATCAAAGCATGTCCAGGTTTGGGACAATTGAACCGTTGGCTGATCAAAAGAGGATGAACGCTGCAGGGAGAGGCTGCTGGAGACGGCGAGCTCCGCCTGGGCTGCGCTAATGAGCCCTATTTGCTAGCGTGGAAATAAAATACCCTGCTGACAAATACCTGCGTTTCAAAGTTCATTCCTTGAGTTTGGGGCCACAAATAAACAGGGGCAGTGCACCTTTACATAGCAGCTGTGGGGAGCACTGAAAAATCAATAATATGCTGAATAACTTCACCACTCCTACAAAGTACATATTTAATCACATGACAGTACTGACTCAGATCACATTTAAAAAGGAAAATAATGCATGTTTGCTAGGTACCTGTCAAGCAGTAGCCTAGAGGTGTCAAACTGCAGTTCTGGAGGGCCGGAGCCCTGTGTAGCTTAGTTCTTTCCCTGTTCCACCACAAATGATTCAGCTCAAGAGCTGAGTGGTAATTAGCATGAGGAGCTCAATCAGCTGTGTTAAATGAGGGGAAACCCAAACATGTACAGGGCTCCGGCCCCCCAGGACTGCAGTTTGACAGCCATGCACTAGCCTTTGGCTCTTGATTATTACATCCAAACAGTCAATTTCATTAATCACTAGGCCACCTGCTGGCCTGACACAGTCTAGCTGGTACTTGTTGCATTACTTGGCAACAAAAAGAGAACGTGGAGTCCTGTCAACAGCCATGAAGCTCACCCACCGATGCCCTTGTAGCGAGGAGGGTTGGCCTTCTCGTCCAACTGCAGCTGCGTCTTCACGTACTCTGTGGGGAAGGTGATGCAGATCTCGATGCCTCCAGCAATTCCACCTGCAAAAGCAAGGAGCACTTTCCAGTTACTGCCCCCCTGTGGTGATGCCACACAAAACTGGGGAGGGGGGGCATTTCCCAGTTACTGCCCCTCTGTGGTGATGCCACACAAAAGTGGGGGGGGGGCCTTCCCAGTTACTGCCCCCCATAATCATGCCACACAGATGTGCATATTGGACATAAATTCAGCCACAGCGATAATAAAGTCAGAACCACAGCCAGCACAGAACCCAAGCCTCCCTAGTGGACAGGACAGCTTTGAATCAGCACAAAAAGGCCCACAAGCACAACTTTGAGCTAAATTATCTAGGGAGGACCTAGAAGACCAACATCCGAGCTTTGCTACACAGATATGGGAAATTATGGAAGATTCAGCAAAGAGAAATCAAAACAACAGCAATAACGTAAGCTGTTCCTATGATTTTGAATTATTTAATTAACCAACTGAATGTTCCTGTTAATATTTTTTTTTTTTTTTTGATAAGTAGATTTACACAAGCCAGAAAAACAACCCTATGTGGGGTCAGGAAGACCATCCTGTGTATAATGAATAGATTAGGCTGTGAGCTATTAAACCATCCAGAACAAACCTTGGCAGTAAATAGTTACCATAGTTAATAAGGAACTACTTTGCCTTAAACCTGATAAGTGCTGCAACTGGCGTCCAAAGATTAAAATGCAGCTTGTGAAACATTTGCACGCTTTAAAAAACAACTTGGGAAATTAAAGACCCAAACAGAAATAAGGCTGACTATTGGCTTGTTCAGGAATCATGTGACCTGACTTCACTTTGCACTGGCCAATGTGGTCAGCTCTCCGGACAAAGGCTGTCTGTACAACTACTAGCTCATTGGGTGGGTAATGGGCAGTTGGGCAGTCAAAGATTCAGTGACTTTGACTCAACAGCAAGCCTTGAGTAATACAAACTTATGAACTTTGAGGTCATTTGTGTAATACAGTTTGTCCAATAACATCTGTAAAATCTTCATTACCAAATATCTTTGGTTCTGCAAGGTTTACTTACAACAGGCAGAGTAACTGCAAGACAAAACATTAAAATTCTGACTAGTTTGTGAGTTGACTTAATCGACAGAGGTCATAACCATTTAAACTCCAGCCCATCATAGGCTCTGTTACACGATTCAGTTAAAAATCTGTTTGTGAATAATAAACATCACCTTTTGCCCATAAACGCATTTCAGCTGCTCTATATGTGATGCAAACTATTGTTTTTCCCTTAACAAGGATGGAAAAACTCACTTTATATAAATACTCATGTAGACCCACACAAACAATTTAGGACAGGATCACAAAACCCACGAGGAAAGAGCACAAACCCACAAGTGGCAGAATGATTAGCTCAGTGAATGGCTGCTACCCAGACACACAATGCCAGAAAAAGCCTTATTATACCATATTATCAGAAACTACTAAATAAGTAGTATTAAGGTTTAGTAGTGCAAGTATTAAGGGCTAAGACACAGAACAGTGATCATGTCACCTTACAAAGCATAATAAAAAGATGAAATGAACCAAATTTTGCATGTATCCGGTCTGTCTTGCCATGCAGGCAACAGATCATATACACATTCTATTTTTTCTATCTTCATTCATGTGGTTGGTAGACTTTGTATAATGCAGACACACAGCTTATAATCTGATGCCTTTATACAGGCAAATATGTAACAGGGCACATACGGCTCAAGCTGAAACCTGAACCTGTAACATTCAGATCAGAAACTCCACCAATACAGCACCTACGACATGATATTGATGCAGCAGTGGGCACAGTGACAGAATCAGACAGACACAGAGACACAATGACAGAGAGACAGACACAGAGACACAGACAGGCAGACAGAGACACAGAGACAGAGAGAGGCAGACACACGCAGACACACGCAGACACGGCTCACTTCCTTTCAATCAATAGTCCTGTTGAAATAAACGAAAGCAGTAAGAGCAGGATTGATTTTTCCCAGCATAACCAGCCGCTCGCCTGCTATCCCATTAAGACAACAGCCCATTAATCAAGTTTAGACCTGCTCTTTACACTCTGCAGTTCACCCAGGGTTCCTGACATAAGCCCCAGGGAGAATCACAACAAACCACCCACACATAAGCATTCTGATTAAAGTTCTTCATTAGAGAGTGAATCTAATTCCAGTAATTCGAGCAAATTCCAAAAAAAGTCAGTTATGGATACAGTAAAGGAGTCAGCAATGTTAGCTCATGCAGCATGAATTATTTCTGGCTATTTACAAAAATGCAGCCCAAGCCTGATCTTTCTATGATGCTTCTAAAGCAAAAAAGAAAACCTGCTAACATGATTAAAAAAAATACTACAACCCAAACTAAGATGAACACTTACAAATTATTGCATCACCTCTGGGCAACACCCACATCATGTGACTTTTTTTGACCGTGCACTGGGCGGTCAGATTAAATATTTCTTATTTATATAAATTAAAGCAAACTGTAACCCTGTACTACATAAGTCGTGCGGAAGACTGGAGGCCGGAAGGATAATTTAAACTTCAATAAAAGCTTGCAGGCTTAGTCACAGCCAGGGGCCGCAATTCAAAAATGAAACATAAAAATTAAAATGATTATATTGGCAATATAACCAAAGTTGTAGAATAAGCATGAAGTATGTGAGTGTAACTGGCAGGGAAGGTCCATCACAGGCCTCACATTCACAACGGTTTGACTGTGAAGCTGAGAGATGCCGGTCTCTCTGTCCACTCCCTGAGCTTTCCCCACCCCCCGGGGTAAGTTAACCTGCAGGAAGCCAAGGTCCACGACCAGACAAACAAAGGCAAGCGAATCTGCATTTCGGCAGTGAGTTCAAACTCTAAAGTTCGCCGCTTGTGCTGCCTTTGACTTGAGCGCATCACTATTGACAAACTGCAAACCCTTACAAACTGCAGCTGGGTCCGGAGCCAGCTGGCCTTCACTGAAGCACCACCCTACACCGACCCCCCCAGGCCTCTGTTACATGAGTGCAAATACGCCCAGGGCATGCGGGGGGGGCGAAGTGTGGACAGGCTGTGGTCCCTTTAGCCATGAACTTTAACCTACAAATACACCCCAACCCCAAGTGCTACCCAATATGAAGAGGCGGCACCAACACTGAGTTATTTCTGCAGCTCGTCCACAGACCGCAGCTCTGATACGGGGATCTGAGGGGACGTGAGACTTTCTTTCTTTGCAATAAGAGTTTGTGCTGCTCCCCAGGCCGCTTCAGCTACTTATCTGCCACCTGACTGACTGTTTCCCACAGGTTCCCCTGTGCTGCTCCCCAGGACGAGCCGGATCCTGACCCTGGGGGGGGGGGGGAGCAGATGATGAAAGTGCTCCTGCTCGTAGCCGGGTTTTACCTTCCAAAGGTAAAGCGGCCAGAGCAGCGGGCAGAAAAGCAGCAATTAGGCGAGAGCTGACCCTGTTCCAGGAGCTCCAGGGAGAGGAACCTCACCCAAGCGGCACTCGCCAGGCAAACGGAGCCAGCACTGCGGGACTCGCCAGCCAGTGCTGCCCGCCGAGTCTGGGGCTACGTGCTCCTCCGTGTCTTTAATCACGGCCGGGCTGCACGTCGCCTCTCTCGAGCCACACTCAGCCTAAAGTGAGACGCGAGGCTGTAATGTCATTCCTCATGGCTGTAAAACACCCCTTTCCGAACAAGCTGGTCAGCAGCTGCATTGATTTACGCCACGTCTGATCCGTGAGGCTGAATTCGTTACACGCAAGTCCAAGCGAGTCCAAGGAGCAGCCGCCCGTCTGAGGTTAAACAGCCCCTGCAAACCCACAGACCACTCTAGGCCAGGGCTGGGCAATCTTATCCAGAAAAGGCCTTTGGTTTTCCCTGCAACTCCCTAATTAGATTACTAATTAAAGGACTGATTGGCTGAAGAGTTTGAACAGCTGACCTACAGGTTATCCCAGTAACCTGCATACACACCGGTCCTTTGTGTATATGATTGCCCACCCCCAAGTTGTTCATAATTGAGACAATTTATAATTAAGTAAAAATGATAATTGTTCAATTACAACATGATACGAAGCTACAAAAATGAATAAGTGCCTTATCAACAGAGCATGCTGTATGAATTCGAATCATGCATTTTGTACATAGAGGTCACATTACCAAACCTTACAGGTATTCTGGGGGGGTCAGGTGATCAGTCGCGGGGTTTGTTCCATCAGTCTGTCATACCCACAGGCACAGGATTCTTCACATGCTGCTTTGTGGGGCTGAAGAGCAGGTTCTCCTCGTCCCCTCATAGTCTGCTGTGTGAGGCTTAGCTTAACCCCACCAACACCCTACTTCATGGTGTCAGCCCCATCATCGATTCCACTTCCCCCAAAGGAAGGTTCCGCTCCCTTTCCTAGACACGCGTCACGTGCTTCTGGTCTCCTCCGGTTCCGTTTCACAGACTCCCCGCACAGAGTGCCCCCCCCACCACCAAGCAGCAGGCCTGAAGGGGATCCTGCTCAGCCCTCTGTGATGCTCACCGGCATCAAAGCAGCATATGAAGACTCCAGGGCCTGTGGGTACGACCGACTGACGGAATGAGCTCCGTGATTAAAAATACCAAGTCACTGTCTCCATTGTGACGCTCACATCACTGACACACTGCCTCTATTGAGCAACATCTATTGTGCAAAGGCTGATTCTCTTTTTACTCACATTTATCACTGCGGGACACAGCCCCCAGGCCGACTGATTAAATAGTCACCCTGGCCCCCGATGCATGCCGTGACATCCATCCAGCAAATGACGTCACTGTTAGAGAGTAACGTCCCCTGACTGAGCAGAGCCACAGCCATCCTGGTGGAGCATCTTAAATGAAGCTGACTTGGCCTTCTGATGCATCACTGCCTGGAGCGTCTCCCATTCTAATGGCGGTCTGGCAATGGGCCCAGTTAATCTGGGCAGGAGGCAGTATGGTGTGGGGGGGGGGGTCTCCGAGCTCAAGGTCTGTGCAGCGTGAAGCAGAGTCTGCCTGGACTTTAGCACTCAGTTTATCTCAGTGCTTCAATCACTCAGTGGCCTGTAAGGGTCAGAAAGGGCCAGGCCTGCTCACTCAGGCAGATTCAGGCCAGCATCTGAGTTTGAATCAGCTGAATTGCAATAAATTAACGGTGATGATGGACTGAAGATTCCAGTTCATTTCAGTGTGAAGGAAGTGTGAAGAAAGTGCAAGATTCACAAAATGTACACTTAGATAAAAAGAAAACATAATGCAGCACTGTTTCCACCAGAAGTGTCAGAAGGTAGTGGAGCCATTCATGAATATTCAATCTCTCAGCGCTGACTGGCTGACAGGAGCCCAACCCATCATGTGATTGGTCTATGAAAAGGCCATTGCTGGCATGGTGCAGAGCCTTGCAAAGCAGCAGGTCATTCCGGGCCTGGGACTTCAGGATGGAAACAGTCCATCTCCTGCACTACGCAAGCAAACAGCACAAACTTATAAATCATGCATTTGCACATCACCGTGACTCCGCAGCCCCGAAGTGTAATGTTTCAAACCCTGCCCCAGACTATTCAGACCATCTCATTAGACTATTTCATAACACTGTATGGGACAAAAACTTAATTTCCAGGACAATAACTTAACACTCCTCTGACCAGCAGCCCAGTGTAGGGACACGTTAAAGAACGTTAGTACTGAAAGTGACCCTGATGTGACTATCACTCTGTCGCTACTATGAAAGCGGAAAATGCACTAAAAGGCACCGTGTCACATGTGCCGTATGAGCAGTGACCTTTCCCCAATGGGTTTTCTCTGCATAAAAGCTGCCAAACAGGAAAGAGCGGCCAGAGCAGAATTAAAGTGCTGTTTGCCTAGTATCCCTGCCTTAGGGTCGGGCAGCGAGTAATTTCAGGTTCGACTGGCTGTGGAGGGTTTGCCTGCCAACCCCACTGTACTCCACTGATCTGCACTCACATACATTCTATGCATATCTATCTATATTCCTATTTAACTATCTATACTACATATATATCGAATCACATAAAAATAAAAAAATAAATATGATCTTTTAGGCTTACATGACACTGTCACACATTTGGTCGCTTTTGTCACTTTGGTCTTTCTGTAAGACTGACACTACGCCCCTTAATCGGCTTCCATATATTAATCAGGGTGGGAGGGAAGCGAAACCGTCAGGAAAACAACCATCACTTAAGTCAGGCTGCGACCGGCAATGTTCCGCCAATCACCCACCCAGTAACCATCAGGCAGCAATGAGGGGGGAGGGGGGGGGGGGGGACAGCAAAACCGCATGCAGCACGCAGCATTCATGAAGACCTGCATTCCACCCCCTTTACCTCAGGAGGTTTTGCATTCCGGTCAAAACAACATGGTCATTGCCTGGGCATGTGGGTCACTAAACAGGTGTAAATCTTTGACCCACAGCAGAGAGCACGATGCACAATGGATCTGGCCACAGTATGGCGGCAGGTACCACAGACACACACACATATACATATACAGGCGAGAGAGGCAGGCTCCTGAGGACCTGTCTTTGCCATGTGAGCCTGCCTCTGGAGAGCGAGAGACGTGTCCCAGAAACAGTCCATGCCTGGACTCATACTTGCCTCGGCTCAGACGCTGCTTAATAACACTTTGAGACACCTGTCATTGAGGAACACGACATCAGTGCGATCGTTAGTGCAGAACACTTTATACATTCTTCTTGAGAAAAATCATCAATCCTGGAATGGGGGGCTGCTGTGAATCTAGAAAACTGCTCAGTGATTCTCGGAGCAACAAAATACTGTACTTAAATTTTACGAAATCACCAAAGATTACGGTAACGTGAGTGAATGGTGGCTCACGCAGTAGCAGTCACCTCACACTGCAAGGGTTGGGGATTTAAATCCCACCTCCACTGTGTGTGTGTGTGTGTGTGTGTGTGTGTGTGTGTTCTCCCCGTGTAATATAGGTTTCCTCCCACAGTCCAAAGACATAGTTAGAAGTGGTGTCTCCAAATGGCCTGTGATGTATAATTATGAAAAAGACCGGCATCTCACCTAGGGTGTGCCCTGCGCTGCCTGGCATAGACTCTCCCCCCCCCCCCCCATAAGCTGTCAGACTATGCCAGGGAATGTATGTCATATTTCTTAAAGTGCTTAAGCAAAAATAAATAGCTTCCTCGATAACTGAGAAAAAAGATATTTCAGATGAATGTCACTTTTATGAACATTATAGCACTTAGTTAAACTATACACATACATCCATGAAACAAATAAAATGTTTAAAAATAAATTTCCTTAATGTTGTTTACGTTTGGGACTTCAACGATATAAACCTGAACCTTAGTACTGGATCGACTAGCCGAACAAACTCTTCGACAGTTACAATGGATAGCAAATCCTCTTGTGACTCAGTAAAGTTCAGCCCCAAAATGAAAGTTATTATTAATGTAATAAGCGGCAGATCTTAAAAGCGTGTGTGACAGCGATCAAAAGCAGGGAAATTATGAACAATGTTTGCTATTGGAAGTGGCAGGCATAAGCCTGGCATGCTAGACAGGCGAGGTAAAGGCACGGGCGGCGGAGGCGGACGGCGATCGCGGCTGACAGCGCGTTTCTGCTCGGCGGCAGAAAAAAAACAGCGGAAAAAACAAACTTACCCGCTAAGATCGCTTTGCCAGGATGAGTTAATTTTGCTTTCTCTCCCGGAGCTGCAGCCGCCAAACACTGCGGTCTGTGAAAGCGACTGACAAACACGGGATTCCCTGACATGATCTGCAAACTAAACTTACAACTTGCTACAACTAAGTAATATAAAAAATACGGCTCTTTTTGGTCAACGTGGCTTTTGAATTACTAGTTGGAGTAAAGAGCAGCGCGGACAGGTGGGAAGGCGACGGGAATTAAGCTAAATGAGCATAACGATGGCAGAGGAGCGCAAAGACATGGGAACCGTCTGCGATCCGGTTGTTTTCGCAACTCCTGACAGCGGCTCCGCCTGCCCTACTGGACACCCTGCGGCTCAGATGGGTGCTACGGTTCCGGCCCCTTTCGAGGCGAGGCGGGGCGGGGCGGAGCGTCACATCCTTAACAAAGAAAAATCTCACTTTAAGGTAGACTGATGCAATCCCTTAACAGCACAGTGGTGCTGGAGAAAGAATCAGTATATATGTTGGCTATAAAGAAAAATATATCGTGAATAATGTAATATACCATTCTCAGATACATAAATGCGTTTGAATGCTTTATGGATACTTAAATTTTGTAAGTTACGAAAAATAGATATGGCAGTTAGACGTTCTACCTAATATGAGATCAGCTTTAATACCAAGTTGCACACCTTCAGTCATATGAATTGCATCTGTTAATCAGTACAGTCCCAAAAATCGGCTTAAATTAGTCGTATTTATTTGTTGATTAAATTACCGTAAATAAAGGTCTTGTTTCATGGTCCCTTCCCGATTCCTATTCCATAACGAAAAAGAAATAAGCAAACAAGTAAACAACAGACAAGCACAGATATGCGGTTTATTTTCATATAGCTCTGGTAAATGAGATTGCAATCCAGATATGAGCAAGACCGTAACGTTTGTGGGGGGAAAACCATCTGAAGACTGTGTACAGGTTAGCCCAAAATGGAGGAGTGCGCTTTCTAACTTCATCCCCCGGAAATATTTGGCAACTATTCTTCAGTTTTAACACCGGACCGGTTACTATTCAGGTTTAGGTGGCGAAGCTAAGTGAAATTGAAACAGTATTCAACACCACATTTTATTTAATTTTCCAGGCAGCCATTTTAACCTCAACACAACGCCCCTGGACGTTTGTATAAAAAAGTTTAAATAACTGGGGGAAAAGATTCAGATGAGAACCGCCTGTAATATATGCACCCGATGATACACGGTCAATTGCATTTTCTTAGACATACAGAGAACAAAGTTAACTGTCACCCTCTTCCGGTTTATACCCGTAGGGAAAGATAGTACAGATGATCCCAACCTGCTGAGCGGAGAAATGGGCGAGGGTCTCCTGCAATAAACTTTGCAGACAGGAAGAGCCGCGATATAATTTGCCGAGCGGAGGGTTTGAAACGTATACGAAAATACGGGGCAAAAGATTTTAGAATAATTATTTTTCAGGGGGCTGAAGCCCAACTAAATAGTCGCTAGGGTCGTTGGTCTGAAGAATTGTAACACTTAAACACAAGCAAAGCGCCATAAATACGCTGATCACAAGGGGAATTTTCTACGTCGGTATCGGGACCCTCTTCAGCCATCCATGAAAGGCTGATCGCAGGTTTTTTTTTTTCTTTAAAAAACCTCGCCCAAATTTTTTAAGACATTGAAATTTGTCATGTCATGCTTCCTTCTGAGGCCCGTGGTGCTGAGAACCGAAGGGCGTGAACCTCAAAATTGTACCCATTCATCGGCTAAAATGAATACAACGGGCAAATTTACACGCATGTTTTCAATTCTTTCAGCTTTGTTTCATTGCAGTATACCTAATTCATGCAAAAAGTTCATGAAGCACAACCTAGTGTATCACTTTTGTATTGCAATGGCTAGATTTACACAAAAGAGTCATGAAAAATGTAATGATTTTGAAAATTATCATCGTAGTGAATGGAAAATGACATGAAGTTTGTGCTATATGGGGGGGATAATAAAAATTGGCAAATTAAAAATCTTAAAAGTCCATTAATTAAAGGAATCAACCAAAGTAACAGTATGTGGTGATGCGGTTGGAAGAAAGGATGGATATCGCTCAATTCTTTACATATAGCAGAAAAAAACATTCATTCAGCACAAATGTTTCCCAACCCAATCCTGAGGGACTCACAGACAGTCCATGTTTTTGCTCCCTCCTAGTGCTCTAACAAACAGTCCACAAATTTGCCCTGGTAGGGAGCTGGAATGGAGCAATATTTTGGACTGTCTGCGGGAACCAAGGGACCAGGTTGGTAAACACTAATTTAGTAAATCAAAGCTACTAGTTATGGTGCTGGCTGGCATTAACACTGAAACACAGTAGTAGCCTATTTCCACTTAACGTACCCTGCACCCATCATGCCCGTGTCAGTTATGTATTTTTTCCTCAAGAAGTGCATTTTTCATGCAGGACGCATCACAAGTTAACTACAGTAGAAAGAAGGTCTTTAACCTGATGAATCCCGCTGCCATCTGGAAAGTGGCCCAGTGCAATCAGATGCCAGACAATTAGACTGAGAAACAGCTTCTTCTGTGGCTCTTGGGATCCCAGACACCCTTCCCAACCCCCCAGAAATGTTCATTTTTCCACAAATTAGATCCCCATTTTCAACAAATACAGGAACTATAAACACACACTACCACTAATATTTGCATATTTATATTTTATATATTTCTTTTTCCATTTGCATGTTATTGCTGTCTCTAGTTGGCACTTTATTTAGGAAGTACCTGTTTTTCTGACTGTTATTTAAAAATACTGCACAAGAACTGTCAAGAAAATGTCATTGTACTGCAGTATAATAACAGTAAAGCTTTCATCTCTTATCTCAGTATTCTTATTAATGAATATTCTTAGTGTTCGGGGATATGGCTGAGAAAATGAACTGAAATCAGGAAAGCTCTCGTAGGCCGGCAGGGATGGGGGACAGAAACACAACAAAATGTTGCAAAGCAAATGGCAGGAAAAGAGAATAACATGGATCCTGTCTGTGCGCATGGCTGTCGAGGCTGCAAAGTGCTTTCTAACAGCTTTGGAAGCATGACTGTCCCCAGCAGATTCGCCACATGGTTTTTCCCATAGGCAGCCACATATCACTTCATCAGGTTTGTTACATAATGTTCCCACAAATAGTTGATTCCTAAAAACACCTATTTGAAAGTTTTCGAGTTACACTAATAGCACATTTTTAAAGACATTGTGCTTCACACCAACACCAATTTCTCAAAACAGGATTTGCCTACTTTAGTAGACACTGCCCAGAGTTCATATCCATTTCTCCCACTAGAGGGCAGAGTACCACATCCACAAATTAGCATTTTCTCAAAACAAATAGACTTCATTATCACATTCTACATGAACCAAAGGGCACTTTATATATAGCACAATCAGGAAGATTCATTCCCATCCTCTGCAGAAAGTTTGAGTTTTTGAACCAATCAGTTACATGATACTGGAAGCTGTAGGAAAGACCAGCTCTTACAGAATGTGCCAGCTCAGATGGATGAGAGAAGGAAAATCAACAAACATCTTAAAGGTTCTTCATTTCCCCATATCCTCCTTTAATTCTATGTATCACTTTCATTTCACATTACATGTTGAAAATTGCTGCATCTTTTTATTATTCTAATTCCCAGAGTAAATATTTTGTCAATGCAGTAAATGGTAACTAAACACAAGAACATTTCAACTTCCGAGAGCTGAATCACACTTTAAATGCTCCTGGCTTGGCCTGTAGGGAGAAAGTGGAATCTATGAAACAGAGACAATGTGTGTAAACTTTATTTCTCCTTCAGAAGGCATGACTTGTGCAGGAAGGGAAGGAAACACTTTATAGCTGAGAATCTGTTGAACCCAAATGTTTGGCCAACAGCAACGCCGGCAGGACGGAAGGAACCGCGGAAGAGCCCAGGCAGCAGCTCCATAGCAGAGATGCAGTGGCAGGCGCACTGGCTGTCAATACAGGAGCTACATAACATTTTCAAGCCTGCTACTTAAAATTGAAAAAAGAAATCTGTTGACACGTGCTGAATAATTTGTTTTTGTATTCGTTTTTTTTTAAAAAATATTACTATGCTTAAGACTACAACAATGCACTATAGACAATACATATGGTTTTATATTATATTGGTGTTTGATTAATTAGGAATAGTAACATTTCATTACCTTAAATTATACATTTTCAGTACATTAAAATGATGATACTACTTTGGAAAAGTGGTACAGCGATATAATCCATTTATCCTGTATCTTATTTCTTCAACACTTTTGTACTATTTAAAATGTTCCTTGTGGCTCTACCTGGCCCTTTTGTAAGAAAGGCTGAATTCTTCACAACACACATTTTCAAGGGTCTTCTCACTACATCGGTAACACTTTCACCACATCTACATTGTGCTCCTTTTTGCATCGTTACAGCTTTATACGGCTTTGCCAGTACATGCACAAACAAGTACACTGTAAGTTTGCTACTCCTTGCTCAAGACTACCATTCGCAGGACTGCGGAGCCCTGTACCATTAGTCAGGGTGAGTATACTTCAGCCTGGCTTCCATGACTACTTGTGGCAACACCGCAGGGAAACAAAGACCAGCGTGTGCCTTACTGTAGTGATGAGTGGCACTGCTGAAGAGGGACGTTGGCGTTATCTACATTCCACCATGCTTAGAACACCAAACTGAACTAACCCCTCCCCCACATGTAGCACCTGCAGGAAGCTGATTAGTGTTGTTATTCTACCACAAAAACGTAATGGGCATCCGCAGCAGATCAATATGCAGTTATTCAAATGTCCAACAAAAGAGAGGTGCAAACCCAGACTTACCCTCCCCATGATACAATGTACATATGGAGTATAAAGACCCCCCCCCACGCAGTGTCATTTCAGAATCAGTGCTGCCAGCTCACAATTGACACGACAATCCGAAAGCCGCAGTATCCTTCAGGTGGAGTGTGAGGGAGACTGGACAAGAAGATGGGCGGGGTAACGGGCACGCAGAAACAGGCCGTGTCGCGAGAGGAGCTGGGCGTCGTCTTCATGTTGCGCAGAGCTGGCTTGGTGATAACAAAAAAGGCGTGATGTGCTGTGTGAATCCCTAGCTTGCCATTGGATAGGTGAGGTTGATGTGGGCGGAGCAGGTGTGGGCCCCGCCTTCACATGTTGAAGCCATAGGTGGGCTGGGTGTACGGAGGTGCAGCATAGCCGTAACCTGGGTAGCCAGGCTGGGGGGGCACAGTGCTTGGGCCAGCTGTCAACATCAGCTGCTGGCCTGTAGGATGAGGGTGGACATAACAGGTAGGTTACATGCCAGCAAAGACACACACAGAGACACTTTTAAGAAGCCTGTCTGGAATCATGGTGCTTTAAGTGGCCAACTTAATCACACATACACTCACATCTGTAAGTGCATACAGCAACTCATGCAAGGCTCGGCCCTCAGTGTGTGCTATATCACCATTTATCACTTTCAAAACAGAAAATGCTGCATTTTCTGAGCTGAGCAGGAGCTGCCAGGTCCAAGTCAGCACAGAAGTGGAAGGAGCAGACGCTTGCCGAGCTGAAGGTAACCACGACAACATGACACACATACCAAACACAATGGGAGTGGGCTCTGTCACCTCCTCCTCAGTCTTCCTTTGGCTTTCTGAAGCTTCCAGTTTGTCTACCTGCAGGTGAAAAGGGAAGCTTGATTCACTTAAACTTGTGTGACCCAGATGGCACATTCCCAGGCGTCCACAAAAGGAAAATGTGACTGCAGGACGTAATGCTGCATGAAAGTTTAGATAATTTCCCCACAAAACTGCCAATCAAGTCAAAACTTCAATCCAGATAATCTGCTTATTTTCTTAACACATTTTAAAATACACACTGTTCTAAATATTACTCAATAGTTCACTGTAATGTTTCAATAGAGACAACAGAAAAACTAAGCTATAGTCAGAAAGAATTGTTAATAAGCTTGTATGTACTAAGTACTCTTAGGTCTTCATCATCAGCAACACCTCCAAACGAAAGGCACGTCTAGTAAATAATTTAAAATAGCACTTAAGAATTGACTTGATTGTTATATTGAAGGGCAAATAAATGCTAACAACCAGTAAGTGCCACTGAGCAGGCAAACAAAACACAGTCAAAATTCCACAAAGACAGTCTCTAAGCCAGTGACTCGGCAATGCCGATATCCTGGGTCAATGAGACAGTCACTCATTCTGCTGGGTAAGCCAGAACAACTGCCAAGCACCATGTACAGTTTCATGCTTTTTAACAACATTACAAGATATCATCCATCCATTATAGCAGCCGCTTAATCCCCACTGGGGTCGTGGGGGGTCGGAGCCTATCCCGGGAATAACAGGCACAGGCAGGAACCAACCCTGAACCAAGGTACTGCAGGGCGCACACACTCACACAGCCACGCGCACGCTCACACAGCCACGCGCACACAGTCCCGCAGCCACGCTCACACAGTCACGCAGCCACGCTCACACAGTCACGCAGCCACGCTCACACAGTCACGCAGCCACGCAGCCACGCTCACACTCACACTCACACTCACACAACTACAGAGCCAATTTAAACATACCAATCAGCCTACCCTGCACACTCTTGGACTGTGGGAGGAAACCAGAGTCCCCGGCAAAAACCCACACAAACTTGGGGAGAGCATGCAAACTCCACACAGAAAGGACCAGGGATCGACCGTCATGCCGTCCTAATGCCATAATACCACATCCAAGTCACACTTAAACTCTATTGCAGTTCTCATGAATTGTTTCAAGAGAGACAAAAATAATCATGACAAGCACTCCAATCATGCAAATATGTATTTATATACACTAAACAAAATGAGATATTCCCCACGAATCCATAAGAAAGTATATTTTAATGTGCTGGACAATATCACTTCCTTGCAAAGTCATTTAAGTTAAGTATATGCAAGCAATTATCTTCTAAAGCCAACATTATCAGAAGCATTATAATCACAAAATATTAAAATAAAAATGGTTTCTGATTTGACAGTGAAACCAAATAAGGCCTTTATACTGTTAATATGCTAACTTGATGGCATTTAGAAATGTCAAACTTCTCATGCTAGAAAAAAACAATTTCATTTTCAATCAAGATAATAAGCAATAGTAATAAAGCAATTGTAAAAGTACTTAACCCTATCTGTACTTCATTTAAGTAAATCCTTATGTCAATTCAAGTAATGTTTTTATAATAACAAAGAGTTTTCTTTTGGGGTGGCGGGTGGGCTGGGACCAGGTGGTTAGCACATTTTACAATTTCACAGCAGTTTCCCAGTTAATGATTACAAAAGGGACTCCCGTACATGGGACTCCTGTACATGAAAAATAAGTGCCAGAGATCTGGTCTGAGATGGATGCTCCAGTGATGTTTTTATGAGGACAGGGACAGATTTCCCTACAGGACTGTCTGAAACACTTTGGGTGTGACAGCAGTGCTTGTAGAATTAGCGGAAACACTCCTTAAAGATGCATTCAGTTACTGCAAAGGGCCGAGACAACTTGTTAAAGCAGAAGCAAGGCTGACACGTGTTAGAAAAGCATCATAGTTAGACATTCACTATAACTACAGGTAGGTTCCTATATCAGAAACCTAGATCTATGTTATGACAGCAAAAAGAGGAGAAAAATTAAAAGGCAGAGACCGTCACCTTCGCCGCAATCAGATCGACCTGTAAGAAAATCCAGAGTCAGGATCCTCACAGCGCCAGCATCAGTTTTTTTCTTTCTGTGTTATTCTGTTGTTTTTTAAACATTGTCCACCATGAAGGATCACAGGGTTTCACAAAGACACTTAAAATTACATAAAATGGAGATTTGCCAATAGACTATGAAGCCGTCTTCTTGCAGCTAAAGAATCGATGTAGTTCTGCAAAACCCATTTTAAAACCACATTCACATCTGAGATGAGTGCAGTCCTGAAAATCAGACACCATGCCTTTTTCTGGAAGTTCCTACAGTTGTAATGCAAACCAACTGAAGGCAGATTGAAAGGAAATATAGACACAGTGCTAATAGTCACATTACTTTTGGGAACTATTTTTTGCCTATAATTATAAGCTTCCAGAACCCGATACTGAATAATCAGCTGGAACATAGATAAATATGTCAGTGTGCACTATTCTCCTTTTTAATTGTCTGAGGTCCGATACACCCTACACAATGAGCCCCATTCACCAACCGTTCTTACAAACAAATTTGTTCTTAAACCCCATGTACACACTTTAAAAAAAATTTTTTTTTTTACAAAGATTCTGACATTCACAAATGTTTTCTTATCTGAATTTGTTCACAGCCAAGAACAGAATCTACGCACACTCAAGGCCATTCATAGGCACATTTGAGTAATGATATTTTGTTTTTTAGTATTTTAATAAATTCTAAAAGTAAAATATAAAAAATTATTTTAAAGTGTAAAAATAATTTTTATGGTAGTAATGGCGATCATGCGGATTATAAATCGGTCAGAATTTTTGTAAAAGTGCATATGTGGGGTTTAAGAACAAATTTGTTCGTAAGAGCGGTTGCTGAATGAGGCCCAATGTTCCCAAGCTCCACGGAAGTCATTGATCATTATAGATTAAATAAAACCATCACATCCACTATGAAAATAGCAGACATGGCTATCTCATCTGAAAGGCCAACATGTACAATACGTACTGAATGGATGTTAAGAGACACCCGTCTGGCTTCCAGACCAAACTGTGAATTAGACACTACAGAAAGCAAAACATCCGTGAAGGAGACAAAAAAGCAATTCAAAAACCAAAAGCATGCCTCTCTATCAGTGCACCCACACAGGATTAAACTGACAGAACACATCAGTAGTAAGTGGTGAAAATATTGTGATATACAGTGGTAATTCGGTTCTCGAACTTAATCCGAACTCGAACTTAATCCGCTCCGGACTCTTAATCCTAAAAAGTTCGAGTTCTGATCAAATTTTTCCCATAAGAAATAATGGAAAACCAATTAATTGGTTCCCTTCCCCCCAAAATCACACCTAAATGTGTTTTTTTTTAATGCATTTAAACAAAAATTAACAGGATAAAACAAGAGCAGCATTTTTTTCTTAATGGTTTCCAAAACGATAAAGATCTTATTCCTACATTACCCCTGTTCTGCCCTGATCGTCTGCCCCCTCGTTAACCTCGTGTGGGATCCCCATGTGATCAGCTGTTTCTGGTTGTTGTCATTAATCCTCTGCATTAAGTCCACGTTTCAGTTTGTTTCCCTAGTCCGGTCATTGGGTGCAATCGACATGCTTGCAGCGCTGGCTCAAAGCAATGCATAATGATCCTGATGCAATGCATTACGGTTAGATGCATTGCCACCTCTCACCCGGTTGCACAAACTGGAACCGCCTCCATGACGACACACCTTTGCCCTTATTGGCTGAAGAGTTTAGTTACACGCATGACGT
>JAABNY020000039.1:34259356-34287271 GCA_015164015.2 Brevimyrus niger
GGGTCTTCTCTGCTTTTCCTGAAGTCTAAAACAAGTTCTTTAGTTTTTGTGGTGTTCAGTTGGAGATTATTTACTGAACACCACTCCGGCAGTCTGGTTACCTCATCTCTATAGTTCGACTCATCACCCCTGAAGATGAGTCCAACCACGGTGGTGTCATCCGCAAACTTTATGATGGTGTTAGAGAGGTGAGTCGGGGAACAGTCTGATGTGTAGAGTGTGAACAAGAGGGGACTCAATACACATCTTTGTGGAGACCCGGTGCTAAGTGTGATGGTCATGCTGTGTTCCATTATAACTGGAAAGTTGAATTTTAAAGTTCATAGTCTGAAATGGCCCCTGAAATTGGAAGGAACCACTGCAACCCTGACCTCTGAATTGAAGATGACATTCAAAACAGTGCCTAAATATTATAGTAAATTGTGTTACTAATAAAAATGTAGAAAAAAGGCAAATTATCAGTGCTATCACAAATTCACGAAAAATTGCTTACGATACGGCATTCAGTTAGCCTATGCGGGAAGGATACGTACCACTTTCCTGTATTGTAACGCACATCTGTATGTACGTATCTTACGTTAAGGACTGTTGACCTGACGCTGACTGGCGTGGGCAAGTTTCCCTTGTTCCCCATTGTTTATGCATACAGAGATAACGAGGCAGGCGGGCTCGCGGTACCACTCGTGGTTCCAAACATTGCTCATGGGTACAGCGAAATTTTATTAAATAAAAATGCTTTTGACTCAAGTTACTCGTGGCCTCAGACACTCATGGGTGCAGGTACCACTGTATTACTTTATATTTCTGTCAGTTGAAATTGCTGCTATACAGCAACAGGGTGTCTTTGGTATTTTGCAAATCTTACAGCTTTGGTTCAATTATGAACAGAAGGGACAAGTGACTGGGGTATTTAACGACACCAGTAAACACACTCAGACAAAGGTGCCCGATACCATCAGTTCTGTTTTTTCTCTTGTGTTGGAGAATTTCACTCTGTGTGTGTGTGTGTGTGTGTGTGGGGGGTGGAGCAGGCAGCTCTGAAACACCGCAGCGTGTGTGAGAGTTGCGTTACTCTGCCCCGATCGCAGAGAGCTCCATCCTGAGAGACACAGAGCTGCTTAGAACAATGCATTGCGGAGAAGACCATTTGTTCGAAAACGTGGTTACCATTCACTCGAGCTGATGCTGACAATGGTCCTTCTGGGGAACTTGTTTACATTTGAGAGTGGAGATTCAAACAATTTGTCAGACGTCTACATAAAAAGTGCACCACTTAGCGTAGTTAGTTTCCTCATTAAACATATCTATCCTTTTGGTGCGTTCGATCATTTCTCTCCAAGTCCATGTTGTCCTTGTATACGAGGTGTATACTACCCCAAAAGGCAGGCACCCAAAGAGTGAATAACAAATGACATTCAGGTCATCAATCTGGTGGTTCACACAAACAATGAATAGTGAAAAACAAACATATAATACTGAAGCAGCAGAAATCCAGAAAGGGCCAAACAAGCCAACACAAATTGTAATCCAGGATATAACTCAGCCTTGTGCCCTGTACTGCTTGAGATAAGCTGCAGGTCCTGCCATAACCCTGACAAGAATAAGCAGATGATGGATGGATTATTTTAAAGCTTTCTAAATTTCTGCTCTTTGATTTTGTCAAATTGACAATCATATCAGTTAGTAAAGTACAGTTCAATTAATACTGCCGCTTTGTTTAATTTTGGACCATGTGAAACATCAAGTCATCGAACATGTTGTCAAAGTTTTTAGCTCTTCTAAAATTGCTAAGAAAAAATGTTCACACCATTTGCACACTAATAAACACGCAAGGACAACTGGAGCCAAATAAAACTTGATCCCTGTCATAACCTGCCATTCCATCCTGAATGTACCCCTGCCCTGTGCTGCCTGGGAGAGGATCCAGGACCCCCTCAGAACCAGTCCACAATAAATGGTCGGAAGATGAATGGATGACACATACTAGCTCTGCCCAACACAACAACCTTTAAAACAAGAGCAGTCGGGATGGGAGAGGGAGCCCAGGATCACAAATTCGCTAATGCAAGTTGGAAGTACAACTTTCACTATAGATCACTATAGATCATATTGATGGTAAATTAATTTACCAAATAATTTGATGATTAATCAAGTAATCAATTTATGTGTGTGTGTGTGTGTGTATATATATATATATATATATATATATGTGGCACATCACAGAGTACACATTCACTCACAAGGTTTATTTAGGCATTCCAATTCACTTAAGTTGCATGTTTTTGGATTGTGGAAGGAAACTGAGGGGAGGCATCGAGCATAGACCCATACACACACAGGGAGAACAAGCAAACAGCACACTAGGAATGGCACGATATCACTTTTTATGTTCGGTGCCGATACTGTAAATTTGGATATCTAGTCTCTATTTTTAAAACAACACAACAAAAAATTATAATTTGGGGGGGGATAAGGCTCTTCAACTCTGAAACATAAAAAGGATACAAATATTATACTTATAAAGAACAAATATATTCAACCCAAAATGTGACACAGTTCAACACTGATTCTTTTTACTTAAACTTTATAACTTTTAGCTGTATTAGACTGGTCAGCACCATCAAAACATCCATCCTGAAATTGTAAGTGCAACTTTATGCAAAACTTTAAAGCTGAGTATCTAAAGAAACATGAATAAATTTGACATACTCCTGTAGAACATAAGAAATTTACAAACGGCATTTCGGCAAGTGTTTAATCAGGTTCATGCTATTAAAGGTTCCAACGCTGCTACCACCCCACAAAACACACATTTGGCGGTCTTCCTTTTGATTTTTTGAGTAACTCCACACTGCCAACATGCTGACAAGTCTCACACACAAAACAAGAGCTCTTAGGAGGAACGTGCATCATGTCATATGTGATAACGTAATGCTCGTGCTTACGACAGGTTGCAAGTTGTCAAGTATTTCCATGATTTTTAATGGATCAGATTACATTTTTTAATCCTCCCCGATATCCGATCCAGTAATTTAAGCCAGGATAGAGCCAATGCAAATACTGAATATCCACCACTACTCAACACACACAAAGAGGCATTGTGCAGCAACAGCGCTGGTCAGACAACTGGGTCAGAGCATCTCCGAAAAGGCAAAGCTTGTGGGGTGTTCATGGTCAGTTGTGGGGAGTACTTAGTGAGAGCGGCCCCAGGAGAAAACAAAAGATAGGGACTCACAACGCATGTGAATGAAAGCTGTCCCATGTGGTTCAAAACAACAGAAGGGTTATAGTGGCACAAATGCAGAAAAGTTTGATGAGGACCATGAGAGCAATGACTCATGACGTACAGTGCATGGAGACCTACTGAATATGGGGCTAGTAAGCCATGGATCAGACTTGTGAGCACAAAGCATCCCACAGATGCTCAACGCATACTGTTATTATGAGACAGTCAACAATATTTACTTCATTTGGGGGTGGTTATAATGTTTCAGCTCATTTGTATACATATAAAATACCTTGTATACGTATATATTATATATAAATGATAACTCAATAGGTTTGCATGTGTGAGTGACTGGTGTGTGAGTGTGCCCTGTGATAGGCTGAATTTATAGTTCAGAATGATGCGTTTTGAGTTTTTTTTTTTTACTTATTTTACACACAAGCTCCAAAAGTGGAGCTTATGCGATGCACCGTTCTTCACGGGTACATGATGTAATTGCAGGCATGTGCACAATTAGGCAATTATGTTTGTATAAGTTCATTAGATTTATCTATCTGGAATTCATGTTGCAGATATACCTTGCTTCTAGCATTCCAGGCTTTTCTGTATTTCTAATACAATTTAATTTAAAAAATAAGTTACCACAACTTCCTAAATTGCCCATAGGTGTATATGTGTGAGTGACTGGTGTGTGAGTGACTGGTGTGTGAGTGTGCCCTGCGATAGGCTGGCCCCCTGTCTAGGGTTGTTCCCTGCCTCATGCCCGTTGCTTCTTGGATAGGCTCCGGACCCCCCGCGACCCAGTAAGATAAGCGGGTTGGACAATGAATGAATAAATGGAAAGTTACCACAATCTAACATTTTATATTTTTGTGGCACTAAAGTCATGCACAATGAGTTTGGTCTACACTAAAAACATTAAGGTAATCATAGGCCTATAGCACAGTAACAATGCAGAGACTGTGAACAAACAAGTTGTTGGGGATGATACTATTAGATATCAACACAGACAGTATAAAAGAAACTGTTCTGCAAACAAGTCATTACACGTTGATTACAGATTTAAAACACTTCACCAGAATAAAACTAAAAGGTCATTCTTTGATTTGGGGGAATTACAATGAATCAGCTGCAGTTCCTATAAAGGGTGTGCTCACACTAGCCGATCCACACAGTGCCTGAGCACGTTTGGTCCCCAAAGTCCAGTTCGTTTCACTAGTATGACTGTTCCATACCGAGCTCGGGTGCGGTATGCATCACTGTTCCCTGCCCCACTTGGGCCAGAGCATGATTAGTTGAACTCAGTACAGATGTTGTGTGATTGCTAACCGTGCCTGAGTGCAGAATACAGACACTACATCAATGATGCGACTGACACATGCATGCGCACTTGTACACTACACAAGACCTGAACCTGTAAGGAACAGATAAGATTAGGTGTACAGGTCGCATCTAGCAGGGGAGATGGGGATCAGTATGGATACAATTCAATATATGGATTTTGAGAGTGTGGTGCGCTGACGAATGAAAAGAATTAAAACATGCAAAAGCACGTAAAAATGTAAAATGTATTTCTTCTGTAACTCATCACCATTACTCTCCACTGTAAAAAAAAAAAAAAGTGAACAGGGAATATAAGCGCCCATAAAGGTTACAGCAGTTTCTTCTGTTTTCTTCCATCCATCTGTTCAATAAACATAAAAAAACTTCCACACGGAACATTATGCCTTACTATTCAAGTGCTTAAAACACAGCGTAGCCTAATAACCTGTAGGTATAAACATCCTAGTGTGAGGATGTTAACATAGCCAGTTTGCTAAATAATAAGATCCTGCAATATTATATGATCCCTTACATAAATCACTGACTTGGCATCAACACTAGTCTGCACAAACTCTGAGATATCTTCTTATTGGTGCAGCACAAACAAATAATTGCTGCGTTGCATACTTGATAAATCTGTGTGTCATCAGGCCCAAAATGACTCCAAATAAGCCACAGCATAAGGACATTAATGACGAATTGCATTCTGGTGTACGATAGCACTATTGTCAACACAAGTTAAAAAAGCGCGGTCAGGCCAGGAACATTAAGTGCAATATGAACACAGGCCAGCGAGGGAGTGGGGCGGGGAGGCACAATATGCCCAGGCACAATACAAGGCAACCAGGGCAAGTGCAGGTATGCCCTTAGCCTACAGGCAACAGCACTGCAATCTGGGATAGTAGTTCTGTCTTACAATTGCTTAATTTTCTACACTTTTGCATTTGTATTCTTTTAAAATTAATACATTCACATCACAGGATGGTACACCAGGTTAGATACCATCCGAGTAGTGCTGGGTATTGATTCAAAATTTCAAAAATCAATTTAATTCCAATTCTCAAGATTTAGAATCGATTATCACGATTTGATCCAATCTGTTCCGATCCGATATCGATTTGGGTTTTTTTTTTTTTTTTAAGCTGTTACCTTAATTAGGTACATGACTGTGTAGTTGTGCATCATATTTATACTAGTATTATATTGACATTCAATGACAAATTAATGAAGTATTGATAGTTAAAGATGGCTGTAAGGACAAATCCTTGTTATAGAAACATGAACAAAAATTAAATGATTAATTAAGTCTTCTTAAATGATTAAGTCTTCTTTTCAAAACGTCCATTGTCGGAAGTTTTAAAGTTATTTAAATTAGGTTAAATCAAACCAAGTCACTTTACTTTGCTTTACCTGCATCGGGGTCTGTAGTACAGCTGTCACCCAAAGATGGCTATTCACATTCTAAATAGCCGCATTAGCGCGCATTCAAATGGTAATTTTATTAACAGCGCAACAGTAAAACGCGAGCGAGATGCGTCCCCAGCAGCGCCTTAAAGGGGGGATAGGGACGTGGCCAGGTGACAATGGCTCATTCATACACATGAAAGTTGCTACATATTCAGTGAAAGGAGCCAGAAATAGTGACATGAGTTTGGTTTTTTCCTTATTTATCCAACTGAATGTTGCAACTACACAAGTAGCCAAGACTTTAGTGATCAGATATCGAGGATCAAAACAAACTGCCACCATTGCTTACTATGTACTTTTATAATGTGTCTGCAATTGTTCCAAACTGCATTTTGCAATGTCTATGCTTTGATGTCAGATTACAAACTTAACAAAAATCTGACATTTTTACAAAGTACACCAAGATAAAGATGAGTTTAATGCCTAAACAAATATATAATAAATAATTTATTTGTCATGAATTAAGTTTACAATATCGAATGAAATGTGTGACCATGCCCCAGTCTCTGAAAGTGTGTTCCCTACCTCTAGACTCCAGAGGGAAAGCAAACTGCTTTGCTTTTGTCAAGTGCATCTGTCTGTATGTCCGTTCTGAACCCGAAATGCTGCCAGATCGCAGCTTTTAAAGTTATGGGTGTTTGCAAAGCATCGCTAGTGTCCGACGTCATGTTGTTAATACAGTTTCCCCCGGTGAACATCACCTACTGTCGGGTCATTGAATTCATGATGCGCTTGATTAAAGATATTAACCCTTTAACATCTAAGCCTCAAAATGCCCATCTGGACTTTTTTTCCCCATTTTAGCTGCAAAAAGGGCAGAAAATGTTAAAGGGTAAAATCGATCTTTGGACATACAAATCGATCTATAGGAATTATTATGAGAATCGAGTAAGAATCTGAGAATCGATTTTATCGACACAGCACTACATCTGAGATATGCTGACAAACCCTTAATTGTGAATGCTAGATCTAAATAAATACGAGGTGATGTTAGCTGCCTTGTAACACAGATTGCTTTTGCTAATACTTTTACCCAATTAACTGCAGCACTATGAATGTTTAAATGTTCTACAGCTAAAATATGAAGCAAAGCACCACGAAAAGCAAAAGAGGAAAACATCAGATGAGTTAAATATGCAAGGGGATTGCATAAAAAGGAAGCAGGATACCGCAGTTGTCAAGAGACTTACTAGCCATTACTCCATGAATAGGAAGACCGAAATACACTTTGTAGTAACAAGAAGGGCTAAAAACATTGCCAAGAAAGGAGAAAAACCGAATGCACCCCAAAGCTATTAGTCTGCAAATTCCACAGATGCGTTTCCACAGCCAACTAAAATTCAGGCTTTGCAAAACCTCACCATATTTAACATAAGCCCATCAGCATTTGTACAAACACATGTAATTATCATGTTACATCCAATTGACAATATAAATGATATTCTTACATTTTGGATTTGGTAATAAGAAAAAAAAATCTAAAGCTTGTACTGAAAGGTGCACCAGTCTTTGCAATTTAACACCAATAAAGGCACAGAATTAGTAAACACTAAAAATGGATGGCAACACTGTATTATTTACAAGGCAAAGTTTCATCTGACTGATGCCCAAGAAGCCCATCTTTAAACTTAAATTTAAAATTAATGCCATGAACCTTTATTATTTTCACATTCCAAACTAAAACCAGGACTAATGTAAAATCATGGAAATACATTAAGACTGGAATTTTAAAAGTACTTTAAAAGATCTGCAATTTCATATTGTTAGAAAAAGGAAACTAGAAGTATAGTCATCAGAAGTATATGATTCACTTTATTTTCCTATTAACTATTTTTAAGCCGAGCAAATATTCCATTCTTTCTATATATCGTGCAATTAGTACATGTACATATAACAGCAGAAAATCTAACTAGCTAGACCAACCATTTTACAGATTACAACAGCTTGCTAGTAACTAACCTCAACATAAACCAAAACACAAACTTTTACTCCACTGGAATAACATACTCTGTCATAAGCTAAGGCTAAATGCTACCTGTCAGCTGCATGCAACCCATTAGCTCTGCTTGAAACTCACTAGAAGTTCACAAAAACAAATGAAATGGGTATACCATTTCATAACCAGTTCAGGTATTAATGATAACTAGTATAACTAGTCACCATTGATTAAGTAGAAGATCTTCAGGTATAAAGAGGGAAGGCTTGGTAAATGTAGTAAGCTATTCAAATTCTGCTTAATAACTGAGACAAACTGAAGCAAGCTGCTTAGTTGGGTAATAAAAGGCCTTGGGAAGAGTGGACCCCCACTATGCCCGAGTTATTTTCTACCCCCCTCTGTTACTACAGCAACCACTGGTTAAATCTAAGAAACAGCCCAGCTGAGGTGCACTTTCCAGCTGAATGCAACACTCTTGACATGCTGTGATCCAGGGAGATGGGGGGGGACTAGATCTGCTGACACAGCTAAGCAGAAAAAACTGAGTCTGAAGTGTTGCAGTACACAATGCAATAGAGCAATCTCACTTAATTTGATCTCCACAACTACAGACAGTACATTAAACCAGTGATGATAATTGTAATCCCTATAAGGACGATTCAGAATTTTAACTGATGCGACAGACTTTCAAAGGACAAGACCTGTTTCAGTCACTATCTACTGGAAAATTAAAATGTGAAATGTGTTTACTATTAATACATTACTACTGAATTCATGACAACCCTCTTGCCTGCATTCTGGATGTTGCTATACAAAATTATAAAATTAAATTTTGAAGTACGGGACATATAAAGTAACAACCGGCCCAGCACCAGGAAAAACAATTTAAATTTAGACTGTTCCACAAGTCAAATTTTTTTAACATTTATTTTTTAAAAATGAAACCATAAAACACTTAGAAAAGTCACTTGAACCTTTAAAAAAATAAATCTGCATAATTTAAAATTGCTGAGCCAGCGGTTTTCCACAAAAAAGGAGGGTAAAAAGACCAGCAACTCAAACCAGACCACGCAAGTGAGCGGTACTTCTGTTATCATACAGCTGATTTATCTTTTCTAAAAAGAAAAAATGATTCACCCTCAACCCTATCACGTCTATTCTGGCTACAACTAGATCGGTTTCCCCGAGAACAAAAAAAGAATTTAATTAAATGAATAAGCAGCATTTGGGAGCTGGTAGTAAAATCGCCTTTTGGTCCACCTTTCAAAGTGTCATTCATCAAGAATGATGTGTCCGTTTAATATATTGGCCCATAAAATGCCTCACATGCTGAAATTCTGACCAGTGTACTGTATGCGCATTAAATGAAATCCATAAATAAAACTTTTTTCTAATACAAAGAGCGTGTTCGCCCTTTTGACGGCACACAATTACAGCTAACTGTTCAATTTTTACAAGTCATCATCCCAAATGGAGCTAGCTAGGCCCTGGGCTAAAACAGGCGCCGGGCAACACTGTTAATGTTAATTTTACCACGGTAAAGGAGCTGGAGCTGAATCGCGGCGCGGAAGGGCAGGGCACGGGCGCGGCGCGCGGCCAAAACGGGGTTACACGTTATTGTTCTTCAATCTTACCTGCAGATGTTCCTGAAACCGTATTGGAAGTATCTGTGCCATTCCTTCAGCTTTTGCTACAAGAAAAAGAAGAAAGGAGAAAAAGGGGGAAAAGGGGGCCCAAGGAACACAGGCTATTCCCTAGACTTATAGTATTTATATATATATATATATATATATATATATATAAACTATAAGCAAAATATTAAACGGGTTTTAAAACACCGTCCGGCTTGTGTTGGTATCAATCTGATTCACTAGTCTCATTCAGTCCCACACTCAGTGCAACCGCGCACAGCGCTCTATGCTTCCGCTGGGCGAACTAGTGCGCCGCGCAAGATGCTGAAGCTGACAGTCATCGCCCTGGATTTGACGTCACACCGCAGTGTTGCGTTTGTTTTTGTGATGCCACATTGCACTTTTCACCGTCTGGTGTATCGGCGGAGCTCCGTGGTTTTCAGTGGATATTTAAGAATCCTTATTTCGGATGTCCAGTTGTACCCTTCCGCAGCCCCTTCCCCCTGCCTTTTCAACGTCGAAATCAAGGCACGTGACAAGCCCCCCAACCTTTCTTCCGATTTCTGCATACTCAGTGCAGAGGATATAGGGAATGCAGCTGGGTGGGTTTCAGCGTATCAGACATTGATCGTACAGCCTAGCCGATGTGGATGTTTTCCTTATTCTCTTTGTGGCAGCCCATTCACTGACTGAAAGCTAAGTGCCATGTTGCTTTCCTGAAAGGGTAATTGGTTGTGTGCCAGTTTTAATACTATAATACTGTAGTATGTAAATGTTCACTGTAGTGTCATTCTAACCTATAGGCTACTTTAAAAATACGCACGTGGTGTCTCTTGAGCAAACATATATTTATATAGAATAAACCGGGAAAACTCCCACACTCACACATTTTATTATTTGGTTGCATCTACTCCATATCCTCAGGGATACAACAAACACATTGTCTTCTGGAGAATCTAGGCCTAAACTTTCCATATTATTCATTTCAATCCATCATGATAACTGCTGAATCCCAACTGGGGTCACAGAGCCTATCCCAGAACCCAACGCTGGGCAGTTACCAATACACCATAGGGTGCACACACACAGCCAATTTAGACTTGCCAATCAACCTACCCTAAATACTTTTGTATAGGAAACCCACGTGAACACAGGGAGAGTGTGCAAACTCCACACAGAAAGGACCCAGCACCTCCTTGCTGTGAGGCAGCAGCCCTAACCACTATGCCACTCCACATCTTGAGTTCATGAGTTGGATTTACCCTCCCTGTAGATTGGCAATAAAAACCCAAATGAAAGTATAATTAAGCAGGGATTCTTTGACTGATGCATGAGAGCAAAGGAATAATGTGTGTATGTTAATATCTCCCTGAAAATACTGTAAAGCTTGTAAGAACTGCATGGGTACAACCACATTTTTGGAGCTGTAGCAGACTTTAAGTGTCTAAATCAGCATCAAAATCACCTCATGGCACAGGGTGCCTTAATTACCGTCTTTGTTAATTACTTTGGCTGAATGAATGGATGGAATGATATAAATCAAATAAAAATTCTTACCTTGTTGCTCAAACACTCAAATACTTTTGCATCAGTCCCATTGTTTATTTTTGATAAACTAGAATAAACTGGTCGTCAGTCTAAAAACTGATAATAGTCAGTTGAATTCTCATTCTTATATATGTCCATCCATCCATCCATCCATCCATCGTGGCCCTCTCAGGGTCGGCTCCTGTTCCACTGTGTCTCTTCCCTGTTTGGCCAGCAGGCGTTGCTGGTCATCCCGTCCCTCGTGTTGTCAGTTTTTGTGTTTTCCCTGCTCCCTGTCGGCCACATGGTTCAATGTGCTGTTTTTGTCATTTTTTCCTAAGGTTTCTTTTGTATCAGTTTAGTCCTGTGATTTTGTACCAGTTTATCGTTTCTTGTTTTGAGCCTTATTTGCGTTTTTTCGGTTTTTATTTCCCACGTGTTAGATTCCGTTTCCTTTTTTCTATCAGTGTCTTAGTTTTCCCCTCCCAATCCCTTGCTTTAATTATTAGTTTCATTTGTGGCCTGTTTTCCCAGTCTTTGTTAATTAGTCTCACCTGTGGCCTGTACTATGAAACAGGGTTACTGGCTTACTGGGGTAACTTGTTGGATTTAAGGTAGCACAGTTCAAATGGACTTCGTATTCGCTCACAGACTACCTTAAATCCAACCCCAATAAGCCAGTAACTCCGCTTCGTAGTACAGGCCACAGCCTTGTGTTAGTCTTGTTACCTTCCTCATTTCAGTTCCCCAGTGGTTCGTTGATTCTGTTTATTGGATGTTTGTGTATGCTTACCTGTCCTGTTTTTGTTATTTGTCTTTGTTTATCCCCATCTATGTTGACCCCTTGTGGTTCTTTTTGTTTTCGTAGTATTCCCGGCGTTTTCTGTTTTTGTTAATAAACCCAATTTTGTCCTTCGAGCTGCAAGTGGGTCATCCACATTTTCTTCTCCGTCTGAATGATGCCTCGTCCTCACGCCCGGATCACCCGAGTTCAAATCAGGCCCTTCTTAGTCAGGGTCATTTCAACATAGTCACTGCCTATATAGTTCAATACTTAAAGACACTGAAGAAGCTTATTACTTGTTAATTCATTCAATGAACATTTAATAAGCCAGGCACCTGGGAAATTGATCACTGGCATCAGGTTAAAAAAATATCAGTTTATCACAGGTTATATTTGTAAAGAAAAGTTAAGTATCACTAAATGCTATAATAGTGAATCAATAGCAGATTAGTTTTAGTTACCTTACGTTTTCCTGCATTATTTGGTTTTTTGCTCATGTGGAATCTCAAATAAGACTTATGACCTAGACTTATGTCTATGTGAAGTGTGTCTGCTCAGACAGCTTTGGCTTATTTTCCACCATCTATAAAAATCTACAAAGACAACAAACAAAAGTGGTTCATTTTTTATACTTTAGGCTTTAAAAGATTATAATCCAAAAGTAATGAAAAGTGTGATGAGCAAGCAGCTGCACCAGCACAAACAGTGGTTAACCGCTGATTACAAATTAATATTCGAGTACTGCACAGAGAATTCCACATAGACACTTGCCAGTGTAAAACATTTGTAATTCATTCCACCCATAAAATGGGACAGTTTTCCATACTGATGGTATGGTTAGCCTTGACGTTTTCAGCTATATTAATAAATTCATAATCAATTTATAATTCATAATCAAATCATAGATAACAGTTAAATAATCACATCTAACCAAAACTTTGTGCATTTAGAAAGGTTATGTTTATCTAACGGCTATTTGCCACTATCAGTGTCAAAAGTTATGATCTACATGAACCTGTCATTTAATCAGGTACTGCCAAATGAAAACAGCAGAGCTCGGGACTCCATGCTGTGATTACAACAGCCACTCAGAATAAACAAATGCAGGACTGTTGGAACAGACTGCAGCTCTGCACCAATAAGGCCGATGTTTCACAAAAGGGGACCTGTAGGTACAAAAGTGGTAAGAGCAGGAAGACCACAGGGGCCCATGGCACTTCCAGAAGGAAATAAAAAGCATTTAACAAAATGATAAAGTCCAAAAAAGTTTATTTATATATAAACTTTATATAATAGCTATAATAAAATCCATACCTATTCCAAAGTCAGTTATTACATGCCCGGTCTAAACAATTGTGTAAATGTGGGGGAAAATTGGCTGTGATCACAATTAACTTTTTTTTTTTTTTTTTTTACGTTTTTTTTCCTCCCAAGTATAAAAGTACACTAGACACTCAACTGGAATTGTGTGTGGCCATCTGAGGGTGTACTAAAGGCCGTACTCTGTCAGTGTGTAAATGGTTGTCTGTGCTGTGAAAGGGCATTGTGCTAAAGTATACAGACTGAACATCCAGCACTGCAGGTTTCAGTGTCTATTAGAAATTAGAAGAAAATCAATGTTCAATGCATGATACAGATGTCATTAATGAAACAGCATCAGCGGTGTTTGTGTGTAAATAAGGAGCCATTTGTGTCACGGGCGGACGGCGTGGCTGAGATACGTGGTGTGCGTCGCCTGACTTTTGCTGTCGATCAGGACGATGGGGTTATTCTTGTGGTGAGAGATGATATCCATAAGGCTTACGAAAAACTGAAACAGAGAAGATTAAAAGAAAATGGTAGAATCAATATAGACAACCCCCTTGTCCCTAATTCTCCTCAGCAAGGCTAGATTCCCCTCACCCCTGCCTATGTCAACAATTAATGATGTCACCTAGCCCTTTTAGTGATCCGAATCTAGCCCTGGGCCTGATGCCATAGAACAAGTAAAATCAAAGAAGCCCATAAGCTCTGTCCGTCAATGATCTATTTAAGGTTACAAGCATCATGTAACTGTTATAATTAGACATGTATTTTCCATCCATGCTATTTGTAGGAAGGTAGTATATGCTGCTCTCATCTCTTTATCTCTCTCATGCTCCCTTTCATTCTCTCGCTTTTTTTTCTTTGGGTAATGCCTGTATCCCCCTCTTTCTGCTTCCTCCCTCACCTCCTCAGATTTCTTGCCATCTTTGCCTAGGGCATAGCTCTGCGTCTCCTCCAAGAAGCGTACAGGGATGTTGTAGACTTTCTCGCGGTACAGCACCACCAGTGTGTAGGGCTGCCGCGTGCTTTGCGCCGAGCTGTGGCGTACCAGGAAGGCTCCGTCCTGCACGTCACAGCGCCACCAGTAGGGGGTGTAACAAGGAGAAGGATATGAAGCTCAGTCATCCTGAGGTTTATAAACACCCAAAAAAGCTATCCTGCAACTAAAACATATTCTATCGAATGAGAGACTGCATTTAAATGTCTACAGAAAGCTTATGTTTTCTGCAACGTGGTAGTATGCAAAAAAAAATATATATAAAAACTATAAATTCATATAAATCCATCCATCCATCTTCCAACCACTTATCATAGTCAGAGCCCTGGTGAAATAATAAATATGTTTTAAACAAGTCAATGTTGTTGTTGTTTTACTACCCTGCAAATATCCCTGAATGTATTTGACACCTAAATGCTGCAAAACCACATTGCACATAAGAAAGGGGTAATAAAATGTTTCAGTGCAATCCACCTGTGGCAATTCGAACTGGGTTGGGGTGAAGTATTCTGCTAGGACATGAAATAATTGCCAAAACTCATCTACGGCATCTTGTTCCATGGAGGGAGCCACTCTTTGCTATAGTGAACATTTTATTAGGTCCAAATAACACAAGAACAACTTTACTCAGAACTGCAGCAAGTAACCGAGGAGTGTGAATTCAATAGTTTGTATTTAATGTATGGATGTATTTCAGTTTTTCAATATATGACTGTGTATGTCTGCATTTCAGTGTTTTTTTATATCACTATATGAACAGTATGTGTGCATGTCAGTGTTTCTATATATGATGCTGTGTATGCGTGCATTTCAGTATTTATGTCTATATTTATGTGTGCATTTTAGTGTTTCTATATACTCTATAGAACTCTACTAGTTTATGTGTGTGTGTGTTTTTCCCTGCAGCTTCACCTTGTTCACCATGTGCAGCACTGCCTCAGCCTCCTTGCGGTCACAGCTCCCAGCAAACCATTCCATGTCCAGCAGACGTGACGCCTGTGGGACACCCAGCCATCAGAACCATGTCACAGACACTGTCACCACAGCAACCGTATCATCCAAGATCCAACTGCACTCCAGAAATCAGAAATAACCATTATATCCATCGATAACGCGATGATGATGTATGTATTTACTCTAATATTCTGTCTTTACTTTATAACATCACTGTGATTGTTTGGACATGGAACACATCACATTTTCGGAAAATAAATCAAATTTAAATCACTTAATATAAATTAAAACAGGACAAAGCTGAAATAGTGCCTCTTGACAGTTACATTCCCAAAGCAAAGGTTTTCAAAGGTGTTTACCTCTATCCCTGATATGGAGGGCGCTCTCACAGCAGTTGGGCTGCCTAGACCAGATTAAAACAAGGACAAAGCATCACAATGCTCCAATAGCTGAGTGTTACTTCATGAGATATACACCATATCCTTGACTTTAAACATATTACACTCATAGACTCACATCAGGTGAAACCGAAACTTTTAACTGATGCATTAAACTTATTTTTTAAATGTTAAGCCAAACTTATGGTTATGGAACAGATTGTAATGGTGCAAAGATTAACAAAGTTAATTCCGGAAAATATGTTTATAGGTTCCCTACTGCCAGTTAATTAATGTTAATGTTATTCAATAAAAAAACAATTACTTAATTGTTTTAATGGAATTAATTGCATTAAATAATTACATTTATTTTTAAGTAATTTCATGTGTGCTCCCTGGGATATTAATGTGTTTTTCATACACATAATGAATAGATTTTTAATGAATTATTAATTAGTTAAGAACAACTTCATTATTGCTTTAGTCAATAAAACAAAACTAAATATAAATAATATAAATATAAATAACTTATAATATAAATAACTTTGTTTTATACTTAAAGTATAAAACAAAAGTATGAGGATAAAACAAACATATAAAGATTTGTTTAGATTTCAGTCAGAATTAAATAAAGGAAATGCCAGTTTTGCCAGTTTTATTTCACACTTACATGTGTCCCTCGTCTGTTTGCTATGTCAGTGCAAGTGTGGTGTAATAAGAATCAGTGATAAAAAGCCCACAACCAAAGATGTTCAGTTCAACCTAATGAATGAACTTGCTCAATCTAAGTAATTAATAAAGAGCTAAGTAGGAATAAGGGTCAGTACTCTCAGGTCTATGTAAATGGTCATGTTTTCAGTCCAACAGTCAACAAGCGCTTAAAAAAATGAATGATTTGGATTAAAACATAACAGCCTTCAGCTACAGTGCAGAGAGTTAGCTGTTTACACAGCCCTGAAGTATCCTCACAAACACACTGTGGACAAAGAGCTGACAGTGCAGAAGCTGCTTTAGGCCACACCCCCATAGGACACTCACCTTTGCTTGCTGTGTGGAACTCCATGGCTGGCTGAGGTGGGGGGCTGTATGACATGCTGCATTCAGAAAGAGTTTTATGTTCACATATTTCTGCCAGGAATATTGGAAGAATTTGTTTGGAATTTTTGAAACATTAAACCCCCTACTGCTGGTTTAAGGTAGAGCAAGATTCTGCTGAGGATTGGAACCCAGGACCCTGGAAGGGCTCTTTAAAACAGAGCAAATGATAATGACTTATATATCCATCCATTTTCAAAACCACTTACCCTTCTGGGTCGTGCGCACATGTGTGTGTATGTGTGTGTGTATTAGAGCTGTGAAAATTAATTATAATGTGGCAAATTTTTTTGATGCCATTTATACGTGTTGGATGGCAACTCGGGAAAAATAATGAACAAAGAAAAATGTATTCTGAATGGCAGGTTCAGCTTCAAAACTTGACAAGACCATCGACAAGAACAAAGATATTTGCAGTTATGTCGATGTGAAATGAGTTACCACCGAAGTACATCCCCCGACCAATGAGGGGCCCTTGAAGATCAGGTGCGATGGAACACTTTCAAAATCTTGGCTAATGCCAGAATCCCCCCCCCCCCCCCCCCCCCCCAAATAAAGTTTTAACAGTAAAGAATTTGAATTTAACTCAATATGAAAAAATGCATAAGAAACGATACTGATAATTCACTGAGTGCTGAAAGCATAACGGTGCTACATCACCTGGACTTTGCTTCCTTCTTGGAGGACGGGATGGGGGGTTTCAGGCCTGGGATGCGAGGGTTTGGTTTTGGAGGCTTTGGTTGAGGGGGCCTAATTTCATGGGCAGGGGGCAGAGCTGGAACTGGATGGGATACAACAGAGAAAGGAGGAGAGATGATTACATTCAACATCACTAGTGAGTCGCGAAAGGTTCTTAAAAAATCATTTCAGCAATTTACAGGCAGGAGGAGGAAATTTTATTGGCATGATATTTCGTAGTTACTAGTCATAGAAGGGTTGTGAACACTGAGCACACACAGAAGGGTTGTGAACACTGAGCACACACAGAAGGGTTGTGAATACTGGATGGACTGTAGCCACTGGAGTTTGCCTTTGGAGTTTGGTTTTGAGATAAACGACAAGATAAGAGAAAAACTATGATGAATTATGAGTTATGGCAGATGTTAGTAAAAACCATTGCAGAGAAATGCCAAAAAAGGCACAGTATATATGGAATATTTTGGAAAATAAATGAACTACCAGAGAAATATGCAAAGGTTACTCATGGAAGACTACAGTATCCTCTAACAACCAAAGAAATCATAGACTAGGGTGGTGGTCCCAGTCTTGAAATCGAGGGCAGGAGTGAAAGAATTACAATCCATCATCCACAGAAGACTTCAAAAGGAGAAACACAGCAACTACATTGTAGAATGTAAGCTGATCATCTCCAGGAACACAAAAGCTGGACTGGAATTCACAAAGAAATATGAAGATGTACCAGAGGATTCTTAGAGCAGCATTCCATGGACTGATGAGATGAAGATGCTGTAAACCTTAGAGTGACAGAAAAGGAAACATGGAGAAAAGGACAGACTGAAGATGATCCTAACCCTAACTGGCGCGTGCAGCCCTGCCTGTCGGCTCCCTGCATTTCCCTGGGTGTGTTGTCTAATCAGCGGTGCCTCAAGCTTGTTAGTCTTACCTCTTATTCCTGTCCTCTCATTAACCATCCACAGCTGCCCTTTCTTTACTCCTCTGTTAGTAGTAGTACATTGGCATTCTTTAATCCTGTGCTCCCTGTTCAGTCATTGTTCTCTGTTCATGTGTGCTATCTAGCTAAACACTCCCCACAATAAACGCACCTGCGAGGGGTCTGTTCGCCCGGTGCTACATGACACTAACCCCTCATCTCTGAAGCATAGAGAAGGCAATGTCATGGCTGTTATTGGCCTGTATCATTGCTCTTCACTGATGATGTGAGTGATAATGATATGGATTTCAAAGTGTATAAAGAAAAATCTTGTCATCCCACATCCAAGAAAAGCCTCCAAAGCTCTGAGTAGAAGTTCGTGATGCACAATGAACAAGGGCACCTTGCACAGCTAGTGAATGAGCTCAACATAAAGGAAAGGTTTTAACTGAACACGTGCTCCACTGTAGCAGATAGAAAATGAAGATGAAACCTGAAAAAATGGCAACAGCTGAAAAAAGCAGAACATGTTAGAGGGAGTTATCAGGAGTCTGCTGATGCTGACGTGAGTCAGACTGGAGGCAGAATCAGCATGAATGGCTCTGCAGCTAAACACTAACAAACAGCATGTTCATTTGCTGTTAATTTCATGTTCATATATATATATGTAACAGTCCTTGTGCTTTGCAGAATTCAGACAGAATAAATATCACAACAAATGACACTTCACGTATATAATTTAGGATGTACCTGGAACCTAAAATATTTACCCTCCTTCTCATTCTCAACTTTAATTTTAAATACACTTAAATACAATTTCATAAATATGCCACAAAAATAATGAATGCATTATTAAGGGTCCTTATTATTGTTATTATTATTATCAGAATCATTACTATTATTATTATTATTGTGGTTGGCACCTGATTTTGCAGCAGACCTAATGGTGGTGTGCTCGCTCAGGCGGTAGCAGCATGAACTCCCCACTGCAGGTCCCACGGTTTCAGTCCCATCCCAGGCTCTGTGTGTATGAAGTTCGCATTTTCTCCCAACCCTCCCACAGTCCATCTACTTGCAGCTACAGACCAATCTATGTCTCTATATGCCTAAAGCCTGTGATGACTGACCAGGGTGTGCCCTGTGCTTCCCACATTGTAGACCCAGAACTTATATTCTGAAGTGCCCTATACACTTAGACCGATGCTTGCAACCTTTATACTAGGGGCTAGATACCCCCCAAAGATGAAGTGTGTTAAACTGCATATCTACTACTAAGTCCCATGTTCGAGGACTTCAAATAAGTCAGAGAAACACGTGAAAAAGTTTGGCATGGCCTTTTATCATCCCACCCAGGATTTGCATCCTACCCCCGTGCCCCACTCTGCCTGGGATAGGCTCCAGGCCCTCGCGTACCCCCGACCAGTATAAGCAGTTAGAAGGTGGACAGGTGGCCTTTCATTTGCATTAGATTTTTTTAGGATTCTTACCGTTACTTGGCATGGCTGCATTCTGGTAAAAATGAGAAAACAAATTATGAACAGGCATTCAAAGGGAAATAATAGCATGCTTACAAATGAGTAATCATAAACATTAATCTTCAGAAGGGCAACATTTCAGCAAATGTATGACGAGATGTGTGTGCCTCAGCTCTGTGGGCAATCAGAGCCCAAAGCTTACTGCACCAGCTGCATGGGCTACAGAGCTGTGGGATGTTACCACAGCAGGACAATGAAGAGCTCTTATGCAGGGCTGAAGCACATACGACGTACTATCCTTCGGCTGTCTGCTGAAGACTATCAGATATATAAATCTAGACTCTTGATTTCCTTTTAATTACTTTTATGCATAGTAAGGTTTGCCTTGAGAGGGATTCCTGATTCAATAACCCCAGATGACAGCATTAAATTAATAATTAACATAATTTGAATGAATGCGAGACAAATGCTGGTATGCCACTCTTTAGTGTCCGAGTGTTTCTCAGGAAGTACTTACAACCTTGGTGGTGGGCACTGGCGGCTTCATTCTGAATGACAAACAATGAGGAAATGTGAGCATTCAAAAGTAAGACTCAAATGGAAAATAATATCTGTCTGTCTGCAGATAGACACTTTGATTTCACCTTAAAAATCTCGAAATGATCCACTTAAACCAACATCATTTTAAAGGGGCCCTACTACGCTCATTTTCACTATTCATAATTTTATTTTTGGGGTCTACTAAAATAGATTTACATTCATTGTTCCAAAACCACATAAATTTCTCATACTGTACATCTCTATCGACTATGTATATAACTATGAACTGTATTTGTCTGAAACACTCTGTTAGAACTTTAAGCCCCACCCCCGATGAGCCCAATGTGCTCTGACTTGCCAGCTTGCCTGATTGGTTAGTTACACATTCCACCCCTGTCTTGCAGTCTGCAGAGAGATACCTGCTGGTAGGTGGCCAATGAGGACTGTGTTACAAGGTGACCTCAACATGTCACAGAAGTAAGGGCTGGAATTCCAACAAGGCATTTCAGGCTGATTAGAGAAAAGTGGTTTCTATAGTGAGAGTTACTCCCTTTGGTGCGTACTTTGGGCCTTAGACTTTGTGGACAGTTTACATGCACATAACGCTTTGGGGAAAGGGGAAAATCGGAAAAGCATAATAGGGCCCCTTTAATAGTTTTGATCCTGTCAGATGTTTCTTACATGGGAGCTTGAGCTTCATAGGGTGTGGTTTTGGGAGAGGGGGGCATCCACATAGGGGCCCGAGTATTGGGGGAACTTGAGGGACAAGCTGAAAATAAACAAAAACTGCCTTTATACCCATGAGCCATCTGAGAAGCCAACACTGCCCTGGTAACAGCATCCTGAAGAGGGCTGGTGATGGTGAACATGAGCACTATTATCATCCATTTGTTACAACTTGTGCGAGACTGTTGACCTGTAAGGACATACTTCCTTGTTCATTTTTTAATCCATTTGAAAAACCTGTCAGATTATCCTGTACATGATGTTAAGCAGACAGTGGTCAATGATCCAGGAAGTAAGACGGCAAACATTTAATGCTGACCTCCATTAGGCTCTAAATAAAGGTCGTCACTATCCTCCTGCAAACAGATAAGCAGAACAGGGGCCATTATTATCCTATGACCACAAAACAGCCTTTTTTAGTTTTGATCATTGCCTGGCTGAACAGTAATTCTCACCTGCCCTTCATTTGGATCCAGGTACACATCTGAAAAACAAATGAGGCCAGATAAGTACTCTCATATTTGTCTTAGCACTTAATAAATGTATAGTTACAGTATCAGTATAGAGTGTGCAAACACTGCTTCAAACCATTAGCATTTTAATTAAACCAAACTTAATATTGTTCACAGGACAGCACGTAGACCGAGTTTGATTTCTGTGATCAAGTTGCATGCAGCCCAGGGTTAAAAATCCTCCATCCATCCATCATCTTCCACTGGATCTGAGGTTGGATCGCGGGGGCAGCAGTCTCAGCAGGGAAACCCAGACTTCCCTCTCCCTGGCCTCTTCATCCAGCTCCTCTGGGGGAATCCTGAGGTGTTCCCAGGCCAGCCGAGAGACATAATCCCTCCAGCGTGTCCTGGGTCTTCCCTGGGGCCTCCTCTAAGTGGGACATGCCTGGAACACCTCACCATGGAGGTGTCCAGGAGGCATCCTAATCAGATCCACTCTGAGTCCCTCCCAACTGAGCTCCTCACCCTAAGGGAGAGTCCAGTCACCCTGTGGAGAAAACTCATTTTGGCTGTTTGGACTCGCGATCTCATTCATTCGGTCACAACCTACAGCTTGTGACCATCTCTGAGGGTAGGAATGTAGTTCGACTGGTAAATCGACAGCTTTTCCTTTTGGCTCAGCTCTTTCTTCACCATGACAGACCGATTCAGCGCCCACATCACTGCTGACGCCACACCGATCCGCCTGTCGATCTCCTGCTCCATCGTTCCCTCACAAGACCCCAAAATGCTTAAACTCCTCCACTTAGGGAAGGACCCCATCCCTGACCCAGAGAGAGCATTCTCCTTTTCTGGCTGAGGACCATGGTCTCGGATTTGGACGTGCCGATTCTCATCCCTACCGCTTCACACTCTGCTGTGCACTGTCCCAGTGAGAGCCAAAGGTCATGGTCCGATGATGCCAACAGAAACCCATCATCTGCAAAAAGCAAAGACCTAACCCTGAGGTCACCAAACCGAACACCCCCAATGCCCAGGCTGCGCCTAAAAATTCCGTCCATAAAAACTATGAACAGAATCGGTGACAAAGAGCAGCCCTGACAGAGTCCACCCCTCACCGGAAACGAGTCCAACTTATTGCCGCCAATGCAGACCAAGCTCTGGAACCAGTCATACAGGGACCGAACAGCCCTTAAAAGGAAGCCCGGCACCCCATACTCTCGGAGCACTCCCCACAGGACACGGTCGAAAGCCTTCTTTAAGTCCACAAAACACATGTAGACTGGTTGGGCAAACTCCCATGAATCCTCCAAAACCTTGCGGAGAGTACAGAGCTGGTCCACTGTTCCATGACCTCGCCAAACTCCTCCCACACCCAAGTTTTTGCATCGGTGACCGGCGAAGCCGCATCCCGCCTGGCCTACCGGTAGCTGTCAGCTGACTCTGGAGTCCCACAGGCCAAAAAGGCCCAATAGGACTCCTTCTTCATCTTGATGGCATCCCTCACCACCTGTTTCCACCATCGGGTTGGTGGACTGCCGCCACGACAGGCACCAACCCCCTTACAGCCACAGCTCCGGCCAGCCGCATCCAAAATGTAGGTGTGGAACATGGCCCATTCAGACTCAATGTCCCCCGCCTCCCCCGGGACATGGGAGAAGTTGTGCTGAAGGTAGGAGTTGAAACTCCTCCTGACAGATGTTCCCAGCAGACCCTCACTATACATTTGGCCCTGCCAGGCCGGGCTGGTTTCCTCCCCCACTAGCTGAGCCAACCTTCCATCAGGTAGTGATCAGTTGACAGCTCTGTCAACTGACAGGGAAGGAGCCTTAGCCTGGTGCCAAGTGCACCTATGGACACCCTTATTCCTGAACATGGTGTTCATTATGGACAATCCGTGACGAGCACAGAAGTCCAATAGCAAAACACCGCTCGGGTTCAGATCGTGGGGGCCGTTCCTCCCAATCACGCCACTCCAGGTCTCACTGTCATTGCCCACGTGAGCATTGAAGTCCCCCAGCAGAACAAGAGACTCCCCAGAAGGAGTGCTCTCCAACACCCCCTCCAGGGACTCTAAAAAGGGTGGGTACTCTGAACTGCCGTTTGGCGCATAAGCGCAAACAACAGTCAGAACCTGTCCCCCCACCCGAAGGCGAAGCGAGGCTACCCTCTCGTCCACTGCGGTAAACCCCAATGTATAGGCGCCCAGCCAGGGAGCAATAAGTATGCCCACCCCAGCTTGACACCTCTCCCCGCAAGCAACTCCAGAGTGGAAGAGGGTCCAGTCCCCCCTCAAGGAGACTGGTTCCAGAGCCCAGCCCATGCATCTAGGTGAGCACGACTATATCTAGTCAGAACTTCACAACCTCACGCACTAGCTCAGGCTCATTCCCTGTCAGAAAGGTGAAATTCCATGTCCCTAGAGCTAGCTTCTGTAGCTGAAGATCGAACCACCAAGGTTCCCACCTTTGGCCACCGCCCAACTCTCCTGGAGCCAACACCTTATCGTGGTGGAGGTGTTTGCGTGTTCCAATGATCCCAGGAGCTAAGTTGCCCGGAGCTTTATGCCCCCGGTAGGGTCACCCAAGGCAAACAGGTCCTGGGTGAGGAACCAGACAAAGTGCGGCTCACAAGACCCCTAATGATGAGAAAATTAGTGGATCCACAATTTCCCCTGCCTGGAGCCAGGTCAATGGCGAGCACCTGGTGGCCAGGCTTGCACCCATGGGGCCTTTTCGGGCTCAGCCCGAACAGGGCATGTGGGTCCCCCCTCCAATGGGCTCACCACCTGTAGGAAGAGCCATATGGGCCGGGTGCGATGCGAGTTGGGCAGTGGGTAAAAAATCACAGATCAAAATACAATGCGTTATGAAATATACAACTCTGGACATCAGCTTCCAGATATGATTTTTGGCCATTTCTTGAGTCCTTAAAAATCATAAGTGAACAGATAGGCTGCAAGGTCATTTGCTGTTTGGGCTGCTGGACATCTGAAGCAGTAAAGAGCCCTGGCTCTTTGTCCTCCTGACAGGTTTCCCTGGTCCCAGGCTTCAATGAAATGAGCCTTCAGCTGTGAAGACTGTGTAATCGGAATTACAAAACTCAGCATGCTTCACCATACTTTTCTGCATTCCTCATTTTTCTCCAACACCCCGTGTCACTGATTACGTTCATATCCGTTATAGGCCGAATTTCTAGGCACAGTTAAGGGGCAGAGGGGGTCCTGTTCAGTGACCTCAAGACAGCGTCTGCTTTTGGTAGATTATGTGATCGGGCTCGCTTCATCAAGCAGTGACCTCCAGTGTGCACTGGGGTGGTTTGCAGCTGAGTGTGAAGTGGCAGAAATGTGGATCAGCACCTCCAATCTGAGGTCAGGGCTATCAACTGGAAAAAGGTGGCTTGTCCCCTCCAGCTTGGGGATGAGTTACTGCCTAAAGTGAAGGAAGTTAATTCTCGGGGCCTGATTTACAAGTGAGGGGAAAAAAGGAGGGAAGGATCCCCAGGAGGATCAGTGCGGCATCAAGCACACAAGCTGTGGAAATGAACTTCCACAATAAGGTGTCTGGGCTCAGTCTTAGTGACAGGGTGAGGAGCTCAGACATTCAGGAGGAGCTCAAAGCAGAGTTGCTGTTCCTCCATACTGAAAGGAGTCAGCTGAGGTGGTTTAGGCTTCTGGGGAGGTGCTTCAGGCATGACCAACCAGGAGGCGGCCCTGAGACAGACCCAGGACATGATGGGGAGATTATACCTCTCAGCTAATCTGGCAGGGCCTGGGTATCGCCCTGGAAGGAGCTGGAGGTGACTGGGAAGTCACGGCATTTTTACTTATACTAGAGACCTGGACCTGAATGATTAGAAGCAGATGGATGGATGGATGGATGATACTATGAAATTTATAATAATGTCATCCCTCTTTGTTGTTGTCTAAAATACATTGATTAATGCTTCATTCATCATTTAATGATTGTGCAAACTAGTTTTATCAAGCACAAATCCCCCCCGTATCTATTTATCTGTCACTGCATCATTTATTCCCCTGCGTAAGGGCAAAGCGAAGCTTTCATTTAAAAGATGGAGTATCCCCATAAGGCTGTTTTATGCAATCCAACTATAGCTCTAACAGCAATTCTCAGTCAAGTCCTCTGCCCTCTCATCCAGTCCATATTTTGATTCAGATTCATGGCAGAGGTATCAAATTTTACTTGCCAGTGAATTAAATACAACTGATGATTATCTGGTTCTGTTATGCATGCAGAAAAGTACAGTAAAACTGTGGACTGTCTGTGCAGCTTGAGGACTGGACTGAACATTTGCATTAAATGTTAATGTTCTATTATATTATAACACACCAGTCATCCTAGTATTAATTGAAGAATTTCAAGCCCATGTCAAATGGGTTTTGAAGTCATATGCAACTAACCCACAGGTCTATCATTCTGACTACCTGTTGGTATCAGGGATTTTACTTGTGTATTATGCTCAATAATGATTAGTTCAGCTGATGTGTAATGTGTATTGTTTCATACATAACCTACAGACATTGTTTGGACATTCACTCGAGTGAGACTCAGGACTGTTTCTCAGAACATCTGGCCAGCCTATTCATACCTTCCTCACACTGGGTTACTGGGACAGGGGCGGGAGCAGCCCGTGCCGGGGGGATCTTCGTTGCAGGCTTCTCCTTGCGATTCACTTGAGGTGCTGAACGTGGAGTAAGTGAAAGGCTGGGTTACTCTACACAAAGGTACATGAGACAGATTCATCATCACCTGTCAACGGCTGGCTAGAGTGCCCCTCTATCTAGCGTCACCAGTGCCGGTAAATCCTAACACGGAAAAAAGCAACACAAAACTTTTACAGTTTATTTATATTGCTTCAAATTTTACAGCTTCAGAAGCGTAATAGGGCTGGCATGAGAGTGCAGTGGGGAACGCTGGCCCCTCACACACATGCTATGTTTTTCAGTATCCTCTGTCTTCCCAGGTATCCTTGGAGCTCCACTGGGATTCTATCTGTCTCTCTTTTCAATGTACTCCTTTTCATACGCCTCTGCTGGATCCTGCACTTTAAGAATACCGCAGTGAATGTTAAGGCATCGGGCGACTGCCAAATAAAAAACCGAGTAAAAATTCTGAATTCTGAATCAAAGCAATGAGGGAAGTATGACTTGCTGTATATTGTCACAGCTGTGAGAATTTTCTTGCTGTGAAAATGTATAAAACTGAATTATGCTTACAACTGCACCATGGGTACAACAATCAATTTCAAATGCAACTGCAATGTGTTTGGAATACGTGCATCTTCTTAGAGTAAAAGTTCAATTTAATTACTTGTGTCCTGTATATGTCATTGTCAAAAAAACTACACTTTACCTGGTTCAAAAGAGTTATGTTTAGTTTTTCTGTTGCTTAGTGGATAAGAGCAGAATCTTACGTTTTCTGGCATTGAGTTGGACATGCATTTCATCGAAATCCCTGTGTGGCTCCGGTTTCTGTACAAAAGTCAACACACCATAATGAAAAATATAACATGTGTTACATAACATTTGCTTTACTTCATACAAGTACAGTAATCAGATATATACAGTGCTAATGAGCAAAAAGCCATACAAACAGGCAGGTACTCTTCCCACAAAAACACCAAGACACAATGATCTCCACCTCATTTTATACTTTTCCGCATTTTCAACTGCAATAGACACAAAACGATCACAAATCCAACATACGGCAACTTGTGGCAGGGACCACTTAAAGGGGTGAATTCTCAGACAGGATAGCTCCTAATTAGCCAGACAGGAGCAAGCTGACCAATCAACAGCGACGTTACCGAGACTTTGCCGACAGGCGTCATCTTAGCTGGACGGGGGGGTGGGGCCTGTCTTAGAGGAACAGCAGCGGGGGATCTCTCTTAAATCAGAAAACAGATCAATGCTATAAATATTACAATTAACCAGATTTTGCACAAAAACAAAAAACACTAAAACCGACGTGACAATTGGGTCATTCTGATGTAATATATCTGTATATGTAGCTGTATATGGTGCTTGGAAATGGGCTATGATGTCACAACCAAGAAAAAGGGAGGCCTGGGCGATGTGTGGTCCAAGCTGAGTGACCCCTGACCTATCATTACCTATGTAGACATTTTCCATCGGCCTTCGGGTCACCGTCATGACAGGTCGCTCACACGACGGCGGGGCCTCATAGGTATCGCCGTCATCCTCATCCTAACCAGCATGCAACAGAACACACATGCATGAAAACGCAGCACACATGCAGTGAGAACTGGCAGTCAACAGTACTTCCCATCTTATCAACATTACATTCCAGCAAGCTGTAAATACTAGTGGTGCAACGGATCACAAAACTAACGGTTCGGATCATATCACGGATTTGAGTCATGGATCGAATTAATTTTCGGATCAGCAAAAAGGGGAGGAGTCAAATGTAATTTGCTTCTCATTTATTACAAGAACAGTATGGCAAGGA
>JAABNY020000039.1:34301214-34315391 GCA_015164015.2 Brevimyrus niger
GCGGAAACACGTGACCTCCACAGCAGGCGGAAACACGTGACCTCCACAGCAGGCGGAAACACGTGACCTCCACAGCAGGCGGAAACACGTGACCTCCACAGCAAGTGGAAACACGTGACCTCCACAGCAAGAATATTCTATTCTAATTTGAATGGGTTCACAATGCTTACAAAAGATATTTTATTGATGATACATTGATTATTTTTATTGATTCCACTTCTTTATCCAGTTAAAGGAATCCCCACTGTCATGTTGTGTGCTGTAATGAATGGGGTGCCCAGCCAGGCTGCATGCCTAATAGGAATCACTATCGTTAACTGCATGAGACTTCAGCGTGAATGGTAACCCTCTTATCTTGAGGCCAATTACTACAGCATGAAATAATGGGGAAAAAATACAGCAATAATGGATGGTATATGGGTGTATTTTTTGTAAATGTCTTCACATGACGTGGTGATTCGGCTGACAAAAGAGATGGAAAGATGTCCCTTTAAAATAAAATTATGATGCAAATGATGTCAGCACACCTTGCAGGCGTCATCCAGGCCTCGGGTGTCACCAGCACATATCATATTCTGGGTCACCGGTCGGTTGGACAGCTTCTCCGGCAGACACTGGCTGTCGGGCCACAGTCGCACGTGTCCCCTCTTCACCTGATTGGAGTATTCCGCATCGACTGGAGGAGAGAGTGGGAAAGTGGTCAATTCCCAGCTCGTCTGCCTGGGGAAGCTGTTACACTCGCAGAGTGAAGCAAAGTCACCCTCATTACCACATCACCAATCACTTATTCGCACGCACACACACACACACACACCATAATAGGTAATGTTCTGTATGTATCCTTTAATTGTGAAAGCTGCCAGACTTATGACGACACATAAGCTAGACTGAGTCGTTTGCATCGTCAAGTTGAGCATCTGCAGAATTAAAAAGAAAGCCACAAAATATTAAGCGAAACTTTAGCCGTACATTCTTTGTCTTTCCCGTATCCTGAGATCTCACACTCCGTCCATTCAGGGAGCACTAGGTCCGGCTCTGGCAGGCAGACGGGTCGGACCTCAGGGGTGTAGACCGCACAGACGCCATTGTCACTCTTCAGCTTCAGCAACACTGAGGAAGAGAAGAGGGTACACATGCTGCTGAACAACTTATTGCCCAGTTGTAACCAGTAGTGCTTTTTTTGGCCACTGGGTGGCACAGTGGTAGGAAGAAGGACGGCTGGGTGTATGGAGGAAATGATATAGAAATATAAGGCGGTAAGTAAGTGGTAAGTGGTGAAGGCTTTGTTTTCTAGCCAAAAGGGGTCTAACTGTTGTACCCCTGAGAAATAATGTGCCTAAATTCAATCATTAAAAACTCAACCATCAACTGGCAGAAAGTGCCAGATGGTAAGACAGGATGTGATGAGTATCTGAAGTAAATGTATCCCTTGGTGCAATCTGAGGTCTGAAATTTGCATGTCATCTGGACTCACTGATGTCATTGTCCTCTGTGGCTTCATCATACTGGTCGTGTACCCAGTAATCCTCCACACCAAAGATCTGGTCGCTGCTGGAGTTCTGCAGCCGGAACGTTCTTCCTAGTGTCACCTGCAGGTTCTCGGGTTTATACCTGAACAATGCGAAGAGTTACTCACTGCCTGGTCTGCACAGACATGGCGAGAAGCAGCGGCGAGGCACATACCCTTCAGAGAAACAATGGGCTGCAGACAGCACCCAGCAGGAGTCGATCAACACACCCCCGCAGAAGAACGAGTAGATCTTGGGGCGCGGGAGGTATACCCTGATGGCAGCCTGCCAGGGTTGCAAAGTAATGTCGCTCTTCTGGCCCCCGTGGATTCGAAACTGCAGTGCTCTCTGTTCCCGCAGTCCACAAGTGCCTAGCCGAAAGACAGAATTCAGAGGGGGCACCGTTTATTTTTTATCTGGGCAAAAGAGATGTGGCAAATTGTGAGTATTATAACCAAGGAAATCGGTTTGGTTTCAAAGCTAGTGGGGACAAAATGTGCCCCGAACCCTTTGCCCCAATTAAACACACAGGACACTCCCACAAGAGACTACTGGCCAAACCCAAACCCAAACCCAAACCTATGCCCTAGCTGATAGCTCAATGTTTATGAAATGCCACTGTTACCAGCACCAGTTACATGTCCTGACGTTCTTTCTGCCCTACCTCTGTTCATGGTTGCAGGGGCATGGATCCCGGAGATGGAGGGGGTCAGCGGTGGTTTTTCTGCAGTGACATACATCGGTATATAACAAATGAACAATGGGTAAGTTTTAGATGCCCGCTTTTAAATGTTTTGACATTGCTGTAGTTCCATAGTCTAGTCAGTGCTCCCAGCCTGCGGATCTGGTACCAGACAGAGGATGGTCTTGGACAACCACAGGATCAGACGGCAAGGCCCCGACTGGCCAAAACCGGATCATGACGCAGTGATGACAGCCGGCCGACTCACCACACAGGCGAATGTCACAAAACTCCCACGTCAGCTTGAGGCCCTTGTAGACGTGACACCAGGGCGCTAGGTCACCATCTGGGTTCCTGTAGGTCATGAGATAAACTGCTGGGTGAGGATGACTCTGTGTGTGTGTGTGTGTGTGTGTGTGTGTGTGTGTGTGTGTGTGTGTGTGTGTGTGTGTGTGTGTCTGCATGTGTCTGAATGGTACTGTGCACAAGCCTTAGGCAGTCAAAAGATATATTTAGCGCTATTTATCTGGGTAGTAAGTGCATTTTTTGCTCAGAGCGAAACACAATTTAGCATTTGAACATGCTACATCATGAAACATCATTTTCTTAGAATTTTAGAATTAGAATCGGTGAGCAGTGGTCATTGTTGACACACCACAGCACACAGTGCACAACAACAAAATGTGCATTTAACCCATATGAGACATAGCAGGAGGCAGCTAATTCAGTGCCCTGGGAGCAGTGCGCTTCCCTAACCATTTAGACACCACTGCCCACAGTGATGGTCGTAATGACTGCAGAAGACAGTGCTGTGTGTATGTGTGCGTGCGAGTATGTGAGTGACAGGGAGACCATGTGACTAGAGGGAGCCGAGTGACTGGACAGCCGAGGAAGTGACAGGGACCGAAGGGTACATGTGCTGGAATGAAAGGCGGCTGTTATTCTTGCAAAGCTTGATGCTAATTTCCAGTTAAAATGCTGCGGTTGTGCTGGCACGCTACCCAGAGACATCTGCATCCATCTGCCTGCCAGTATGAATGCACTGAAGTTCAGGATCTGTCTCAATGTGCCTTCAGTTTTTCAACATTAATTTCCTTTGCTATATTTTATGTGCAGTTCCTCCCTTTTAACAACTCTCTGTCTGCTAGTAATTGTAAATAATTTATTCCCAGTTAATTGCGATGCATTACAAGAAAGGCAGATAATGTGAGCTGTGGGTTCCAGCACGCCTCTGTGGTTTACTGATGGCCATCGTAGATGCAGGAATAGTTTGCTGGCTGTGCGGATGTCAAATGTGTGGGTGCATTATGGGTAATTTGTGGTGTGCTCATTAAGCCAGCATAACACTAATATTTTGCTGGTTTGGTGAAGTAATGTTTTGGTGGTTGTTGGCTGTGCCTGTTTAATGGTTTGTTGGAAATATCAATGCTAACTGCATGGGTGCTGTACCAAGGGTATAGTCATTAATGAGAGTAGATGAACGTATTTGCTGGTGTCACAATCATTAGCTATGGCTGTGGATACTAACTGTGGGAGCACTAAAGTGATCCTTGCGGTATGGACATTAATTATGTACACGCTAATGCTTTAACAAGGGTGTGAACATTAGCTGAGGCTACTGCAATGGATGTTTAGGCATGTGATGTTAGCCTTGGCTATGCTAAAGCTTTATACAGACGCTCCTTTACTCATAAACTTTCAACTTATGAACTTTCAGACATACGAACGAAGAGGACTGCAAGTCCAAATTGTGTTCATTAGGCTCCCGTTTCCTGTCCGCAACATAATTTGTGTGCCAATTCCGCTTCATACGACTTCTGGCTGCTACTCCCGCCCCATCCTGTCTCTTTGTACTTGTGTATACCCTTAAAATGATGTTGAATAACGACTTACGAAAATTTAAAGTTATGAACAGCCGTTTGGGACGAATCTCGTTCACAACTAGAGGAGCGTCTGTAGTTCACATGTTACCGGTGGCTTCCATGATTGATGATATTTGTTAGTCCTATCAGTAGAGATGCCTAAACAGACATCCCAGCTCTCCTGGACATTCTGGGAGTCTCCCGCAGACTGACAGCAGTTCCCTGATGCCCACAAGTGATGCGCAGTGTCCCAGAATATCTGTTTTTCTGCTATTCAGCAGCGGTAAAATTAGCGGGTAAAAAGTTTTACCCCTGAAATCCCAGCCAGCATTGGACTTCCGTAGTATCTGACTTTTAAAACAGTTGTACCGTACAAATGTTAAATGTTAAAAATGGTATTTTGACGGCATTTTAAATAGCAACGCTATTCTGGCATTTCTGGTTAAATTTGCCAAAATGGGGCTTGTTTTCAAGCAAAAAATAACGCAGTATATGGTATCCTAAGCCTAGCCCCCCCCCCCCATTCATCGACCTCCCTGAAATCAACATGCCAACAGGTGGATTGTTCACAGGGAGTACAGACCTGCAGTAACTGTGGCTGCCCAGGCCCAGATCCACGGCGTCAGGCCTCCAGGCATTGTACACCTTGCTCCTCAACACAGGGAAGTCCCAAGGCAGGCACTGCTGGCCTGTTTTTGTCTGTGCCGCTGTACCCCGGTAGGTCTTCCCCGTGTCCTTAAGGCATTCTAAGTCTGGATCTGCAGAAGTCATAGAACCGATTAAACATTAAATATCAATGCTGTACCAAAAGTAAGTAAGTAAGAGCTGCGGCATAGAGGCAGGTGTTAGGAGGGCTGTTTCATGCCTGTAGGACAGCTGGGCAGCGAGCAGTACTCCCACTCGATCTGAACCCCCTTGTAGATGTAGCACCAGGGTGTCGAGTCGTTGTCAGGGTTCCTGGGTGCAAAAGCGAGGAGGAGTCAGCAACTTGGCTAATTTCCTCCAAGCTGGTAGTTCTCTTCATTATGCTACATCATTTCATGATTGTTGGTACACAAGTAACCCTAATAAATGCTAATAAAAACAGTACAAAGAAAAGCACGAGACTCTAGATTTAATGGTGTGTGTCTCATGGAGCTTATAATGCTTGCATTAAGGACTCCAGAGGTCAGTGTGAAGTCACCATTGACCCCTGAGCACGACTCTTAACTTCAGTTGCTCCAAGGACTGTGATTCTGCTCTAAATTGTTGGATAAAAGCATCAGGTAAACAAGTAAAATCTCTCTCTCTCTGTTATTTAGGCACAGCATTAGCCCTCTGGACATAATTGGAAAGGTGCCCTTGTGCAGAACGGCAGGTTGACATTAGGTGACTGTACTGCATGCCAGCTGCAGCCTGGCGTACCTGCAGTAATTGTGGTTGCCCAGACCCTGAGTTCCCGCCCTTGGCTTCAGAGCGTTGAACTTCTTGCTCTGCACTGCAGTGGAGTTCCAGTTAAGGCAGCTGAGCCCTGACTGGGTCACACTCCACGCACCGCGGTAGCTCTCCCCCCTTCCCACGATGCACTTCTCAGTCGTGTCTGATGGGTGAGACAGAATAGGTCATAATAACATCTTGTCATAAAAAATGGGCTCAGCAGGAATTTGTCTACATGCAGTTTTACTATCATTTTGCTCATATCCCTGCAAATGACAGTGAGTGTGCCACATAAATGCTCATCCCTGCAAAACTGGTTCCTCTGGTCACTGTAGTCTGATAGCCTCTGAGAGACGACTTTGCTGGGCACATTCGCTGGGGTGGAGCGCGGTCACACTAAGAGAGATGTGTCACTAATGGATAACGTAGTGTTTTTCTTCACCAAGTTCGTCTTTGAGAGCCAGTACTAAACCGCAAGGCGAGTAATGCAGATCGGGGGGGGGGGGGGGGGGTGAGTCATTGAACTGAGGAAAGGACGACGGAGCCTGACCTACTTTCCTGTATCCAGATGCAGAGTAATGCAGATCAGGGGGGGGTTGAGTCATTGAACTGAGGAAAGGAAGGCAGAGCCTGACCTACTTTCCTGTATCCAGATGCAGAGTAATGCTGATCCCAGATGTAATGCTGGGAGATCATTCAGAGGTAAGGCGTAGCTTACAGGATACAGAACAGGACCCGAGTGACACCAAACTACAACTAATAAAAAGGGTTATGAAGCCTCAGCCTCTTCATCTGCTGTACTCTGTCATGAAAGAGTCACAGCGGCAGCCAGAGAACATGGCTGCACTAAAATACTCCTCATGTAATGATTTTGAAAGCTTCAGCATGCAAATGGGTCAGTAATTGTTTTCCCAGTTTGCCATTTGAAGATTTTGTGCTGGTGGTTGTCGCGTTCGATTAGATTAAACGCCAGTGGTGGCTGTACTCACTGATCTCGCACTGCAGCCCTGTGAATCCAGGTTGGCAGACGCACAGGAAGTCAGAGGTGTACACCGCCTCTTTGCAAGTCCCACCGTTGTAGCAGTAAGGGATGTAACACGCTGCCGGGGGGGGGGGAACCAGTGTCAGATCATTGCTTTCTTTCCATCTCAGTTACCCTGTCAGTTCCCCCCAAGCTCCCCGTGGACTGTGTGGATCTTCAAAGACCAGATTGGGAAACACTGGCCAGGTGGCACCGGCTGACAGCCACACAATAGAAGTCAGATTCAAACCTTCAGTCCTGAAGGTAACAGCCTCTCTCCCCCCCCATACTCCATTTGCATCTCAGACAGCAGAGGCTCCATGGCAAAGGAAAAATGTGGTTTTAGTTTGATTGTTCACCGCTGGGCTGGATCGCCACTCACTCTTATTTTCCCGGGGAATGACAGCAGACAGAGAGACAAATTGCATGAATGGGGGGGGGGGGGGGGGCAGGGAAATGGGGAGGTGACAAAGGTCATCATATAGGGGCAGATACGATGACCACCAACTTATTACTGACCCAGCACCATGGTACAGTTGTGTGTATACCCCAAGCGTTATGCAGGCACTCACAGAGAGCAGGCACTCACAGAGAGCAGGCAGGCACTGTGCATGTCTGTGTGCATGAAGATGTGAATCAGCAGGTGTCAAGCACACTCACTGGTGACAGGGACCCTGTGACACTGCTCCCTTCCCCTCGACATGCAGCGGCAGAACTCGGCCTGCAGGCCCCTCCAGCGCAGCCAGGTGGCCCCACGGGGGTACACCGAGGTGGAGAGGGTGTCCGTACAGACCTCTGACAGGATGGAGGACAGCATGAAGGAACGCCACAGGGTCAATGCTCATCACAATGGGTATATACACATGGCAGATGGATAGAGGACAGAGGAGAGCACAGTAGAAAGTTCTAGAATGCTGGCTCAGAAATCTATGACCTTTTCATTCAGATCAGTGGCCTTCAATACTTTGTTCCCATTTGATGGTGGTGGATCCAACTCCAAGCCATATGAACTCGAAAGTATACAACCCTTTTCTGGCTTAATATTATTAATAACAAAGCCCTTGGTCCAGCACATGTTCATACAGCAATAAGAAGAGAAGGGCTATGGAAATAAAAACATCTCCAACGACAAATGTTCCCCTATGGAACCTCCGGCTGAGAGTTATAACAAGCTTCCTGAGTGGGTTTGGGCCAGCAAGGCAGAACCAGAGAGCAGCCAAATTTGCTGCGTCCCCCACAATGACTTATAGATTCCATGTGGCATTTCTTTTACATCTGACATTAAAACACACAGCCCTCTGAAAGGTCATGCCCACTTCGGCCGAAGGAAAACTAACCCACGGTTGGCTGGGGTTTCCACTAATCACGCACTACCCACACAGAGACGAAAGAGGGGCGCCGCAATCGCCCCGTTATGGCTGTTTGGTTTCCAGTGGGGACACAGAGGAGGCCAGCAGATCCCAAACAAGAAATGTCACTTAAAGTCTAGACACGTCTCTGGGCAAACAGAGGCGGAACCTCACATGGTCAGTGAGCGGGATAGCCTGGTGAGGACCGATGAGGGGAAACTCACCTCTGTAGCGACGGGTCCCTCTCCGGAAGCGATGTAACGTCACCTGTGGCACAGAGACGGTGGGCGTGGCGTTAGTCTGTACTGTACCACCTTCCCGGCTGGGTAGCTCCCATTTCAAACACTCCGGGGTACAGTTACCAAGGGGTACCAAGTGCATGCAGGAACATTACAATTTATCTTGCTAACAGGGTTAAGGAAAATAAACTGGGAGGACAGAGCACCTCTGCAACAGCCGAATATATCAGCCTTTTACATACTGCAGGTTTTCCAAACGCTCTGCTGTTGCTGTTGTTTCAAGCTTAATCAAATCTTTATTTGCACTGGTCATACAAGTAGATTAGAAAGGTGTGAAATAGGGAAAAAATAGGACAGACAGACAAGCACCACAATTGGTTGTAGGAGGAACAAATGAAGGACAGAGCATGATGATATTTCCCTGGGAGATCAGACGTCGGCCAGAAGTCAGACGAGGCAGAACGCTGGCTGTAGTGTTTACCTGATCCGCCAGGGTGAGGCAGAGTGCCGAGACAAAAAGCAGAAGAGCAGATATTGCCGTCATGGTGTCTTTGAAGAAGCTTCCTGAAATACAGATAATGTTTCAGTGGCATGCAGGAAGAACAGCCCCCCCCCCCTCCCAATGCTAACAGCAACAAGAACATACAAGCTCACACATCCACTCATAGTTTGAGGTTTTCCATTAGTAATTTTGCTGCACTACAAGCCTTGGCTTTGCATTGGTTTTACAGTTAAGCACGGTTTCAATTTTTCGTTACGTTACAATGCAAAAGCATATTTCCCATATTTATGTAAACTGGCCTCATTTATACATCATCTCAAAATACAAAAACTGAGCATGATGCTGCTGCTGAAGACTGAGAACAGACAGTGATCATGCTGTGTGAAAGTATGACTTTTGTTACCTTTGCTTAATTTCAGTCTGGCTTTCCAGCAGAACATTGCAAACAGACTAATCTTTTACTTGCCACTGACTCAGAGAATGGTGCCATTTTAATTCTTTTAGATTTCAGTTCAGCCTTTCACACTCGTAACCATCAAATACTTACTAACAATCTAAATCATGTACAGTGGTACCTCGGTTCTCGAACTTAATCCGTTCTGGACTCTGGATCGAATCCTAAAAAGTTTGAGTTCTGATCGAATATTTCCCATAAGAAATAATGGAAAACCAATTAAATGGTTCCCGGCTCCCCCAAATTACACCCAATATGCATTTAAACACAAAATTAACAGGATAAAAAAGCATTTTAAGAGCATTTTTTTCTTAATGGCTTCCAAAATGTAAAGAGCTTATCCCAGCATTACCCCTGTCCTGTCCCGATTGTCCGCTCCTTCAATGTGGCACGCCCCCTCATTAACCTTGTGTGGGATCCCCATGTGATCAGCTGTTTCTGGTTGTTATTAGTCCTCTGTATTAAGTCCGGTCATTAGGTGTGTTCGACTTGCTTACAGCGCTGGCTTAAAACAATGCATTCTGATCCTGACGCAATGCATTACAGTTAGATGCATTGCGACCTCTCACCCGGTTGCACAAACTGGAACCGCCTCCATGACGACACACCTTTGCCCTCATTGGCTGAAGAGTTTAGTTACATGCATGATATTTGTATCGCAGGCAGTTCTGATGCGTAATCTATTTCTCCCGAATATCACATAAAGCAGTGAGACCTAGTTTTCAGTTAATTTACCTGGTAAAATAAAGTTTAAATAAATGACACAAATGCTCTAATAGTACATGTAAGTTAGTGGTTTATGTATTGTAATGTTGCGATGCTTTATTTGGTTAATCGTCCAGTCTGCGAAGAAGGCAATCAAGTAAGAATTGCATTGTAGTATGACTCATTTGCTGGTGCGTACAATTTATATTAGTTCAGCGTTGACAGTTCGACTTCTGATATTCAGATCCAGTTCTAGGTCAAACTGGTTTGTTCGACTTTCAAGAAATGCGAGTACCACTGATCTTGGTATTCAGGGGTCAGCTTTGGTAAATTCATATCTTAGGAACAGAAGCTTTTCAGTCAATATTGGTCACTTCTTTTTATCATCTGTAGCTGTTGAGTTTGAGGTTATTTATAAAAATTATAGAAATTATATTTCTTTTCACTGTTATGGAGATGATACACATTTTTTCTCTTAATCCATCAGATTCAGGTTAATTAGAAAACCTTCATGTGTGTCAAGAGGAGATAAAAAAGTGAATGGCCAATAATTTCCTTTTTCTTAATGAAAGGAAATCTCAACCCAGAAAATTGGTCAGTCGCTATCATATGTAAAAACATCCACCACATGCATGGGTATCATATTTGACAGACAGAAATTCAGTTGCTGAAAAGAGCTTCTTTCAATTAAGACAGATGGTCTGGCCAAAACATTTCTTTCACATTGTGATCTGGAGAAGCACATTCCTGCTTTTATTTCTCCTTATGATTATTGTGAATTTCTATAAACGGGTGTCAGCTTTGTCTCGCTTACAATTGGTACAAAATGCTGCTGCTCTTCTTCATACTGGTACTAAAATGAGGGATCGTATCTCCTGAAAGTTTGGCTCCTTATTGGCTTACAGTATTAAAGCTCGTCATGGATTGGCCCCATCATACATTGCAGAGAAACCAGCCAAAACATTCACCTCTTTAAAGACTTGGGGAGACAGTATTATACATACTGCAAAAACATATGTATAATATGTACTACCAGCACATATCAAATTGGCACCACCGATTTCTACCTTTAACACAAGACTGAGAACATTTTTACCCATTAACATTTCAAGTACCTGATGGATAAAATGTGATATTTTATTTATTCATTTTTAATTGACATTTTTCTTTTTGTGCTTCATTATGTTTATTGGTATTGTGTACAGTATTGGTATTCTGTACTGGTTGACATATGGTGGCTTTAAAATGTGATTTATAAATAAAATGAATGATTGATTTCTCAAACCAGCTATAACCCATTGCTGAGGTCACAACCATGTTGGGGAGCCACATGCTTTGCCAGGGTAGGATTGAGTTCAAGGAGCTTCAACTTGGAAACACACATAGATCATTCCTACCAGCTGCTAAACTTACTAAACCTAATAGCTAACCCTATATTTGATGGCTTTCAATATCCAGATAAATCTCAAGAATGATGCATAATATAAAAGAAGGCCTAAAGGAAAATCTTTGTTGATATAAACGCTGATTGCATTCATATCCTTCTTCATAACAAACCATGAAACTTATTTCCTCAACATCCTAAAATACAATTTCAGGAGTTGTTTTAAAAACTGTAAAGAATTGTATATTGTTTCACTTCCCCTGCTTCCCCCGGATAAGGGGAGTGGGGTCTACTGGCTGTTCTGCACGGTTTTTAATATATTATTAGTAAATGTGATGAAAGTGGACAGTGAATACTGACTGCAGGCTCACTGGTGAAGCGGTCATTAATAACCATCATCCAGAGTGTATTCACACCTGGCACTGGGTACTGTAACGCTGCCACCCCCACTAACAATAGGGCAAGAAAGATGAGTCTGTGGTGACCCTGTTTCTAGAATTTTCTCCTGACCCATCGCCATTAATGAATATCTCCTAGAATTGTGTTTTCAGCCCACCACAGTAACATCTGTCCTTAGCAGTTTATAGTTTGTTCTTCAATACGCCAGATGGCAATTAACATTTTAAAATAAAAATAGATACTTCCGCCCTGCAGTGTGTTGGCGCCCGCCCAGGGTTGGTTCCTGCCTGCACCCATTGTACCCGGGATGGGCTCCGGTCCCCCCCACAACCACAGTTGGAATTCAGCTGTTTCAGAAAATGGATGGATGGATGGATGGATGGATGGATGGATGGATGGAAGAGATACTTCCAGGTATTTTATAAAAAATGCAATGATGTTTTTCACTTCATGTTACTAACCGTCTCACACATCTTTCTGAAGAGCTTTTCTGTCCTTCTCTCTTCTTCTTCCTTACCTTCTTGCCCTTACTCTCCCCTCCCCCACAGTCATATCTGAATTTACAGTTCTGGGCTGGAGGGACATACAGGATGGACGCCGCCCTTCTATCTTAACTGTCATGGGGATTTGCTGGCGCCTCAGACCCAGAGGCCCCATGATCCATTGGGGCTGGGAGATAAAGCAAAACAGGGTCAGAGACGGGGTATCAACACGGCTCGCAAAATACAGCTGCATAACTAAAGCATGAAAACATTCCATGGTAACCAAGCTGAGGTAACGGCTCTGTGCCAAAACTGCAGGCAGAGGGGGTCACAGAAGAACAAGCTCTGACCTAACATGCATGGCCCAGTGGGTTATGCATCTGTGCCTGGGATCGGAACCTGTGCAGATCCTGCCCTCAACCGAATAGTTACATCCCAGATGGACCCTAAGAAAAAGGTCCTTAACACTCAGAAATGCTCCAGGACCACTAAGCAAACAGCTGACCCTGTGCTCAAAGCCCAAGCTTCACACTGGCCAAATACAAAATGCACACACAGCACTGCGCAAAAGTCTAAGGCAGTCAAGGATAAAACAAAACAATTCAACTGGTGCTGTCAAACGATTAAAAATTTCAAATAGGTTAATCACAGTGTTGCTGTGGATTCATTTCAATTAATCACAATTAAATAAAATTCATTTTTAATCTATATTAATCGCATTTCATTTTGCTTGAGCAGACTCAAGAAAAAAAGGAATATATATATATATGCACTTAACATGTTTATTGAACATCTTGAACACGAGTCTGATGCATTCCATCTGCCACAGAAATGCAATACAATGGACCCTTATCAATTTAAAGTACCTCAGTTTAAATGGTCTTTATCTTCGTTCACTTACAATTAGCCCGAACTACCGTAAATCCGACAAATAATCCAACTAATCATGAAATCCAATTCTAGCCCGGTTAATTTCCATTGTTAGCAACATCAGCTGATAACACATTACGCGCAGTGCTTTATGTATAAAACTCTGTAGCAACACGTCCACAGATAAGTAGGATGGTATAGTGTGTGCGACCGATTTAATGAGCCACAAATGAGAAGTAGTGCTTAAACAGTATAAAACTACAACTTTTCCTTCTGTTGATAAAGGGCACAGCCATCTTGGATTCTGAATTTGGGATCCTCTGTGCTGTCTGAGATATTTCTCGGATCTCCGAGAAACAGGAGCGTGCATGTTGTCACTTCCATCTTCCGGAATCCGACTTGAAATACGAGTTCTGAGGGCAAATGGAACGCACCAAAACTGCCTGAAATGGGTTGACAGAGACATTTCAGGGATTTTGAGTCATTCTGCACTACAGATGGGTTAATTGCGTTAAAAATCAGCAGGATTTAAATCAGATTAATCATGATGATGGATTAATCTGCATTACCCCGTTAATGGTTAATTTAGGGCTGGCAAAATTAAAATAAACACAAATGAAGTTTCTGTTCTCCAAAAAGTTACTGATACCATGTTAGATAACTATTTTAACACCGCTTTGGTTCCCAAACCTCTCCTCAGGGGCACCACAGCCATTCCAAGTATCGCTGAAATGTCACCGTCATCTTACATAATTAACATAATGGTTTAAAATAACATCATTATCCAACCATGGTGTGCCAGTGATCACCAAATACCCAGGTGTATTGGAGGGTCACTGCAAAAACTGGGCTGACTTTAGCAGGGGTTTTGAAATGGCCAAGCTGACACATTTTGACAGGCATAAAAATCACAGCTTTCGTATGTGTGCATATATCTCAGAGGAGAGCAAGATGGGATAATGCAAAACTAAATGTACCCGTCTTTGTGAAAATGGCAAATAAAGTGTCACACACCAAAGGCCCAAAAGGAGCAGCGCTGGGGGCATGGCTGGGGGCATGCAGCACAGAAGAGCCCGTCCGTGAATGCGGCCCCCTCAGCTGGTCCCCAGTCACCGCCTGCCATTATATAGAATGACTCAGCTAGAGAGCGAAGAAAGGAGATGGCTGTGTAGAGAGTGTGTGTTGGGGGGGGGGGGGGCGGATGGGAGGATTCACCCTCTTGCAGAGCATGTGGGATCGACAGATATAATGAAAAATGTGACCCAACCGAGGAGGCCCCCGCCCCCCCCCCGCGCGCCCCCCCC
>JAABNY020000039.1:34334229-34356949 GCA_015164015.2 Brevimyrus niger
CCCTGGATGTGCATCCCACAAATCTCCATCAACTGCAAGATGCTATCCTATCAATATGGGCCAACATTTCTAAAGAAGGCAGTTCTGAAGGCGAAAGGGGGTCAAACACCGTGTTAGTATGGTGTTCCGAATAATCCTTTAGGTGAGTGTATACAGTATAATAAGAACTTGTGCTGATTATCTAAACAGCACTAACTGTCTTGTGCTTGTTTTTTTTTAAATGTATCCATACCAACTTGGGGGAGGAGCATAGTAAGAAAATATCCTATCCTTTTATTGTTTACAAAATGAACAGGGCAGTACTGTATGATGCAATAAAACACCAGCAGTAAATACATGAGTGGAAAATTCATCCCGAATTCATCAGGATTTTTCTCTTTAAAATGCCGGGTTCATTTTTCACCTTTTGAAATGGGTTGGGATTTATGTGCACTTTTCCCTGATTGACCCCTGCTACACCAGTAACCTGAGGTTGCACCTGGCCAGCTCACCGTTCCCAAACAGGGATCCACGGGACTCTGGCAAGTGCCAGCTTTGTGGTTACAGAAGAGACTGAGCTGCTGCGGTTCACAGCCAGTGAATAAATTGTTTAGTATTTGCCTGTTTTTCTGCCTCTTAACAAGTTTGGTGGTGTTTATCGACCTCAATGGGAGTGTCTTGGAGTGTCTATTTCCTGAGACTGACGCAGCCTGTTTGTGCTGAATGCTTGTGGCTTTACCCTAACCAAATAAAGGCATCTTTCTAAATGGACTGTTAAACCCTAATCTCTGATTTTTATTGTGTGTTTATTTATTTATGTATTTTTTAAATAAGTGGATTTTGCAGTTGTTTTGCTACCAATAATGATGAGGAAACTATGAGGTATAATTGCATAAATGACATAGACCCAGTGTCCTACAATGTAATAAAAACCTGATGCATTTTGACTTGTGAGGACATTTCTCCTGTCTCCTCAAGGGAAAACTCAAGTGAACTGTGTGTGTGTTTGTTTTTGCATAGATTACATTTGAAGACAAAATTGTCCCCAAAGTGTAGTAAGACCTGAAATTTCCTCACTTTTAGGGACATCTTTTGAAGTCCCCATTTTGATAACCTCAGTTTTATAAAAACCTGTGAATGCAATCAAACAAATAAAAATGCCAAAGGTCTTCTATTTGGGTTGGTTACTTATGGTTAAGGTTAGGGATCGGTAGAGGTTAAGGGTGTCGTGATTAGGCTTAGGGTTTTTCCCATGGAAATGAATGGATGCTCCCCATTTAGATAGGAAGACCAACATGTGTGTGTGTGTGTGTGTGTGTGTGTGTGTGTGCGTGATGGTATCTCATTGCCCTCAGGCTGAACCATGAGAATGTGGTGGCTGGTCGGGATGTCCCAGAAGAGCTGCAGAAACAGGGGCCCAATGATCTCCCCCTGCTGGCCATGGAGTACTGCCAGGGTGGCGACCTGCGAAAGGTTAGGAACCTGTCTACCCCCAAGGCATGCTGTACCAGTGTAAAATCCCATTACGATGGTGCTCCCTTAGTATGTCCTGACAGTAAACCCTCCCAGAACACCCCCACATACCTCGCTTTGAGTTGATGGTCGTGTCACTGAAGTGCTGCTGGATCTTCTGTCCCTGCAGTACCTGAATGGGCTGGAAAACTGCTGTGGAATGAGAGAGGGCTCCGTCCTGATCCTTCTGCGGGACATTTGTGAGTATCGAGGGTCAATAGGCTCCCACTTCACCACACATGCACACACATGGATTTTTTGTCAGGGTGCCAGGCATTGGACCTTACGACAAAATTACTGATAATCATAAACAAATGTAAATTAGTAAGAGAAGAACAGAAACAATTTGAATCCCATCGATTTGGAACAGCAGTGGAAAATGCAGGATGATAACTTGAGATGTGTTTGCAATGCAGCCTGGACCATATCGAATTACCACCCTTGTATCCAGTTAATGACATTTCTTGAATGACAAAATCTTTCTTTAAAATAATTTTGTCATCTAATTCTTGTTGGGGTTATTTAAAGCGAAGAAAGGTCCTGCCAAACATGATTGCGAGTAAATATCAATATTATGATGAAGTCTTCCTGGATATGTCACACAACACAGCTGTTCCTCCTTTTTCTCGGCAACAATGAAAATATTTAGTCATGCATTACCGCAAAATCCTGATGTCTTGTAAATCAGTGGTTCCCAAAGTAGGGGTCACAAGATGAGACATTGAGGGGGGGGTCGCAAGATGATTTCCAAGAAATCAAATATTTTTTTAAACTATTAGAAATAACATTTTGTCAACATTTTAACATTTTATATTAACATTTTATTCATAACTAACAAAACATAAAAATTAGTAGTAAATGGTTACATTTTAAAAAAACATGCAAATTAAAAAGCCATCACCCTTTCAAATTTATTTTCGTGATTACTACAGATTAACGACACACCAATAGCATCAGTTGCAGCAGATCAATTTACAGCACCATGTTAAACATTCCGACATGTGCACGTAACATGTTCATCGTTTTAAGCTTAGGGTATTATTTTTGTTGAAATTAAACGTTGGTTAATATCGACCAATGACAACACACATAGGCCAGCGGAGGAAAGCAGAGAAGCACCACCGTCAGAAAGCCCATCGTCTTCAGGCATGTGCACCGTTGCGCGCAACATTTGTATATTTTTTACCACTTCCGAGGATAGTGGGGGGTCACGAGTCACTGGCATGGTTATTTTGGGGGTTGTGAGCTGAAAAGTTTGGGAACCCCTGTTGTAGATAATTCCTTTGTGGAATTGGTTAGCAGGGTTTTACTTCAGAGGGATCAGGCAATCCACAAAATGACGTTTAATAACTGATGATAATGGTTTTCACTGCATTGCAGTGGCAGGATTGTTTAATTGGCGGTGTAGTAGCAAGTAAAGGCCTGGTGAGCTTTTAGTCTAGTTTCAAAAACTGTATGGGTGACTGCGCCCCCCTCCCTTGCAAATGACAGCCTCTGCGTTGACCTACCTTCACAAGAAGCGGATCATCCACAGAGACCTCAAGCCAGAGAATATTGTCCTGCAGCAAGGAGACAAGCGAGTGAGTCACTGCCCTGTGCCTTTGTTGTGTTTCCCTTAGTGGAGCGGCATTCATCCCAGTGTGGTCTCTCGGCACTGCAATGTGGATCTGCACTCACACAGTGACCCCTCTGCTCATTCCTGCATATCAAAGACAGGATGAGAGCAGCACTCATGTAAAAACATATCTGCTAGTTACAGGCTTGTCTGACTGGCACATACCAGGTTGAGACTCGGTGTGGTATGATGTCCCTGTGTGTAGCACCATGGGCTCATAATGCCCGCTTGTATCAGGCTTGGGTTCCCACACCCTCTGTATGTGTACAGTTTACATGTTCTTCCCCTGCTAACTGGGCTTTATAAATACTTAGTGGTACAGTATATGCCCTCTGATGGGCTGACATTATGGCTGAATGATTTGGAGAAAATGCCTAATTGCGATTACGATTTGATTTGCAATATCATTTTTTATATGTCAAGTTTCAGTTCAATATTGAGTGTGTAATAGAACTGCTTCCAACATAATTTTTATTTTTTAAACCAGAGAACAAACTGTGACTGTTATGTTAAATTAAGTAATAATGATAAAAATCAAACAATTCCATTTCAAATAAAAACAATAGCGATCTGCTGTTGTCCTGCTTGGACCACTAATAACACTAGAACTGCCGTTTTCCACTTACGAATGAGTTATGTTCCGAACAGCTGTTCGTAACTTGAAATGCTTGCAGGTCGTAATTCTTCATTTTAAGGGTATACGCAAGTACAAAGAACTAGGATGCTGGGAGTACGAACGCTACGCTGCTGTGCGGCGGGAGTAGCAGCCAGAAGTCGTACAAGGCGAAATTGGCATCCAGAAAAAAAATTGATGTTGCAGACAGGAAACGAGAGCCCAAGGAACACAATTTGAACTTACAGTCCTCTTCGTTCGTATGTCTGAAAGTTCATAAGTTGAAAGTTTGTGAGTAGAGGAGCGTCTGTGTATGTAGGTACATCTTCAGGGTTGCAAGCTCTACACATCTGGCATGAGATTTACACTTTCAGACTCTCACGCCCACGCAAGAAATCGTATGGCAAATATATACGTGTAATTCCATTACAAATCAAAAATTAGCTACATCAAAAGCTTTGGGGTGGTTTGCAAACCCTACAGACTATTTACAAGGTAATAAAACTATTACTTGCAAAATGCATGTGCATTTGTGTGCAGATTTGAATCTCATTGAAAATCTTACTCTATACCACAAATGAAGTACGAATTCGCATATAAAGGTTCAAATGCATGATCATTTCTCATCATATCGACGCAAATACACAAAATATGTATGCATTCATGCTGTTACAACAACTGTTTGCCGGACATATCACTTTTAAAGGTGAATGTGTACTTGCATACCAGTTATATCAATCCCTGTGTGTAATGCGTACCCTAAACTGCTGCCTTTGCGATTTGTTAATTGCGTTGTTTCAAATCACAATTTCAATTTGAAATCAATAAATCGTTCACCCCTAACTGGCATCCTGTGCGGGTTTTGCCATCCGTAACTGCTTATTCAGTATTAGAGTAATATTAGTATTTTTAAGTATTTAGTAAGTACTTTTAAGGATTTATTGATTTTAAGATTGTTTTTCTCTATCTCAGTTGATCCATAAGATCATAGACCTGGGTTATGCTAAGGAACTAGACCAAAACAGCCTGTGCACCTCCTTTGTGGGAACTCTGCAGTATCTGGTAAGATTCATGCTTGTTTTTGTACTCAACATGGCCAATGGTTTTAAATTTACTTGTGTTTTCTGCCTAAGCTTAATCTCTCCCAGAGCCCTGCTACCAGCTGATGACTTTCTTAGTTAATTCCCTGTGGTTCTTGAATTACTCCAGCTAATTGTTTGTTTCTTTTCCCCGTTAATCCCTGTGGTTCTGCTCCTCTTCTCCTGCCCTTTGTGCCCTTGGCCAGGCCCCGGAGCTGGTGGAGCAGCAGAAGTACACCGTGACGGTGGATTACTGGAGCTTCGGGACACTGGTGTTTGAGTGCATCACCGGCTTCCGGCCGTTCCTGCCTGCGTGGCAGCCTGTGCTCTGGTATGTCATGCACCTCTCCACGCCACCAGCTCATGTTTATTAGACAGCACATAATTTTATCTGGTACAGGTCTGCTGCGACACGTATGAGTTTCATTGGTACTTCAGCTTTAATAACACTTTGTGTTTTGGGACCTTTTGAAGACCAGATATAGCGGCAATAAGTTGAGTTACAGCCTCTCCTGTAGAAGATAAAGTTAGCTAGTTCTTAGATGGGAAAAATTGGTGAGTTCAGATTAGACAACAGATATACAGGTATTCCGCGTTGTAGCTGTGAAAGACAAAGATGGCCGTCATAGCTGAGAAACACGCGTTGGCCGTCTTTGCTACGAAAGCTGTGATGGGTGCAGCTCTGGGTTGGTCCCCGTTATCTTGTTCATTCAGCAGAGGGTGGATTCTATTCCCCTGGCCAAGCTTCATCAGTTTCCTCTTATTTCTTTAACAGTGAGCTACACTAACAGAAACCTTGGCCTGACCTTATAACTTGGCAAAATCACCCATTAATAGTTTTACTTCATGCCCCCTTGTTTGTCTGTCTGCTAAATGCCAAGTTGAAGAGGTGTAATTTACCAAGCTGTATTCATGAAGAATTACTGGAAATGATTGCTGCTGATATGCTGTAAACGTGCTTGTTTAACACAATTTTCCAATTTGAGAGAAGCTGGCTTTTTCCCATTATCAGAGTCTACATTTTAACTCTGTACGTGCGCATGAGTTACTTGCCTGTGTACACATGCTGGTTGTCACATATCACTGCTGCTATACCTTTTTATTGTCCTAATTTTCTTTAGTATATTATCCAACTGTATAAACCAGGTAAAAGTCTGTTTGGATAAAAGCTTTTGCTTATAGCTGTAATGGAATGCTTGGGGTTTCCATGATGATCAGAACATGAGTCATACGTGTTAGATGGATGCTGCGGTGTTAGATGCATAGATGTTTCAGATGCTTACGTAGAGGCATAAGTGTTCGCTTCCTTGTCCCAAACAGTTCTGACATGTAGCCCTGCATTCTCATCTTGTTGTTTCTACGTTCGAAGTCATAAACTGCTGCTCACGAAAAGCACTTTCTGGAAATATAAACTGTCTCCTATCTTCTACGTCGTGTCCAGTAATGGCACTGGTTGGATTTTTTTGGGGGTATTTCCCTTTCCTCAATTGCGTGACAGTAATAATTTATTTAGTGTTTCTCTTTTTCTTACGTTGCAATGCTGCTTTTTGTGTCATCTAGGTCAGGACTATGACTTTCTCTGCAGTCATGGAAATTTCATTGTGTTATGAAATGTTCAGTGAAAAGTTTATGTACAACATGTAAAACAGGGATATACAAATAGTAATTTGTGAGGTCACAGCTTCATCTAAGCCTAAGATAAACTACATAGTTGTAGTGACATTTGACTTCTTCTTAACTTCCAGATTGCTGTGGCATTTGTCTTAATTGTCATATGTAACAGGATGTTAAGGTGGTACTAGCGTTGTATCCAGGGTTTTCCCTTTCCCTGGGCCTCCTAGGATAGCTTCTAGCTTCACTGAACCCTGGATAATGGACAAGGAATTGCAGAACAAATGTATTGCGGTTACCAGGGTCAGTTATTACATAAAATGATGCATGGCTTAATGGCCAGGGCGCGCTTCACTTTCCCATGTGCGCTTTTGATTACTGACAAGGGGAGGTGATGAAAATTCCATCATTCAGGTTTGGCTGCAGACAGCTGCAAATGGTGCGCGTGTAGCCCAGATTTCTAGTGGAAACTGCACATCGACTGCGCATGAGCAGGTCAGTTATTCCCAGGAGGTGGTAGCGAGGAAGAATAGTTGTTATTGTGCCGTGTGAGCAGCTGCATGAGGAGAGTGGGGGGTACATGCATATCTAATTCTTCATACTGTCCAGACATTATACTGAGGTATATGGTATTTTACAGAGCAGCATTATTCCAGCATTTTGAAATACTGGTGATTAAATTCACCAAGCAAGGGGAAAGAGGAGCTCTGACTGATTTTGTTGTAAGGATTTCAAAAAACCATAGTATGCTTTATTACAGTAATATTGTCTGAACCTTGACTAATAACTTTAAAACTATTGATAAAAGTTTACTGCTTCACTACAATGCTTGTATTTGTGTTTATATATCTGCGCTCTACTGGTTTGGTGGAACATCACTGCTATATGCATGCACCGACCATGACAATCCGCAGCCAAATATATGACATATAATAGTATGAACACGAGCTGCCATGCGGACAACCATCCACAGGCAGAAAGCACTCGCGGAAAACTGATCTTAACATTTTACCCATCCTTGCTTGTCACCTCCTACAGGTTTGCCAAGTTAAAACAGAAGCATGACGATGACATCATGATATATGAAGACCTGGCGAATGAAGTGCATTTCTCCAAACACCTGCCCCAACCCAATAATCTGAACAAGTAAGAGAGCCTGAGCTTTCCACGCCACCACAGACTAATGCCATCACCTGCATTTACATTTATTTATTTATCTGACACTCTTATCCAAGCAACTTAAGCTCCCTAATATCTACTGCACACACTCACAACCGTTACCTTTTCTACAGAGGTGTTAAGGTAAAGTTGGAACAATATTCGTTAGGGCTGCACGATGTTGGGAAAAAATTACATTGCGATATATTTTTTCCCTGCGATATATATTGCGATGTGGACAAATTTATTTATGTTCATCAGGTGTTTTGAACTGCTTAAAAATCTAATAATTATTCGAGAATAATTGGGGTAATTTTGTAAGCATTTTCAAAGAATAAAAAATGTAAAATTCTAATCAAAACCCTGAAATAAAATACTTTTTTAAGCTTATTTTTGGGTTGTTTCATAAACATTTTGACTCACCTTATTCACGGCAATCTGATCTGGCTTTGCATTCGTCATACAGTACTTTGTGGTGCCGACTTAAATGGTTAAACAAATTCGTAGTGTTTCCGCGAGTTGTGGCAACAACTGCCAGGCACTCCCGACAAAGCACATGTGTTTGGTCAGCATCATTCTTTTTGTATCCAAAATACTTCCATATGACCGACGTTGCGTTTCTTTTTTCTTTTTCCATTTCGGCCCATTTCTCTCGTCTTTTTTTTTTTTTTTTCTTCATTTCGCCATGCGCACGTAGAGACTCATGCATGAAGTAGGTGAAGCAACGTGTGCTTTGTAGTTTTTAAAGAACCCTTAAATATGAGTTAATTACTTTATATTAGACAAATATAGATTCGTAAATAGAAAATTTAGAAATACAGAAAGTACATTTTTAAATGGGACACACACAATTTTTTTTTATTTTGCCCTGCGTCGTGACCGCTCCGCGATGTGACCGCCGCGCATGATGACGATGCTGAAACGGTGTATCGTGCAGCCCTAATATTCGTTGTTCCTTAGAAATCCCCACTTCTCTAATCCAGAGAATTATATTCTCAAAATGTCTGACTTCCAAGAATGAAATGACATGATCATGACTGACATTCTGGAAATGCTGCAGACCCTTATGTGTAAAAGTTGGCTATACTGTGTTAGATATGAGTTCCCACCATATTTACGGTATGTGATTTGAGTTCTTGTGTTGCCACATCTTCACAAAATTAAATGTCTCTGTATAATTTGCTTTACCTACGTGGAAGTTGTTTTTCCGGACATGCAGACTTCACAATTTCCAGCTGAAATGAGAGGTCAAGCAATGCTGATTTTCAGAATCTCATTTCTGTGTGTGAGTGGTTGTAACATTTTTCAAAATGTAAAATCATGTCAGCGGCATGTGATTCCATCCATCTACCCACCTGTCTGTCGTGTTTATAGGCTGCTGTCCGAGAAGCTGGAGCGGTGGTTGAGGCTTCTGCTAAAGTTGTCCCCCCAGGAGAGAGGAAAGGACCCCCAGTACGGCCCGAACGGCTGCTTTGCCGCCTTAGACTACATTCTGGACCTCAAGGTCAGAGGTCGCCATTTCACATTCCCATTTGTTACATGTGCCCAAGATCCTGAATCAGCACATCACCTTCTGGCTGTAGTTTGTGATCTGTGTAGTGGTTTCATTTTAATGGTCACTGTCCAGGGTGACAATTCCAAAAATTCAGAGCACAATTGCATTGGTCTGGGTTGGGCGTCCAATCTGATGTGCTTTCATGGGGCTCACAGGGCTCTTGTAGCCTCCTTTCCTATGTAATGCTTAATGCTAATGAGTTTATTATTAAAAGGACAGCAAGCTAAGAGTAGCAAAGAGCTTGTGTGTCAGTTTAATGGTAATTGATTGGAGCCACGGTTCATCTAAATATGTGGTTGATGTGGTACCACAGTCTGCAATTGTCAAGCTCCACTTAAGTAAAGTCAGGCTAGTACTTGGGTGGGAATGAGTTCATCAACCAAACACAAGAATTCCCTGGAGAATATCGCAAGTGTCATCGGAAGATGGTACATTAAGCAGATGTTTTCAGATTTACCTAAAGCCGATTTCATTCAGTATCGGGTGATGCATCATCAAGCCCCAGGGGTTGTTCAGGTGATTTCAGGTGATGTTGCGAAAGTGCGTTTTGGTTAATAACTGACTCTTTAGTTATTTAAAAGAGTCCTGTTGACATGCAGTACCGTACTCTGTCATTCCATGATTCCCACATAATTATGCCATTTTGGGTCTAGGTTGTTGGCAATGTTCATCTTTTAGTGTTCCACTTCTACCTCTTTGTTCTATGAATAATTATTAACAGGCACAAAAAATCTGCTTGGGGCATTCCCACTGGCTAACTTAAGTTTAATAATACAGTTACAGTTAGTTCATACAGTTTTGACGTTGACACAAGTCTTGCTATTTTACCGGTTTACTGAAATATATTCCAACTTAAATTATACAATGGGCTTGGACATAAAGTGCAGACTCTCAGATTTCATTTTAGGGTATCCACACTCAAATTGGATTAAGGGTTTAGGAGTTTCAGCTTGTTATCATGTGCCACCCTCTTTTTAAAGGGGCCAAAAGTAATTGGACAATTCACTCCAAAGCTATTTCATGGACAGGTGTGGGCAATTCCTTCATTCTTTCATTATCAATTAAGCAGATAAAAGGCCTGGAGTTGATTTGAGGTGTCTTGTTTGCATTTGAAAGACTGAGGTGTGAACATACAATCCGAAGTCAAAGGAACTCAGTGTGCAGATGAAACAGGCCATCCTTAGGCTGCGAAAACAGGAAAAAAAGCAATTTGAGAAATTGCCACAATATTAGGAGTGGCAAAATGCACAGAGAAAGAAAGAAAGAAAGCAAGCTTTGGTGAACTCAGCAACACTAAAAGGTCTGGACGTCCACGGACGACAACAGTGGTGGATGATCGCAGAATCATTTCCATTGGGAAGAGAAACCCCTTCGTAACATCCAACCAAGTGAACAACACTCTCCAGGAGGTAGGCATATCAATATCCAAGTCTACCATGAAGAGAAGACTGCATGGAAGCAAATACAGAGGGTTCACTGCAAGATGTAAGCCACTCATAAGCCTTAAGAATAGAAAGGCTAGATTGGACTTTGCAAAAAAACACCTAAAGAAAACCAGCACCGGTCTGGAACAGCATTCTTTAGACAAATGAAACCAAGATCAACCTGTATGTTGGGAAGAAAAAAGTCTAGAGAAATGCTGGAACAGATTATGATCCAAAGAACACCACATCATCTGTAAAACATGGTGGAGGCAGTGTGATGGCTGTGTGCATGGCTGCTAGTGGCACTGGGTCTTTAGTGTTTGTTGATGATGTAACACAGGATGGAAGCAGCCAAGTGAATGCTGAGGTGTGCGGAGACATCATGTCTGCTCACATGCAGCCAAATTGATTGGAAGGCGTTTCATAATACAGATAGACAATGTCCCAAAACACACAGCAAAAGCAACCCAGGACTTTATTAAAGCAAAGAAGTGGAATCTTCTTAAATGGCCAGTCAGTCACCAGATTTTGACCCCATTGAGCATGCATTTCACTTACTAAGGACTAAACTACAGACAGAAAGACCCTCTAACAAACGGCAACAGAAAGCTGCTGTAGTAAAGGCCTGGCAGAGCATTAAAAAGGAGGAAACCCAGCTTCTGGTCATGTCCGTGAGTTCAAGACTTAATGCAGTCATTGCCTGCAAAGGGTCCTCAACTAAGTTTTAGAATTGAACATTTTATTTGCAGTTATATTAATTTGTCCAATTACTTCTGAGCCTCTGAAAGGAGAGGATTGTATAGGAAAAATCACATTAATTCCCCTCATTTTTATGCAATGTTTTTGTTCTACCCATTGAATTAAAGCTGAAAATCTGCACTTCAATTGTATCTGACTTGTTTCTTTTTAAATTTATTGTGGTAATGTAGAGAACTTAAAATTTGAAAAACGTTGTCTGTCCAAATATTTATGGTTTATGTATGCACTGTGACATGAAGGTTTAAGCTAATCATCATTGTCATACTTTTTTTCATGAAAATCCTTTTCAATTAAATTATGTCATTTTATAAACAATGCAAATCCTTTACAACTATCCCTCAAAGCAACAGGAAAAATCACATGGATTCAACCTCAGATCCAATGCTCTGGGGATTTTTGGCTATGAACAAACAAAAATATTAAAATTGGGAAGATACTGTAACATGGTGATCTGAGGCAGAATTGTGGGCATGTTAGGGTTTAAGAGGTATTTTTATTTCTAGAGGAATTACTGTCAGTAAGGACACCATAGCTCTACAGTATTCATAGTGAAACCTTTCAGAAGAGGTTTACGGGACATGAGCGGAATTTACACTCAGGACGGGCACAGCGGCATGAATGTTTACCGCAGAAGAGGAACATACCATCTGCTGGAAAGCTCAGGGCTTGACCCAGCAGAAATGCGGTGGCAAGTGGAAACAATTAAAGCACTATGCATCTTATATATTGATAGTACTAAATGCTTTCAATTACCATTATACATGTGAATTAATGTTTATATCACTTAATATTATTAACAAAATAGTGTTTATACTGTGACTGCTACCAACACTTGTCTTACAAATACAGATATAATTACTAATCTGAACATTAACTGCTACAAGCAGTTGGAATACAAGTAAATGTAGAATACCATGTTTGTATTCAGCTACGCACTTTAAATATTCTGCCGCTTACAGTTGTTTTATTAACCACTGAAAGCCTGCGTCCACAACTACAGAGCAGGGCTGAGTGTCACGTGTGATGAACTCCATAGCTTTCCAAGTGATATGTTTTATTTTGCCAAGTCGGAACTGAATTTTCTTGTGCTATCAAACGCTTGCTTTACTGACAGAGTAGTGTTAATTGATAGTACTGCAGCCAACTGGAATGGATTTGCTTTTTGGAAACTCTTGATAGTCTTTTCTTTTGTCTTTCCTTGAGGTGAGCAATCAGAATATTGTGTTGAATTTTTTTACAGTTGACCACTCTTAGCAAAATCTGTGTAGAGCCATGTTTGCAAAACACACGTCTAATGTCATTTTCACAAACACTGAAGTAATTCCACGCAGCAGACATATGTATCCCTGTTCGTCGGCATTTTAAGGGGCTTATTGGCAGTAAATATGAGCCTATTTTTAACCACTGGTCAATGGCCATTTGCTGCTGTATTGGCCAGTACTGACAGTTGGCCGAAACAATTGGTGCATCAATAGTCATATAAATATTAAAGGGTAGGTGATATGGCCAGTATGTCATATTGCAATATTTATGGTTAAAGGCACTATCCACAATGTAGATCTTTTTTTGTTTGTTTACAAACCAACCGAATTGGATCATACATTGTTGAGCCAAAACATTATGACCACTCCCATGTGATTGTCTCCTAAAAATGGACTGTATTATGTCATGTATTATGTATAAATTTGGGATATTTTAGATGGTAGGCTAACATTCGGTACTTGTAGTTGAAATGTTGAATGCAGAAGAAATGGTCAAGAGTGATTTTGACAAGGGCCAAATATTTATGGTCAGACAACTGTGTCAGCATTTTCGAAATGGGGAAGTGGGGTGATGGCGGTCAGAGTACTTCGTGAGAGAGGTCTGAGGAGGGAGAAAACCATGATTTGCCAATGAGGTGTTGAGTGGTCAAGACACATCGACGTGAGATGTGAACGAAGGCCCTCTGTCAACTGTAATAAAAGATTTCTTAGTTACTAAGTTGTGATCCACTGAGGCAGGTAATTGAAGTGAGATATACAGACTGTGCTGAGATGTTATGCAGGCTGAAATCGGCTTGTTTCACATCGTTTGCTTCTGTTGTAGCAATGTTGCAGTCTCTGAACTTTCAGGAATTGCACGATCAGTGCTTGGAGGTTTGTTCTGTTGTACTAATCGTGTTAAGTTGTGCTGTATCACAATTCTTGTAAAACACTGAGTTCGAGGATACGGTTGCCACTGATCACGATCGTTTATCTTCATATCACCTACCAGTATATACATCTATCAATCTTCCATAGGATCTTATCCAGTACGGGGCAGTGCTGAAACTAGAGGTAATCCCCGGGCAGGCAGTGTGAGCTGGAGTGTGGGGGACAGGCTGCCAGTCCGTCTTTGCACTTGCAGAATTTTTTTTGAGGTTCCTGAGGCATGCAAAGGCTGAAACACTTTCAGCTGCACTATATCTTAAGCACGGTAGCCTAAAAGATGGAGTAGTGTGCCCTTTGAAGAGGAACTTAGGCCTGCTCTCCCCTCTGACGTTTGCTCCACCACACTCCACTCACCTGCAGCTTCTGAATGGAGGCACTGTGACTGTGGAGACACACGTCCATCCAGCTTCCCTCTGCACTTCTCGTTTTACACATGCTAAATATTAGAGGGTGTCACTGGTACAAATCTGGTCAGACTTACTTTCCATTTGCAGTGCAGTTTATATGAATGCCACAGTAAGCAAACCCAGTTTTAGGTATGGTTAATTAAAATTCCTTTTGTTCTTTCTCCATAAGATCTTATCCAGTACAGGGTTTTGTATTGAATGTATTGTATTGTTTTGAATTGAAATTGGACGTTGTAGTATAAACTGCAATATAGGTGTGATATCTGCACTCTGGTAAATGCCAACATCTCACATTAGCAGTGATGGCTGTCCTCCTCTCCATCTCTCCGTCTCTCTATGGTCCTTGTCCTCCAAAGCTGGTCCACGTGCTGAACATGGTGTCGGCGAAGATCCACACGTACCCCGTGCAGGAAGGTGAGACGGTGGCTGTGCTGCAGGAGCGAATCGCCTGCGACACCCACATCCCCACGGCCAATCAGGAGCTGCTACTGGAGGCAGGGCTGGCGCTGGAGCCGCAGCGCTCCGTGCTGGAGTGCGCCGTGGATTACAGCGTGCGTGTCCCCATCACGTCACGGTCATGCGTGACGTAACATCCCGAATGTTATTAGGATCTAGGCAGATGGAAAGTGTTGGATGCGTCACTGACACTAACGTGGCCGACTTTGCCCTCTCGGTGCATCAGCTGATCGACGGGCGCAGGACGGACTTGCCCCTCGTCTTCCTGTTCGACCGCAGCTGCAGCAGCTACGAGCCGCAGTTCAACCCGCGCTTGCTGCCCGAGAACATCCGCTTTGTGCGTGAGTGCCGGCTCCGAGCCACCCGAGGACGTCGCAGATGTGTGCTGACCGTAACTGTTCCTCCCCGATCTCCTCCGCTACCCCCCCCCCCCCATCTCCACTGTTGCCCCGCTTGACTGCCCTGTCTGGGAATATACCAGCCCGTACTCTGTCCTGACGCTGACTCCCTATATCTGTTTCTACGCTGCATCTCTGCGTTAGTATGTATGGTGACGTCATTCTTAAATTGGGAGGAGCTCTCCACTAGTGTGCTGCCACAGTGTTGGTTCTCTGAAGCCCTGCTTGTGTTGTGTAGATGCCTCTCCATTAAGTGCACTGATCCCGCGTGTGTGTTTGTGTGCGCCCGCCCCCGCCCCCTCAGAGATGGAGCCCAAGCGGCAGCTTCCCTACGGCCCCCTGCGTCGCACCTACGGCCAGGCCTGGCACACCATCCGTACCCTGAAGGAGGACTGGCAGCGGCTCCAGCAGGGCCAGAAGGCCGCCATGTGGGTGCACACCCCTCTGAGCGTCACCCTGTCACCTCATCACCACAGTGTCACATTGCGCTGTAGATGCTTAGCCACTTGCATCTCTGGTTATGCCTCTGGACATGGAACAGTTTAGTGCGTCATTTGCATCCTCATTTACTAATTTGGCACATGCTCTTGTCCAAAGAGAGTTGAGGCTGATTTGCGAAGTATAAGAGCTGGGCCCCTCCAGGGCTTCCCCAGTCAGCTTTCAGGTTATGATGTCATGTCCTCGTCCCACCCCCACAGCATGAGTCTCCTGCGTCACAACAGCTCCCTGTCCAAGCAGAAGAATGAGATGGTGTCCATGCATCAGCGCCTGCGGGCCAAGCTGGACTTCTTCATGACCAGCCTCCATATTGACATGGACAAGTACCAGGAGCAGAGGACCACAGGCATCGGTACTGTGTGGGGTCACAGCCTTCCCCATACCCCCCCACCTTAATGCTTTCTCTGTCTGTTTATACAGCATCAGGTTTGCAGATGTAAACATGGTGTAAGTAAATCCCTCCTCTTTACAGCCTCTGAGAAAATGCTGAGTGTCTGGAGGGAGATGGAGGACACCGCTGTCACCTGTGCTCAGGTCTGTTTGAATCTCGTGGGCCGTCGTGCATCTGCAGGGCTGTGAGAATAACAGATCAGTCAGACGGTTGTGAGACAAGTAGCTGGAAGTGATAGACTCTCTGCCGGCGACAGTCCATGTGTCCAAACGCATGTCTCTCAGACAGAGGAAGTGAGCAGCCTGGACGAAGAGATGATGTCACTGCAGACGCACATCGTGGACATCCAGAGGCAGCCGTGGAGGTCGGGGGAGGCCTTGGACACGCTGTGAGTGGGACCCACTCCAAATAGAAATACAGCTAGAATGACTTTTGCATTGAGAACTGACATTCCAAAGGGGCTAAGGGATAAAAACTAGACCTGCTTGGTGTAGCCATTAAGCAGCGCAGAGCAAGGGTGAGGGAGGGATTGTGAGAGGATGGGTACAGGGCATCGGGGGGGAGTGGCTCAAATCATGACACTTATGGCAGATCTGCATATAGAAACAGAGAGAAAATGATGCGTGTGGGAGGTGGTGAAACATCAGGCTGGGCAGTAAGGGGCTCTGCATCTCTCTGCAGTGAAGGGAAGGCCATGGAACTGTTCCGCAGCCTCAGAGAGAAGCCCAGAGGTACGTCTGCACCCCGCAGCGCTGCTGCTCCTATTGGAGTAGGCCAGGGTGATGCGTGCTGACACCCCCTGCCTCCCCTCCCCCAGAGCAGCGCTGTTCAGGTGACTGTCAGGAGGTGGTGCGGCTGGTGGTCCAGGCGGTGCAGTTCTACGAGAAGAAGCTGAGGGACTTCTACACACACCTGAGGTCAGCAGGCCTTCTGAGCTCCCCAAGGTCGGCCTCCCATGATGCCAGCTGACGCTGGTCCTCCCTCCCTCCCTCCTCAGTAAGACGGTGGTGTGTCGGCAGCGCGTCATGGACCTGCTGCCGCGCGTGGAGGGCCTGGTGAGCCAGATGGCTGACAGGGAGCAGGCGCTCATGGGCCTGCAGGAGAAGCGGCAGAGAGAGCTCTGGAATCTGCTCAAAGTGGCCTGTGTGAGTCGGCGGCCGGCAGGCCGGTCGGGCACCAAGTGGGGAAAGAGTGACTCAGAGCATCCAGTCATGTTTTTGGAAAAGAGCTGCTGCATTAGCCTGTAAACATCTGACTTGCATATTGTTGGCATATGTGTAGTTGCTGATTCTTCTTGATCCAGAGCAACTTTCCTTTTAAACACAGCTGTGAGTGAGTTAAGCACCTTTCTTAGTGATGCTGCTGTAGTGTCCGAACTGCCCTCACCCATTGTGCTGTCTGTGAATTTCTTTTCCTCCTTACTGTTGTGTGATGTAGAGTAAGGTACGTAGCCCTGTGAGTGGCAGCCCTGACGGGGGGCGTGGCTCCCCCTCCGTCCAGTCGCTCCAGCCTTCTTCTGCCAGCCTAGAGCCCAGCCAGTCACGGTAAGGCCACACCCACAGCCCTCTGATGTCATCCCATCCTATTAATGTTCCTGTGACTTCAGATCGCAATGCTACGTCATGCTGCTGAACCTCTCCCTTTATCAGCCATTTATATGAATCATAATGATACTCCTGCACTATAGTTTCCAAAATGTTTGGTTGTGCAGCGCAAGAAATGCTCATTTAGAATGTTGGATAATCCTAATGTATCGTGATTGTCTGAGGTGACTCTGTTGCAGCGATGAAGCCTATCAAGTGATCGAAGAGAGCAGGATGTTTGAGAGTCGACTGCAGAGCTTAGTGCAGGACACTATCCATGAGTCGGAGAGCAACATGGAGGTAGGTTCCCTATCTTGCTGTACTGTGAGCTCTACCTTTTTTTTTTTTTTTTTTTTTAACTTGAGAACCCATCTATTCGACAGCTTATGACAAAATGATGAGATCATACTTGGGCCAGTCCACTGTAATGTGCAGTACGTCATGACTGATTGTTGCCAGGGGAGAATCCCATCCGGTGAGCAGCTCATCTCACTGTGCTGTCATCATCCTTCACTGCCTCTCTATCTTATCTGTGTCCTTGACAGTTCACATCACAGCAGGATTGACTTTGCAGGTCATTAACCATTTGGATTAAGAACTGAGATGGTTGCATCACTTTCAATAATCCAAAAAAGTCTACCATGACTATTTAACATGCAGTTATCATGCATGCAAAATAAAGGGTTTAATTCCAATAATTTCATATAAAGGCATCCCCCACTTCGGTTTTACAAAAGACCTACATTACTATCAGTTTAAGCTTTTGCAGAAAAAAGGTGAAATGCGAAAAAGTGTTTAGCGTTTATCAGCAAGGCAGTTATAAATATACAGGCATGTGCTGCATAACGTTTCTGTCATCAATGAACTGCACATATGACTTTGGTTTTAATTCAGAGGGAATAACCGAATAAACATCATAAGCTAGCCTGCCTGAAACATCCTTAGAACACTTACATCGTACAGTTTGGAAAAATCTTTTTTTGTTTTATAATAAAGTGCTAGGGTTATCGTAATATGAACCATCATAACCCAGGGAGCGTCTGTACTTTTTTACATTATTATTTAGGCTATGCCGTATAGCCTGTGTGTAGAAAGCTTCCTAAGTTTGTGTAAGTACGCTCTATGATAATATAAGAAAATCATCTAAGGATGCATTCCTCATAATGTATCTCTTTAATTAAGCAACGCATAACTATTTATTCTGGTAAATGAAACTTCACTGATATTAAATTTAGTGTGTTTAGTATGATTTCGCAAGTTTTTTGTTCGGTCTAGGAAATCTGAAAAATAACCAACGCCTGTCATAACTGAACTGTAAAACCAGTTATAGAACATGCAGTTTTATTTTACAAAATGGCAATATTAATATTTTCATATCAATTAGCTTTTTAATTGGTCTGATAATGAATTAAATTAACAACATAGGTATGGTGACACTATGATAAATATGGAAGATTTTTTTAAATAGTTGGCCCATGAGGGATAAGGTGACCTTGTACAACTATATATTTAGTGATATAGCATATGGACAGAATATTAGGGACACTTGGCCATAACACCTACAGGAACTTTCATGACCTCTCATTCTAAATCCAGAGACATCAATATGGAGTTGGTTCCCGTTTTGTAGCTGTAACAGCTGCCACCCTTCTGCGAGGGCTTTCCACAACATTTTGAACTGTGACTGTGGAAATTTTTGCCCCTTCATTCAGAAGAGCATTTGTGAGATCAGACACTGATGTTGGACGTGAAGGCCTGTTGGATGTAAAGGCCTGGCTCACAATCTCTGTTCTGGTTCATTCTAAAGGTGTTGCATGGGGTTGAAGTCATGGCTTTGTGCCAGGCCAGTCAACTTTTTCCACACCACACTCACCAATCAAGGGCCTTCCCCTGAAATGTTCCCATCCAAAATGTCTTGTTTTGCTGACCCATTAAAAGTTCTCTTCACTGGAACTAAAACAACCCCATACCATTTTCCCTCCTCAACCAAACTTTACAGCTGGGACAATGCAGTCAGGAAGGTAATGTTCTCCTGGCATCTCCCAAACCCAGACCTGTTCATCAGACTGCCAGACAGAGAAGCGTGATTCGTTACTCCACAGAGCACATTTCCACTGTTCCTGAGTTCAGTGGAGGTATACTTTACACCACTCCATCTGACACTTGGCATTACGCTGGGTGATGTGAGGCCTGCATGCAGCTGCCCAGCCATGGAAGTCCATTCCATTAAGCTCCCAGCTCATAGTTTTTGTGCTGGAGTTAAGGCCAGAGGAACTTTGGAACTTTGCAGTTATTGAGTCAACAGAACACTGGCGAAAATGAACCTCAGCATTCAGTAATACCACTGTTGTTTTACGTGGTCTGGCACTTCGTGGCTGAGTTTTTGTTATTACTAAAATATTTAGTAGGGAAGATTTTTCATGAACTTACTTATTACAAAGGTGGCATCCTATGACAGTACCATACTTGAAGTCAGTCAACTCCTCAGATTGACCCATTCTTTCATAAGAGTTTGTAAACCTGCTTGCATGGCTAGGTGTTTAATTTTATACACCTGTGGCAATGGGTCTGAATGAAACACCTATATTGGGTGACTAAGAGGTGTGTCCCAATTCTTTTGTTCATATAGTGTATAAAAAACATATAGGATTCTTTTGACAAATCATCAGTTACTTTGCCCTTGTAACACATAGTATCAGTGACATGTAGAAGCTGAGAAATCCAATTTCAGTAAATGTATTAAATAATACGAGAAAGTATGGATTCATCCAAGGAAGCAGTCTAATAGAGCAAGAACTTAAAATGTAATGTATGTCCCAATAACATCAGTGGCTGAAATCACCAACCTTTTTAAAACTGAGAGCTACTTCACGGGTACTGAGCCATACGAAGGGCTACCAGTTTGATACTATCTTAAATAGCATATTTGCTCAGTTTACCATAGATCATATTATTATTAATGATTAATTGTCTTTATTAAATCTAAATAAATGTAAATGTGATTAAAGAAGAATAGCAACAGGATAAAATTAAATTTTAGATGCTGCTCACTGGTGAGTTGTGCTATTTTTAGAACAGGTCCATGGGCGACTCCTGTGGTCCTTGGGTGCCTCCTGGTGCCCACAGGCATCCTATTGGTGACCCCTAATGTATGTAGTGATGATGGAACTTTTATACTGTCATAAATTTTAAAATATGGTTTTATATTTAAAATAACTTCTCATGTGTTGAAATTTGCTTGTGTGGTGTTTTACAGGTGTAGAACAACTTTGGAACCTCATAAATAAATGAATAAATAATTGTTATATAATTATATAGAAATGTTATATAATGATACATCAGTTATGTGAATGTACGAATTGTACGTGCTAACTATTGGAGTTGTGCCTCATATTCGATGGATGTTTTGAAGCCCCACAGCCTCTGTGATGTGTGCCTCCCCCTGCAGGTGAAAAATGGCCCTTATGCTTCCTGTTTCCTCGTACGCAATGTGTAGCTTTAACATGCTGTTGTCATGCCAGCCGCTTCATCTGATTTAGACATATGTATCTCTCCCCACCCCTGTTTTTGTCAGCTTCTCAGGGACTGGCACTGGCTTAATGGAGACCTCTCCTGATACTCAAAAATGCATCGCAGTGAAGGTGAAATGTCTGTATATACCAGCTGGAATCACTTTCGCTTCTAGTGCCTCTCAGATGCTTTTGTAGCTCAATGCTGCCTCTGTATGGAGGGAACTTGTTATTACAGGTTCATGTGGAGCTACAAGGATGGTCTATAGTTGTTTTTTAATCCACTTTTTTATGGTATTTTGCGAACTTTGCAAACCATTGCTGGATATAAGTATAGTGCTTTATAAACTTTTATGTCCTGTGGAAAAGAAACCTGATTTTAAGATACGGACGCTAAGAAGAAAAATATCTGCTTTTAAAGTAAATGAGGCAGAGTTGCAGTATGGCCTCGAAGCCTGCTTCTGGAACAGAGTTACAGCCTGCGCTCGAAGCCCGCTTCCAGAACAGAGTTACAGCCTGAGCTCGAAGCCCGCTTCCGGAACAGAGTTACAGCCTGCGCTCGAAGCCCGCTTCCGGAACAGAGTTGCAGGCTGCGCTCGAAGCCCGCTTCCGGAACAGAGTTACAGCCTGCGCTCGAAGCCCGCTTCCGGAACAGAGTTACAGCCTGCACTCAAAGCCCGCTTCCGGAGCAGAGTTACAGCCTGCGCTCAAAGCTCGCTTTCGGAACAGGGTTACAGCCTGCGCTCGAAGCCCGCTTCCGGAGCAGAGTTGCAGCCTGCGCTCGAAGCCCGCTTTCAGAACAGAGTGGCAGTAGGACCAAGGCTGAAAGCAGTCAGGACTATAATTTCAGCTTAATTTGTAGAAAACACTTGAATTTTGTATTATTTTGGTCTTGTTTTATATATCTGGGAATATCTGTCTGAAAGTGGTGGTTTGTAGTCCTTGTACTCTATAAGGAGATGTAGTGGTTTTTATTGTGATCTTTGAAGTAATCTCCTTTAAAATATCACTGAAGGTTTTACTGTGTCTATTATTAATTTTGCGTTTTAACTTCTGTGAAAGTGACTTGAAACAGGGCACTTTTCCACTGCACCAACTATGATACTTTTGGTACTTTACCTTTTCCATTGACTTCCAGTTGAGTACCAGTATTAAAAGTTCCAGTACCAAAAGTGTGAAACCAGTTAGGGTACTTCTTTGGGACAATATATTGTCACCTGGTCGGGAGAACAGATACAAAACAAAGATCAGGATGGTGTGACAAGAAATTAAAATAGTTACTTTGTTTAATATACTAAGATCCTAGCAATGTGATTTTGTTGTAATAAATATTGGGGTCTTTATAACGCAAAAGTTAATACGTTTCTCACAAAGCCATGTAGGAGTGCATGCAGCGCTCATGCAAAAGCAGCAGAGGTAAAACTAAACTTAACTAAACTAAAATTTTTATACATACTAGATCTATAAAAGGAATAATTAAAATTGCAAAGCTGGCTAAGGTTTTTTTCTGTGATGAAGTAAAAATGTTTTAGAAAAACTTTAACTCTCTGCTTTGCATACCAAAAACTGTTTATATTACAAATATATCTGTGTATTTGCTAAAATGTTTCTGCCTTCTTATGAATGTGTTTTGTCCTTTTGTAATTTTTGACAGTATATGAACAGTATGTGTGTGTTGATTTCCTTGTCAGATACAATGAATAACCGCGTATTCTTTATGTATTGTTTATCTGAAAAAAAAAAACATTAATTGGTATTAAAATGTCTTTCAAGGGTCCTAAAAATGGCACAGATGTGGATAATAACACTGATGTATGTATTTGATCGGGAAGATTTTATGTTGCCTCTGTTTTGTATTTCGAAGTCACATAGACTGGAATGAACGGAATCGGCAGCGATCACTTATGTTTTTTTTTTTTTTTTTTAATGCCCACCACCACCCCCCCTCTTCGGAGGACAACTTCATTTTACATTAAATACAAGT
>JAABNY020000039.1:34376584-34393839 GCA_015164015.2 Brevimyrus niger
CTCTCTGCTGCTAGATCAGTATCTGCTACACTGCCCACCTTGGTGTCGTCTGCAAATTTAACCAGTTTACTGTATGTATTTGTGTCAATATCATTAATGTAAATTAGGAACAATAGTGGTCCTAAAATTGAACCCTGCGGTACCCCACTATGAACGCAGGCCCACTGTGACATTGTGCCTCTAATAATTACTCGCTGCTTCCTGTCAGTTAACCAGTTTTTGATCCAAGCTGCCACAGTTCCTAAAATCCCTGCAGCTTTAGCAAGAGCCGTTTGTGGGGGTCAATATCAATGGCTTTCTGAAAATCTAAGTAGATCACACCATAGGCCTTTTTGTGATCAATTTCACTTGTAGCTTCCTCAAAGAACTCAACTAGATTTGTTAAACAGGGTCTACATCTCCTAAATCCATGTTGGCTATCCTTTATAATGTTATTTGCATCCAGGTAATTAACATTTTCACTTGGATTATAGCTTCCATTATTTTTCCAGTAATGCTAGTTATACTGATTGCCCTATAGTTTGTTGGATTACTTCTATCCCCTTTTTTGAATATGGGTGTTATATTAGCATGCCTTCAATCTGAAGGTACCACACCCGCAGATAATGATTTCTGGATAATAAAGTTAAAGGTTGGCTAATAATTTCCCTCATCTCTTTTAAGACTATAGGTAAGATGCAATTTATTTATTTTGAGTTTAGCTAGGCGTAGTACCACATCAGCCTCAGTTATAAAAGTATTGGTCACAGACAACGCTGTATTCGTATTAATTTGTGATAAGTTACTTGTGTTCTCTACTGTGAACACACATAAAAAATAAAAATTAAACTCATTTACGATATCAATTTCATTATCAATTATGAGGCCCTTACTATCCTGCAAATTAGTGATTTTAGCTTTTAGAGCTCTTTTGGAGTTAAAGTATTGGAAGAAACCTTTACTGTCATTCTTAGCATCCAAAGAAAGTGGGTTTAGATGTCTGACATGCTTGGCAGTATTGTCCTTCAGATCCATTCAGCACACCATATTGTTATAAAACTGTATCGTTATTATAACTTCTTTATAGTATATAAATACTATTATAGTATATAGTATTCTTGTACTCTTGTTACCGATATGGAATCACAGAGCCCCTCCAGTATAAGCTGCCATTTCCAGCCTCTTAGAATGTAAGCATCATACTGCCTGCATCCTCTTTGCCCGGCAGATGCAAGTGTGCGGGACGGCCATGGACTTTGTGAGGCACAACATGCACGCTGCAGGAAAGACGGCCCTGCGGCGCTCGCAGTCCCTCCAGTCGCTGGCGAAGCTGCCCAGCGCGCAGAAAGGCCGCGTACCAAAATAGTGAGTGACGCCGAGCCGCCCGCAGACACCCCTGGAAGCCAGAGGAAGTCCGTGTGCCTCCCTCGCTCACTTCCTGCCTCTTCCAGTCTGGAGCAGAGGAAGGAACAGTGGCGACAAGAGGAGGAAGAGAAGAGAAAGAACACCCCCGACCCATCTGTCCCCCCGGGACACACCCTGATGTCTGAGAAGGAGAGACAGGAAACACTTCAGTCCCTGAAAGAAAGTATGCTGCTTAGTTTTAATTCCTTTGCAGTGCTGAGTTGCAGATTTGTAGGCCTGTATATTCTTTCGATACCTTTGTACTTTTAACATACTGAACAGTATGCGACTGTCTGTAGGTTTACTCTGGAATGCTTACAGTGTTAGCTTATGGCACAATTTAGGACGAGCTCATTCATTTCCAGGGAGCATTGCACATCCCAGGTGCTGCCCTGGTTCTTAAGGGGCAGCCTGTCGCTTTTCTCATCCGGTTGGGCATCCTGTTCCGTGTCCCGCTTTACCTCTTCTTGCCCCCAGGTCTGAGTCTCTATCCCCTGTTCCTCCCCAGGCCAGCAGTCCCTGGTGACGGAGCTCCTCTCTCTGCCCGTGCGTGTGGATACCTTGAGCGTTCAGAATCGCCGGGCTCAGCTGGACCGCAGGCTGTCTGAAGTAGAGGAGGCCATCAAGGTCTTCTCCCGGGACAAAGTGTTTGTCAAGATCGACTCTTAGTAGGGCCAGAAAAATGTCTTCATAGGATAAAGTATTGCTCAGTATTCCCAGCATGGGGAGAGACTGAAAGACCAGATAATATTTTCTATCAAGAGCAATACTCTTTGTCCATTTCTGTATCACATTGTAAATATATGTTTTGTAGCAAATGTATAGTATTTATCATCTCATTTCAATGTTCTTTATGAATAAATAGAAAATGAGGCAATCTGTAAATATGATCCAAAATATAGGAGATTCATTTGTAATAGAGGTTTTCCAGATCTGGAGGGCAACAAAATAGGATTGTTATTCCTTTGGATCAAGAGTAGCCTGATAGAACCTAGATGGCTCCCAGGGGAGCTATTCCGGGCTTGTCCCCCTGGGCCCAGGACACACTGGAGGGATTAAATCTCCCAGCTGGCTTGGGAAAGTCTAGGGATGCCCCAGGGCCTCAGAAAAAGGCCAGATCCGACCTACTTGGCACAATGCCCCTGCAAGCCTCACCAAGGCAAGGGATGGAAATTTTCTTAAATTGACCAGGATTAGTACAACATTTTGGTATATTAAATAAAGAAGATAAGTGTCTGTGTGTTTATAAACTTGCAAATGTATTAATTAGTATTGACATTACTTGTCTTGGTTTAAATCTCTGCACTCTTATGCATGGAGTTTGTATATGCTTTCCTTGCATTTAAAGTTCAGTGAAATTTGATTGATCCCAAATATTTATTAAAATTACCCTCGAAGAAAATTCATTATGGCATGAATTAAAATTATTCATTTTAAGTTTAAGATTTTTTAAGATATTTTTCTTACTGTATGTGCTTTTTCGAAGACTTGGTTTTGTGTGTGTTTTTTTTTTACCATATTTAAGATGGTGCTAACCCCCAACACTCATAATGGGATTCTAATTAAATTTTAATATGAATCATTACAAAATATCCTCCATTTCCTATTTTCAGTTTGTTGTTTTCAAGAATACTGATTGTAGTGCGTTTAAAAACAGGGGCCATCATTGTATTTAACTGTCCAAAGTTAAAAAAAATTAAGCTTGGTCTAGCAAGGAATATATAATAGACACAAGTATATTATTTTGTTCTCAAAACTTAATTTTTATAGTAGGATACAGAAGTAGACACATAACCTTCACAGAAGTTATCCTACGAGAACGAAGAATGCCGTATTACCCCAGAGGTCATGTAGATCAGGAGTATTCAATACTGATCCTTTCACATTCTTAACATCTGGGCAGTTATTTCAATAGCCCACAGCAGAGGGCAGCACACTTGTGTTAGATATGGGTGAACGACCGTCGAAGAAGAATAACCGTTTACGTTCCTTACGTGGTCACGTAACTACACGCACGGATTTTTTTTGTAAAAAATTTGACTTGACTTCATTGTTCAAACGAATGTTAGTGCAAGACTGGGTTTAGTTTTCTAATTTTATTTTCTTGCAAATTTATCCCGTTTGAGTCACCGATCTCAGTACAAAACAGCTATACAAAGCGATGAGTAAAAGAAAGGCGCCGCAAGAGAAATTGAACGAAGGAATCACAGACTTTCTTATCGGTACGATGCAAAACATTAGCTGCTAACAGTTAGCTTCTGTTTTGTTCGCATAATGGTGTTTGTATTAAATCTCAGAAATATTGCTTTAAAATCTTCGTACCGTATAGCTGCCGGTCATGAAATAAAAATGCATTTTGTCGTTTAGAAGAACTCAATCGGCCAGTCATTTATTCGAATAATGGTTGCGACGGATGCTAGGATAGTTGCCGTTTCAACACAGTCTTAAAAGTGTACTTCTTAAATCTGAATATTATCTTTTTATCAGTAGAAATAGCCGCCGTGCTCTGTGGCTATAACTGTGCACACTAGTACTAATAGAGGTGTGTATCCGTGCACTTAAAGATTCTCTTCCGCATTTAAAAATTAAACCCCCTTCGAACGAATTCTGATTGGTTAGGAGAACATAAGTATCGAAGCATTCCGTATTACACTGAACATGTTTTACATACAGCTGTTTTTCTATTTTTACTTGCGCTTCGCAGTTGCATTAACTATAATCTTAAAACTCTAAAGGACTCCGGTTCCCAGTGACATAATGGATACTAATAAATAAATAAAATGGGCGCGACCATTTAGAACTATAGGTAAAACCAACGTGCTTAATTTCCTGTTGTTTTTCTGTTTTCCCGCACGAACTCTACAGAACTGGCTAATTATGAGAGAAACGTGAACCGGGCTATTCATAAGTACAATGCATACAGGTGAGCTGTGGTGGTGGTGGACAGTTTTCTTAATGTTATGAAACCAACAAATAACTTGGCTTATTTTCGGAATTTTTAATGAAACTTGGCATTGTGTTGCACTTCTCTTCCCCTGTGTTACAGGAAAGCTGCTTCTGTCATTGCAAAATACCCAGAGAAGATTAAAAGTGGCACAGAAGCCAAGAAACTGGTACGGTCTCTGTGCTTCTGGAGTGGCATGAGGACAATTAAAATGCTGTGTGTCTGTCACACTAAGTATATCACGCTCAGCAGCTCCTTCTGTTCTCTTTTGACTCCCATGTACATTTTTATCAGTCACTCTTTACATTTTGTCGACAACAGGATGGAGTGGGAGCGAAAATTGCAGAAAAGATTGACGAATTTCTGGCCACAGGAAAGCTGAAGAAGTTAGAAAAGGTGAATGACATTGACATGGATGTCAGTGTGTCTATGGAACTGCTTTTCAACGTTGTAATTTCACACATACTTAGGGAACAGTGTGAAATCTTGGAGGGGGGGGTGTCAGAACAAACAGTGTAATACTGAACAAGATGAATAAATACATAAGAATAAAATAAAATGCCGTTGGCAAAATACACACACACACACACACAATATAAAATTGATGTGATATACATATAAAAAAATTAACAAACTGTTAATTTGTGTTTTGATAAAAATGGTTTTCACAGATCCGAAATGATGATACCAGCAGTTCCATTAACTTCCTTACCAGGGTCACCGGCATTGGGTATGGCTTTTTCTTTAGTGTAGTTTGATTTGTTTGGTTTTCCTTTGATGTTTGTGGTTTTTTGGAACGTATTTCGACTCTGATTGCATGCTACATTTTATTCCTTCTCTCTACAGCCCAGCAGCTGCTCGCAAGTTTGTGGAAGAGGGTGTGAAGACACTTGAGGGTTCGGTCTCCTGTTATAAATTCTTTACAAAAAGCCTGAGAGTGATAAGTGAAGATGAGCTTAACTCTGTCTTTATTCCAAATGCACTGAAAGAGTGTAACAGAAAATTGAGTTATGCAGCTATTTAGAATTTGAAACATTGAAGTGTTCATATAAAATGTGGCTGGAATATAAATGTATAGTGATTTTTAACCTAGTTTTCACTATAATTTCAGATCTGAAGAAGAATGAACACAAGCTTAATCACCATCAAAAGATTGGACTTAAGTATATGGTTTAATTTAATCTGTTCCGGGTGGAGTGTCTGTTCAAGAATGTGGATAATTGTTTGTACATATTATGAGTAATAGGTTTGTTGCCCAATAGGTGGATTTAATTGTGTTGGTAAATTTTAGTAATTAAGAAATAGATGATTGTAGTTATTTAACATACTGTGCTGCAGATACTTTGAGGACTTTGAGAAGAGAATTCCTCGCGCTGAGATGGAAAAGATGGAGGTGAGTAATGTAGCAGTATAATTTTAGAACTGGCCACGCTCACGTTGTCTATTTCATGATGAATACTACCGGGAAATACAAGACAAAGGAAACTTTATGCCTTTTCATGAAATGCAGTTTCTTTTGAAGGATCCTTGACTCCAGGCTTCCCCCTGTGTGTCCTCTCTGTAGGCTCTGATTCTCCAGGAGCTTGAGGTTTTGGACCCAGGGTACATTGGAACCATCTGTGGAAGTTACCGGCGAGGTGGGCCTACGCTTTTCACTTCAACATAGTTAATTTGCTTGTTGGCGTGGGAAAACCCCCCATAATTTGCTTGTAATGTATCCACATACTGCCAGGGGCTGAATCCAGTGGTGATATTGACATCCTGCTGACTCATCCAGACTTTACCTCTGAGTCTGAGAAACAGGTAACAGTCACCTGATAATGATTTTTGGTAATGTGATGTAAATGCAAAACTGCAACTCTAGTTATTTCCATGAGGCTGTCGTACAGGGGGGGGACCGTTTCCCCAGCGGACCAGTGGGTTAGAGAGGGACTCCATTCCAGCCCTTTAGTGAATTACGGTGCTGGGGCAGTTCCTTATGTTCCCTGATTCCTCGTTTCCTACCTTGTTTCATATTTTTTTCCACAGCCCAAACTTCTGCATGACGTGGTCGACCACCTTGAGTCACTTAGCTTCATCACTGACACCTTGTCAAAAGGAGACACAAAGTTCATGGTCAGTGGTGCTGTCAGTTCTTTTCTTTGCTGTTGGAGTTAACCAGAATGAGACTTCATAACACATAAAAGTAAGCTGTCAGTTACTGGCGGGTCTGACACATTTAGCTGTTTTTTATTGGTCCCCCTTAAATTTAACCATTCTTTCCACTGCTAGCTTTATGCATTCTGCTATTTGTTTTGGCTCAACAAATTTGTTCCTCACTTTGGTAGGGGGTATGTCAACTGGATCATGGTGATGGAGAAGAAGAATATCCACACCGCCGCATTGACATCAGGTAGACGCATCTCCATATAGGCATTACTGGATGAAATCAGTGTGCTCTGTCAGTCACTGTCTGTGGTGAGGAACAAAATGTGTCAAAATGTGAACTGAAAAGTGCAACATGTCACTCACTATGACTTTTTAATGGCCAGATCTCGTCTGTGAAAAAAACACATGTTTGAAACGCTGTAGGGCCATTTGTCTATCTAGAGGTCAGCAACCTGAAGATAATCCACAGACTTTGTAGTAAGCAGTTTAATGTACAAACTATTTTCTTTCTACTGAATCCCACACTGCAATTGTATCTCTGTGCAGAAGTTAGCACTCTTGAAAACATGATCTAATGTAAACATCAGTGGCATCCAACTTGACTGAGCGCTAACTTTTGCTAGCTCACTGGTGGCTAGCAGAATTGAGCTATAATTAGTATTAACTAAGGTAGTATTATCAGGAGCACAAATTGCCTCTTTAAATGCTTGTTTCTTCGCAATAAACACTTCTTATCAATCAGTAAATCACAAATTTCATTAACTGATTTCACTGCTGGGCCATTAGGCAAGACCCTTAATCCCCAGTTATTAAGATGTATAACTTTGGATAGAAAAGCATTTGCTAATGACAAAAATGTGAATGTATTCTGAAAAGAGGCAAGTAAACTCGAGAAGCTTATATCAGTATCATATCAGATCTCATTTTCCTCTTTATGTTTTCTGTGTGTAATTTCCTTCTCAGATTGATCCCTAAAGACCAGTACTACTGTGGTGTACTGTATTTTACGGGCAGTGACATCTTCAACAAAAACATGAGAACTCATGCTTTGGAGAAAGGTTTCACTCTCAATGAGTACACCATCCGGCCAATTGGGGTTACTGGTAGGTTACCAGCACATGTTAGTACCTTAATTTTTTATCTTTGTGGGGGTTTGAAAATCACAAGTCTGTTCACTTTTAGATATTAGGGTATATTTTCTTTATGTTCTTGATTTAATATATAATGTTAATGCGTTGGATGTCTATCAGACTTATTGAATTTGTTGGTTGTTTGCAAGTGATATTAACAACCAGTTCCTCTTCTCAGGTGTAGCTGGAGAACCTCTGCTGGTGGATAGTGAGAAGGATGTTTTCGACTACATCCAGTGGAAATACAGAGAGCCTAAAGACCGCAGCGAATGAGAGGCAACGGGGGTCACATGAAAGCTCTCCAGCTTAAGTCACTCTCATCCATTCTAGCAAAATCAAACTCTTGCAGATTATTAGAACATATGTGTGTTTTGGAAACTGTGTGCATGTGAGTGCTTGTGATTTCATTTTAATTGTGGTCACTGGGAGTAATTGCCTTTAGAGATGGCAGAAAAGGGAGGGAGGTCTCTGGAAAAGTGTTTTTACTTTGTTTAATTTTTAGCTCTTTGAAGGTAATATTGTATTTGGCTTACTTAATGTGATGCCCAACTTACAATAATGTACAACTTATGATATCAGAGTGCTTTTCTAGATGAATAATAGAATAATTGCATAAACTGATGAGTAAGAATACAGGAAGACGGCCTAGCATTGCATTTGGAGTAGCGATGACTTCTTGTGATATTACTGCTAAAATTATACAGCACTGACAATTAACACTCTCGGATGGAAATGTTTCCTTTTGCTGCTGTTTTGGAACATCATACTGAAACATGCCAGTCTACATGAGAGCGTTAATTGTGGCCCAGGAGCAGCAGACGTAAACCAATACTCAATGTGACTGTGTAACTGTCCTGTTCAATGGCTCCTTTCGGGGAGCGACGTCCGTGGCGAGGCTCATGTTACGAGTTCTCAGGGACGAGCTAATGGTGTTCAGACAAAGATCCTCATAGGTTTACCTCTCTGTCCTCTTCATGTTTCAGATGGATCAACAGCAACAGGCACAGTTCTGGGTCATTATTGTTAGACAAGTATCACTTAAAAGCTTGTAGTTGCTACAGGTTCAGTTGCATTATACATGTTGTAAGTATTAGGCAAAATCCTGTACATGGTATTGGTACTTTTGTAGGTAAGATGACTTAATTCTCTACATAAATGTACTATTAAGGGCAGTGATGAACGACCTCTTCATTCAATTTGGGCTTGGCACAAAGTATAAAATTCTTACTTCTCGATGGAATGCCTATTGCATGTTTTTCTTTGTCATATTATAGCTCTTGCCAGTTGGAAATTATGTTAAAATTGAATATGCCATGATGTCACAATCAGACAAATTAATCAAGAGTATTTGGACAAATGCAGTACTGCACACCTGCTGCTAATACAGGTAATATTACTACACTCTTGTCAAAGTAGAAAGGTGCTATAGACCACAAAAAGCTTATAGTTCCATACCAATCTGGAACTGAATATAATCTGTTTCTGTTAAGTAAATGATTGTATTGATATTATTTATTTGTCAGTTGAGTGTAAAGGAAAACAATATTGACTGTGTGGTATTTTTATGAGGTAGCTATTTAAAAATAAAGCTCCATAGTTAATAGATATGTTACACACGTTGTTCAAATAATTATCTGCTAAGATACATGGGAAATGGATTTGTTTTTGCGAAATAAAAACATTTATTTCCATGTCATTGTTTCAGTCCTTGAGAAAACATATAGAAGCCATAAGTAGTGCAAATTTTTTTTTATCTGTTACGAATGTGATTTTCTTGATTTTACTATCGCCTGATATCCAGTGTACGATTGGGCATACATAAACTTTACCACAGTATTCATTTTTGCAGTGGACCCACTAGAACGATTAGCTAGTTAGCCGACGGTATTGAAATAAAATGTCAAGATAGGCATCAACATGTTTAAATCTTTTATAGGCTAAAAAAAAAACAGGATACCAAAATATTAAATGTACACTTCGATACTTCGGAAATTAGTAATGCTTTTATACATATTAATATTTAAAGAAATACTTAAATTCTCTTTGTTCCCCAACAAGACTTTTGACCAGGACAACATGAAGTAAAAGCTTTTAAAAAAGGAATGACGGCTGCTGGCAGCGTTGCCCTGTAATTACCCGTCAAACGTTCTAGAAATTTTTAAAGGGCGTATGTCAACAACGAGAAATCAAGGAACGCTATCGGGTATGTGATATACGCAGCATTTACTATAAACCAAAAAGTGTCAGTCCACTTTCAATAAGTAAAATCAGTCATATAATTCATAAAATTCAAGTATTCCAATACTTTTTAAACAATGAAAGGACGCTCAGCGGTGGGCAAAATGAGCTGTTTTAATGAAAAGTAACCATGGATACCAAAACTGGCGTCTTAAACGCAAAGGATCATGGTTTGAAATAAAATGCTGGTATAAAGTCCAGCAAAACTCAGAGTGATTAACCAATAGGATAGTTGTGTGCGCTCTTTAGAACCAATAGCGCGTCGACAGGGTGGGTTATGCTTGAAGCATTCTCCAGCCATTTGCCGAGCCGAGACGAGTCCGTTTCAGCGACGAAGCGATTCGCAGGGCGTGTGGTCTGTGATACTTACCTAGCAGGTAACATTTTCCCGTACTTGCAAAGTTGCATTGCAGTATTAATAAAACAGCTCAGAAAGCGGAATAAAAATTTTACATCCTGTAAATATTTAAGCTGTATTTAAATACTGATTATTTAGGTAACAAATTAAAAGAACGATAGTGGAAGGTGGGTAACATCACTGATTTTATCTTCTTTTTTATTCGTGATTTCTATACACCTGCGTTTAAAACTATAACCAACTTTATGATTTTTCAAACATAGTTGTTTATTTTTTTTTTTTACTGTGGTGTTTAAGTAGAGTATACGGATAACTTGCTGCGGTCATTATTGCCCGAAACACCTCCGGGCGTAAAGCGGGCGGATCCGTCTGTCTGCAGTAATCGGGAGCCTTTCCGTGAAGGCTGGGGGACGGGGCAGGGGACACCCAGGACGGGGTGACAGGGACACACACACTACGGGACACTGAGAGGCGTCAGTTTGCCTGGAGTCTTCGGGTAGGGAAAGCGGAGTACCCGGAGGAAACAAAAAATACAACAATTCGGGGCGGGAATCGGACCCACAACCCTGCAGGTGTGAGAAGCACTTGGAAATATGTATTTTAGCTGCATTACTGTTGAAGGTTTTGTGGAAGCCGAGTTGATAATTATGCTTTTATGAGGCGAGGTTACAATAGCGAAAATGTCTTGGAAACCACGTGTGTTTCACATTGTATGGTATTGTATAATTCCGCTTTACGTCCGTAAGAAATATTAAATGTTTTCAGAATGATTTCGCACAACGCGCCCTTGGCGCATCCCTCGGAGCGCTTTCAATGTGCCGCAGGGATGCCCCACGTCCAGCTAACGAATGTGCTCCGTCCGCTTTTTGCAGCATAACCATGTCCGACAGAAAGGCGGTGATCAAAAACGCGGACATGTCCGAGGAGATGCAGCAGGACGCCGTAGAGTGCGCGACCCAGGCCCTGGAGAAGTACAACATCGAGAAGGACATCGCCGCCTACATCAAGAAGGTAGCGTGCCTTGTCATGTCATTAATCCCCTTAATTAATGTGCTCTAGTGATGCGCAGATTAAGGGTATCCAGAAAGATGATAGAGAGAAAACATTAACAGAGAGGTCACTTGTGTTCTAAGGGGCTGTGTGGCCCAGGGCCTGTGCCCACGCGCTGAAGAGTGGAGTACTGTGAACGCTGCTTTTGATTTTTTTTTATATAATTGTGGCTGTATTGTATGTGGGAGGAAAAAACTGCATCATATTTTCTATGCTGCATTCTCATGAGATTACATGCATGTCAATATCTATCAGACATACAGTGCAGCTGTTATTCACTGTGCATTCATTTAATTGAACTGAATTCCTGCATTAATATTTCTCAGTTATTTCTGTTATGGGGGGGGGGTTATGATTAAATATTTTGTTGTGTATCAAGTGGATACAGGTGCATATTTTTTTTTCCCACCTAGGAGTTTGATAAGAAGTATAACCCCACCTGGCATTGCATTGTGGGGAGGAATTTTGGCAGCTACGTCACCCATGAGACCAAGCACTTCATCTACTTCTACTTGGGTCAGGTGGCCATTCTGCTGTTCAAGTCTGGTTGAAGTTGCAGCTCAGCAGCAAAGCCCTGAAGTTAAACTGACTGGCAAAGACTGACAAGAAAAAGACCTTCTTGGTTACAGGGACCTGCATTTTTTTCCGTGCTGCTTCTGTTAGAAATGGCCATGTAAAGACTTGTATTTATTTTCTATATAGCAGAATGTTAAGTTCTCAAAATAAATTTTTTACTTAAGTTTCACGACTGGTTTATTCAAGCTCCACAACTTCATATTTGGTATGCTTTTTTTTTGCTACAATGACTTTCTATAGCATTTCATAGATGCCCCTGCATTTCTTCCACACACTGAAGCTAAGGCTCCCATACATACGTCACCCACCAACTGTCACAACACACATAATGGGAAACTATAGGGTGCATAGCCTAAAAGGGCAATGTAGCCAAGGAATCAGATTTAAAGATCACTGGTAATTTAAAACCTTAGTCATGCTTCAGCCAATATTAACCCCACCTTCCATAAGTAAAGTCAATGAGCCTGAACACTATGCCGGCCAGCTAAGGGGGGGCACCCCATAGCAGGGCTCTCAACACATGCACTGGAGAAATTTACACACAGGCAGATCAAATGGACAGCAAGCCAAAGATGATGGGATGGCAAGCGGCTGAATTGCTGACCACCAAGCCACTGCATGACCCAAACATATTGGGTTACTGCAAAAATGAACGAGCACACACTGAGTCAGGGGACAGGATGTCATTTATTAGACTGTTTAGAAGACCAGCTTGTGTGGATAGACACCATTGGTGAGGCAGAATGAGCCACGCAAGTATCCCTTTAGCTGAGGGACCTTCCTGATGAGGGGCAGGAGCTGGGAGTCCACAGCCTTCTGGTCAATCTTGCGCTGCTCAGTCAACTGGTATTTCTGTGGGGGAAACGGAAAATGTACTAAGTGAGGAAGGCTTGAGGTCAGACATCAGGACCTGTATCAAAGAAACCTGGAGCAACTAAGGTTTAGGCCTAACTCTGCTGGTCACAGCAGCAACACAAGCGCACACACCTCTAACCCTACCCAGCATATGGCCACACCTTCACTTGAATAATCACTTACATGCATACATACAAACTTGGGCCCAAAGTAGTACCAACATGGAATAAAAGCTTTAAAGACATCAGACAGGAGAAGATGGCCAAGCAAGGAAGATTTATATCTGGTACTTTTTAAAAGTTCCCAAAACTCCCATTTAAGTTTGATTTGCCAATAAACTATATTAAGTAAATAAGATACTCAAGATCCATATGATCAGGATAGGGTTTGTCAGATATGTAGGGTTCAATTTTGACTAGTCTTGTCAAATAATTTTACACATCAATCTTCATGGACAGTAGGCCAATGTACATCCTGTTAGCCAACAGCAGAAATGTAATTTTATTTAGTGAATTGTGTAGTGTCAATTCAGAAACGGCAATCCCCAATTTCAAAGGGCTTGTATATTAAAATTCAGAAGATTTAAATTGAACAAGCAAGTTTAAACCACACCAGCACTCCATACAGAGGGGTTCTCAATGAATGTCCACACTACAGCCTAAACTCCCATTCTTTGAAAATTCAAATCATGTCTTCAACAGACATGACAAGTTACAGCTCTACAGCAAAGAGACAATCTTGAGACGTGGGACGATTACACACTTGTAGAAGGGTAAAAAACAAAAATGAAATCATTACTTTTAACATCCCCAAAAATTGCCCTTTAGTAAAATCTGTCAAACAGAAGGTTCAAAGTCTCAGAAGAAGTACATAAAAGGATAGCAAAAAATAATGGGCGACTAGTCATGTTAAAATGTTACATTTTCCCAACTGATCAGATGCATGATATTCCCAGACAACGTAAACCATGTAAATGAGCTGGAAATGCAATTCTACCGAGTGAGAATGTAGAAAGAACACAGGTCTTATGGTATCGAGGGGAACATTACCTCCTTCTCCGTGTCAAAGATCTCGCCCTCCTGGTGCCGGGGCCTCCTCAGCTTCTTCTTCTTGAAGTACGAGTCTGTGAGGGTCCTGGGGATCTTCACAGTGGAGACGTCGATTTTGGTGGTGGTGGCAATGACAAACTTTTGGTGTGCTCGGCGAAGAGGCACGCGATTGACGGCCAGGGGCCCTGAGCAAGGACAGATAAAACAGGGCATCAGTCATTGTCAACCAGCATTAAGCTCACACATGAGGCCGAAAGATGAGGCAAGAGTCATTCAAAATGGTAAACAGGACAGTGTGGCAAACCAGTTACATATAATATACACTAGATAAACACAAAAACACACACACAACATCTCTCCATCCTGGGTCCGAAGTTCCTATCATTTTCTCCTCTAGTCTGTTCTCTATTTACTGCTCATCATTTTAACAGCTTTAGTGCAAGACTTATGTATACTGATGTTACGGCAACGTCCAACAGGATTGTCGGTCAACTCTTACCGGTGACAAGGAGAAGACCACTGGACAGCTGCTTCAGGAACACAACACGCTAAGGTAGGGGGGAAAAAAAAAAAGATTGTCCACAGTAAATGACAAACTGCGCATACATCCAAGAACGAGAAAACAGCCCATGTCACGACCGCAGTGTTGTGAGACCCAATGAACACTTACTGAATGTCCAGGCCATGTGCTCTACACTGTGCACGCAGATTGACTTACCTTACTACAGTATAATGTAGTACCCCCACACAAAACAGGACACCAAGATCTCATTTGGAATGAACAGCATAGAGCCTTAAAGACATTTAGCTAAAGATATCAGATTCAGGAGGTGACAGCCACCGCTTAGCCTTAAGAAGCAGCAATCAGATATACAGTTGGGCTGGATTTCTGGCAGGATAAGCGCAGCGGTGTGGACGCCTGCTTGGGCTCACCTTGCCGCGGTGCCGGCCCATCAGCAGGATGAGGACGGTGCCTGGGGTGATGGAGCTACGCAGCCGTCGCTTGTGCTGGCTGAAGGGTTTCTTGCCGTGACTCAGCAGCTTGCGAGGCACGTCTTCTGTGGGGTAGTAGCGAGGCTTTGGGGAGAAAAAGCCATCAGTGAGAGCTTCAGGTAAGAGGAAGAGTGAACACACCCAACCAGAAAGATGCACAATCTCACCATCTTCCGCAGCTTGACCACACGCGTGCCTCCATTCTTGTCCCCCCCAACGGTCTTTGTCACCGTTGTCGGCAACTTTTCCTTCAACTTCTTCTCAATCTACGGACACATGCACCATTAAGCATATAAGCTGCACATTGCTGCCCAGAAACCCTTACATGTTAGGAACAAGAACACAGCATGAGTTTGTCTTCAGTGGGGTGTACAGAGACCCCTTCAAGTTTCATATTCCTGTCTGAACCACACCTGACCTCTGCCCTACCTGCCCGTTAAATGTTATGTACTCACCTTGGTTTCAGGTGCCTTGGTTTTCCTCTTATATAGCGCCTTGCGAGCATACATGACAGAGCGGGAGTAGCGACATAAACCCCGAGCCAGCACCGGGTTGCGGCTCGAGTGCCTCTTCTTGGCCGTCTTCTTCTTGGCCGCCTTCTTCTTTGCCACCTTCTTATCACCCTCTGCCATCTGTGGTCAAGGATAATGTACTAGTTAGGAGCGAACATCTCATCATCAATGCTACAGCCTTAGCAAAACTTAGCCAAGTCAATATCAATTACCCGTACAACTAACACCAGCAAGCCATTCAAGCTAAGCAACGTTCAATTTAATCTGTCGCCAGCCGTTAAAACATTCGGCTAAGGCTGTCTGAACGAAATTACATTTTTTGACAAAAACGTGCAAATACAACGTGCCGCCTACTGTAGAGCATGTAGGGCAACTATAGCACATCAGCAGAAACGTCTCCAGTAACCGTTTTTCGGGCGCTTGAATACCCGAGGTACTTCTGACATCCCAGGCATCTTTTACAAGTTTTTAAACACCGAACAGTAATCAATGGGAGCACATATCATTCGTGTATTCATAAATATTAGTGCTAAGGCCCGCCTCACGCTACACATAGACAAGGACTCAAAACAGGCTGCTCGCTACAGCCATAAGCCCTGTAACACTGACAAGGAAGAAGGCGAACAAAACTTCTTAGACATAAAATGCCGCCAGCAGCAGAAAGGCAACGATTAACTTTTATATTGATTGTACTGGAAGAGGTACAATTATTAGAAAAAAAAGTAGCATTTTGTGCGTGCTTCTCTCTGGTGTTGGGCCTACGCTTTTAAAATCATTGATTTAATCAAATGTTCGCGCAAAATAAATGCGTAATTTACACCTTAAAAGACATTAACATTAATAAAACGTTCATATATAAACGAGTAACTAAACAATTAATTTGTTTTCGCAAGGATGGTTAACGATATTAATTCCCAGAAAGGAACGAGGAGGAACCATTCTTACCTTTACTAAGAAAAAAAGACCGACATACGGGACACTGACGGCTATAAGCGAGATTTGCGTGACGTATGACGCACACGCATTGCCTGCTGGGCTATGTAGTTTTTAGTCGAATGTTACAGGAACTCATAATTACACTATTATTACTACTACTGCTACTAATGATGATGATGATGATGATAATAACAATAACAATAATAATAATAGATACTTTATTGAAATAAATTCTCTTTACACCTCTCCCAACATTCTTTCTGTAGATGAGAACATGCTGATTGATTGCTCATTATGCCTAGATATTGAAATTACATGATAAAGTCAAAAATGTTTTTCAGGTTCATTATGAGCTAAGTATGCACAGTTTGCTCTGCTAACTTGGACAATCAATAAGAGTACTGTGATGGCCAAATAATTTTTTCAATACATAATTCAATGCAAATTAATACAACATTTAAAACAAAAAAATGTGGTTTTCAGACAGGCCTGGATCTATCTCATCACTGGCCCTAGGCAAAGCTTTACTTGGGACGCCCCCCTACCAAGAAAAGTAATTATCATTTCACTTCCTCCACGGCACAGGTAATTTGGGGACTCTAGGCAACTGCATATTTTAGAACATAAGAACTATACAAATGAGAGGAGGCCATTCAGCTCATCAAGCTCGCTTGGGGAGAACTTAACTAATAGCTCAGAGTTGTTAAAATCTTATCTAGCTCTGATTTAAAGAAACCCAATGATTCAGCTTGTACGACGTTATCAGGAAGACTATTCCATACTCTGACTACACTCTGGGTAAAGAAGTGCTTCCTTAAATCCAGTTTGAAATGTTCTCACGCTAATTTCCAGCTATGGCCATGAGTTTTTGTATTTGAACTAATGATGAAGTAACTATTTGGTTGAACAGCATCCAAAACTGTTAGAATCTTATATACCTGGATCATGTCCCCCCTCAGTCTCCTCTGCTTGAGGCTGAACAGATTTAGCTCAACTAACCTTTCAGAATCAGAATCAGAATGTGCTTTATTGCCATGTATGTTTCCACATACTAGGAATTTGTTGTAGTGACATAAGCTCCAC
>JAABNY020000039.1:34422458-34434814 GCA_015164015.2 Brevimyrus niger
CGGGGGGCGGGGGCGCGGGCGGGGCAGCAACGCGCGGCGAAGAGCCAGAGCGGCACGGCGGGGGAGGGGGCGTCGAGGGGGGGGGGGGGGGGGGGGGGGGGGGGGGGGGGGGGGAGGTACACAAAGCAGAAGGCAGAGGCAGGCATGGCCCCCCATCTGCTGGGTTGATGACACTTTACACCCCTCCACCCAGAGCGGAGAGCAGATTACTCATGCGGCCCCTTGTTAGACGCAACAATCAACCACATTTTCTGACACCCCAAGCAGAGCACTGACTAAAGGAGGGCCGACTAACTCATTAGTGTTTACTTTAGACACCGGGAGAGATCAGTGGTAGAAAAATTTGTAAATCAACGATTAGATCGTAACCATCCGCACGTTGTAATAGCAACAACAATATTACAATAATAACGTTCAGCAGGTGCACAAAGTCACTCAGAGAACCAAAAGCAAACCGCTATCAAAATGACTACAGTACAGCATAACTAAACACACGACGGCATATGTAATATCATAACATTAAGCAAGATACAGACACAGGCAGGAGAGTCACGACTTGTAGACGCCCACCTGCGTTGTGGATGTTGTTGCTCTGTGTGGGAGGCTGAGGGCCCGTCTGAGGGGCCCTGGGGGCCCCAACGTTGCCGAATCCGCCGTTCTGCTCCAGGAGCTGCAGGGATTCATAGCCGTCGTAAGTGGCCTTCCAGCAGTAAGTGTTCAGCAGACTCATGACTGCACAGCCTAAACCCAAAGAGGAGCAGAGAGGCAGAGCGCCGAGCACAGAGTGTTTATGACGCCCGGAGCGTCGTGAGAGCGCCCAGGCAGCACACTGGCCAAAACTGTCCTCTGCGCTCCGCTCCGTTCCACTGCAGAGGGGGGAGTAAGCGCCTTAGATCAGGCAGAAACTCCAGCTTAACCCAGATCATCTCAAGCTACATCTGCGGTCAAACAGAGCGGGGCGGGCAGATCGGCCCCTCCGCCCCACCCCCGCGGCTCACGGGTCCCCGCGTCTGCCGGTCTCGGGGTTGAGGGCGCCCAAGCAGAGCCCTGGCGCTTACGTAACCCTGCAGGCCCCACCAGTGGCCAGAGATGGCGCCGCTCGCAGGCCCGCCACAGGGGACAAGGCGGCTTTTCTTCCAGGGTCAGGGGCTAAGCGAGGGGGGGTGGGGGAGGGATGGGGCGGAGGAAGCAGCCAGCAGGTTCTGAATGGTCCTTCAGAGGGCCACTGAGCTGCAGGACTCATTTGCATGGAGGGCACGCCGTTTGTTTGTTTACACTGCAGAACGTCGGCACGCGGCGTCGCGAGCCACAGGCACCGGAGCAGACAGCCCAGTGATCACTGCGCTTTGTGGGATGACATGCCACAAGCATCATGCACACACAAGTACAGAGCCATGGGGAATCCAAGCATGGGCCATAGCTGATGTTAATATACAGAGCATGACGGGTGACTGTCATGGAGCCGTCAACAAAAAAAGTTCAGCAAAGTTCACAGATAATGGCACCTTGAATGATTGCGCTCATTTCCCCTAACAACAGAGAGCCTGAAATCCATACTGGGGGGTGGGGGAGACCCTGGATGGCATGCTGCCCCATCTCCATGAACACACACTTCACATCACACACTCTGGCCAATTTAGACACGCATTCATTGAACTGCGATCCTCATACTCGCAGTGCTGAGGGCCACCCTACCTCAGTGATGGGGGATTTGGGGTTGACGTTTCTAGCAGCAGCCACCTCCTGCAACTGGTTCACCACCTCAGTGATGGACAACCTCTCATCTGGGTTGATCTTCAGCATAGACCCTACGAGTAACGACACACATTATAATACAGGGTGCTTCTTACAGATTTCATTTGCCCTTTTGATCACCAATCAGTGCTTCGCCATTTCTGCTGCTGGAACATGTTAATGCATAAGCTTTATATATTACTGGCTATAATTAAAATAGCCCAATTCCTCACAGGCTCCATGGATCAAGCCTCAAGATATAAACGTCTACTGTCCATTCAAGTATGGTGGGGGAGGGGGGGGGGGTGGAATGCAACCATTCAACTCCACCCCAAAAATACTGAGAGGGATGTGCCTCTCCTCCATAACAGCTCCTCATTTAAAGCAAGTCAGCATTATACTTACAGCACTTCCTTGTATTATTGTGATTGTGATTAGTCAGGACTATATTACTACCTTTGAGAATCAAAATCCAGGTCTAATTTAAAGTTATTGCTCTGTTTTCAAGCCCTGTTTCTCAGCCGAAACTGAATTATTATTGGCTGGTTTCTCTGCTGCATCTAATCAAAATAACTTGTGCTGATTAATAAAAGGTACAACTGACTGTAAAAAAGTCCATTTCTTCCCTTTAACCACATTGCCTTGTTTAGAAACAAATACAGTTTAAACTGCTTAGTGATCACGGTCATCAACCATTTATATGGATCAAAAAGTTTGTGACAAAATCATTCTTATAAGAATATTGTTTAAATAATTTGCTTATAGTAATGAAGTAGTCTGCTTACAGTGTTCATTTGGGGGGTTTTATACATAACATATGAAAAAATTAAACTACTGTAATTTTATAATTTTTTTCTCTCTTTACTTTTATAGCCCTGCTTTGCCTTGGAGTAACCCTTCTGCTTCTGGTTAGCTACTTGCGTGCGCAATAAACATGATGGGAAAAAGTCATTTTCTCTCAATGAAATGTATAGACTCAAAGCTTATGACAAATCTGACAAAAAGAACCAACGAGATGAATCAGTGAAACAATAAGCTATATTTTATATACAGTACTGCATTATAGCGTACTTGGGTTATACAGTTCAGTAATTTAATTTGTTGGGTACAGTAATTTGCAAAGTGTTTTAAACAGGTGAGTCAATAAAATTCAGTAGATAGCAATGCTGTCCTTTCTATTACCTTATATCAATATAATATGAAAATGTCAATCAGACAGAAATCTGCCGAGACAAAATAATTAAAAAATTTGTTATAATGATCATCCACTCATTCACCCAGACAGATGTGATAACTAAATGCACTCCTTATGTGCAGGTTTCATTCAACTTCCCAGCTGGACGCAGTTTAGGTCGCCTGAAGGTATTCTGCTCCATATCTGAGAAAACAGGGGGGGTTAGGGTTTATGGAGAGGAACTCACGGATGAGGTCGTGAAAGACTGTGTACTTGGTGTCATTCTGGGGGATGGTGTACTTCCCATTGACGATCTGCAGTTTCGCCCCCTCCTCAAAGGGGTGAACTTTGAAGCAGAGCAGGTAAAGGATGCAGCCCAGAGCCTGCAGAGAAAGGAGCAGGAATACCAGAAAGGGTCCAAAGTGAAGCCTGTGAAGTCTATTCATCAGCAAGGGCGCAAACTCTCACCGAGTGCAAGTTATACAATATTACTTAAACGTAAGGCTGGTTAAAGCCCATTTTATTTCTCTTCTTTCCGACCTGGATGGAGAGGATCACTGGCAGGAAAAAAAAAAATACCTCCTACATTTCCAGCCAAACTGAATATACCTGCAAAATGGGGGTCATGTAACCCCCAGAGTACAGACCTCTGCCACCATGTAAAGCACTTTAAAACCAAACCCAACCCTGCTGATGTCAACACAGGGTGACAAAAGCAGGAACTCTAGTCAATCAGGTTATCTATACCACAGCACTGCATCTAAAGCAGCAGAATGGAGATTAAACCCAGAGTCAGTTAATATTATACTTAAGAGATTCAAATTGTAAATAAGCAAGGAAAGAAAACACCATTAACTATAAATCAGGAATGAATGGTAAAGTAACACAAAGAAAATTAGTCTCTGAGTAGATGTAAAACCAGTAATGAAGTGAATTTCCCCACTCACCCATATGTCCTGCTTCTCATTGATTGGGTAGTTGGAATACAGGTCTATCATCTCAGGTGTCCTGTAAGCTGGTGTAGTGTTCCTGGTTATCTGGGAAAAGAGTTTACAGTTCTTCCATGTGTAGTTCTACTCAGACAGAAACGGTACCTAAAATAAACTTGGCTGATGTAAAAAATACAGATTGCTTCTGAACTTGTCCGTATGCATTTATCTTTTTGCAGCAGATCAACACTGCCATTATGTTTCAGTGATGGCTTCCTCTCTTTATTTCAAGGCACGTCATTTATACGCAAGGGGCTCCGTGACATTGAGCAAATGGCCCTAAATTTAATTATGTGTCACCAGGTCGGGAAATGCGCCCCGGAGGATGGCGACGTTTGGGTCGGACGCAGTTTCCCTGCATCAATCTCGGCCATTTTATTGACATATGGGCGACTTGATGGAAATGTGCAAATAAGGTCAGCGGTGACACAAAGATTTCTGGAAACAATGTGGCCTTTATCCTTTCTGCTGTGAATTGTAGGATGAAAAACATTCAAATAAAATAATGAAATAAAAATGTGTCACAAGTCTGATAAATTGCCATGATGACCAGCAGACAGAGGTGTGCATTATGGGCTTTAAACCTTAAAGCCTATCGCCATTTTCAGACCTTGTTACACATTTCCAGGATAGTATTTAACTAGCTGCAACAGCAAGCCGTATGCCTTGAAAGCCAGTGGCATGCCCGGTGTCCTACCTCATCCTCAACCATGGACCTCTTCTGAGCGGACCAGCTGTAGTCGGGGTAGTAAGCTATGGTGGTAGAACTGCCAAAGTCACACAGCTTGATGGTGCCTTGGTGACTGATCAGCAGGTTCTCAATCTGCAAGGAAAAAGGCCAATTGTCCATTGGGTACTGGCTCATCCATGCTGTTTTGGCACATGACAGCAGATGATGGGCTTAGACCTAGATTCTGAGCCTGGACAATTTTAAATACCAGCAATTCTCCAAGCACACATTTGCAAGTGATGGATTTTACTTTTACAATGTCTTCCAAAATTCTTTCAAAATTCCACAAATGTGTGACCTAGCACTGGAAGAATTGTGCTTCCTTCAAGTCTTTGACTTCATTCTCTACATTAACTACCATCCCCTGCTAAGCTGTCACCAGTCCAACTACTTCCAGACTAAGGAAAGTGACTGGAAACATTTCGCTGTGCAAACAAGGGGAAAGTGAGGAGGTAACACAATTATAATGCTACTTCAGCAATTTAAACAGCCGCAGTCACATGAATACCATATGAAAATACATAAACATCCCAACCTGATTCACCAATCCAGAATAATTATTATACACTCTATGGACAAAGGTATTGCTTCACCAGACCATTATACCTACAGGAACTTTTACATCCCAATCTAAATCCTTAGGCATCAATATGGAGTTGGTCCCCCCTTTGCTGCTATAATAGCTGCCACTCTTGTAGGAGGGCTTTCCACAAGACTTGAGTGTGTCTGTGGGAATTTCTGCCCATTCATTCAGAAGAGTATTTGTGAGGTCAGGCACTGATGATGGATGTGAAGACCTGGTTCGAAATCTCTGTTCTAGTTCACTGCAAAAGTATTTGACATGGTTGAGGTCAGGGGCCTGTGCTGACCAGTCAAGTTCTTCCACATCAAACTCACTCAACCATGTCTTTATGGAGCTTGCTTTGTGCACTGGGGCACAGTCATGTTGGAACAGAAAAGGTCCTTCAACTGTTCCAACAAAGTTGGAAGCATAGAATTGTCTAAAATGTCTTGTTCACTTCACAGGAACTAAGGGGCCTACCCGAACCCCGGAAAAACAACCCCATACCATTATCCCTCCTCCACCAAACTTTACAGTTGGCACAATGCAGTCAGGCTGGTAACGTTCTCCTGACATCCACCAAACCCAGACTTGTCCATCAGACTGCCAGTCAGAGAAGTGTGTCCAGTGAACACTTTTCCACTGCTCCACTTCATAGCCGATTTTCTGTTCCAATTTGCAATAATACTACTTACAGTTGACAGTGGAATATCTAGCAGGGAAAAAATTTCATGAACTGCCTTATGGCAAAGGTGGGGTCCTATGACAGTACTGCACTTACACTGACCTCTTTAGAACAACTAATTATTTCACAAATGTTTGTAAACCTGACTGCATGGCTAGGCACTTGGTTTTATACATCTGTGGCATTGGGTCTGAATGAAACTGGTAAAGAGGTCTGCTCCAATACTTTTGTGGATATAGTACATCCAGTGTCATCCACCAGAGGGTGACAAAATGCATATTCACCCCAAGGAAGTATTTTTTAGTTTTCAGTACTATTGAATAAACACCATAGACTAGTGGGAAAAGTTTAACAGAAGTATCAGGAAATACAGAAAGGGAATGCAGTGTAGAAATGTGTCCTCTTTCTGGTAACACTGAAATACATAAAATTCTACTGTAAAGGCACAGTTAGTGACAATCTGCACAGCTGTTTCATACTGACTTTTAAGTCCCTGTGTATGATAGGTGGCTTCTGCTTGTGCATGTGCTGCACGGCGCGACATGATTGGTAGAAGATCTTCAGCACGGTGTCACATGACATGGATCCCTTAACTTCAATTCTTTTAATGAAGTCCACTAGTTGACCTGGATCAGAAAAATGGACAAAGAAACCGTCAGAATCCAGTCACTTATTCTGTAGTTTTCGTCATGTTTACGAGTATATTTTTTTGCTTTTGTCACAACAGAATCAGCTTCTCTCCTGCTAATAAAGCTCATTTTGAATCATCATTCCGCAATCTGACAAAGAGAGCAAAGCAATGAGATATTTACACCATAGTTCTACCATATTGGGATATTTTAAACATGACTTCTTATGTTATTTAAAAATCTGTCTCCCCCTATATTGCAGAATATAATGAATTAGTAAACAGTTTAAGCTAGCGACGGGCGATATGAGGACAATTACTCGTTACTGGTTGCAATTGTATGCAGAATAAACATTATTGCAAAAAATGAAATACAGCACTACTTAATACTATTATCATAACAGAACAAACCACCAAGCACCAATCACATGATGCCAGAATGTCAGCCTGCATAACAATGATCCATCTTAGTGTCTCAATTTAGGGACTAGACATTGAACTAAAAACTTAATTGATTTTTGTTACCAGTTATCTAACTTGGTTTAAAAGAATATTCCAAGGGACAGCTAAAAAGAAAATAATAATAAAAATACTGCACTTGTTTCACTCAGTAAGCAATGCATGGTTGAATAAACATAGCATGTGGCATGGCTGACGAGGGAGAATTAGTTTAAAAAAATGATCTACTTCGATTTGTGTGGAAGCGGTAAGGATTTGCGAGATCCGACATTACTTTAATTTGCAAACACTGCAGACTCTGTTTATAACAGGTGGAAACACCACCACTCTTTTCAAACGGTTAACTTTATTATACATATTCCAATATGTTGTTTGTAAACAAACAAAATAGTGATCTATATCATAATGACATTTTGGCCATATAGCCCAAGGCTGATTCTTTATGGCAGTGTTCTTTATGCTTTATTATTTTAAAATGAGTACATACACACACTATACATACAACGAGTGCTATATATATGTGTGTGAAGTACAATATAAAAAAAAAAGTATTTTCATATGTTTGACACAGAATGAAGGTCAATAAAATACAAATGTTTACAGCATTATATACCAATGCAATATGACTGTTACCGTGCTTTAGCCATGTCACCGCCAGTGTAAAGATGTTTTTACACCAGATCATTTGAGAGATGTACCGTTTGTTATTATGCAGAATCTGTATTTGTTCTACCTGCCCTGCTGGACATGCTTGGTGTAGTGCAGACAGAGCAGCAATCACTGGTCAGTGCAAAGGTTCCATAATATCAGTTTTAGACACTGATGAGACATGCAGCTGCTATAAGAGGCACCAATTTTCTTTTTAATGCTATGCAAATTTAACCCAAAGAAAATGTAGGCTATGTATTGTTGTTGGACTGTGAGTTCCGGACATGCAGTGTCAATCAGGCAGTGCCTTACCTCTACAGAGCTCAGTGAGGATAAGAAACTCTGCTTGGCCGGTATCCGACTCCTCCTTCCCGATGGATGCTGCTGAGCAGAACTGAACCACGTTGGGGTGACCCGAGAGCTTTTTCTGAACAAACAGTGAAGGAAAATATCCTTGGATCTAACGTGTGATTGAGCGCCACCTGGTGGCACAATAGGAGAGAGGATTTTTTTTTTTCCTTTTGAAAAAACTGAAAACAATTGCTTTGAAATCAACTAGTGTTTTCATATTAGCAGTTCAAAGCTTTGAAAAACTTCCTGTGACTTAAAAAAAGAAACAAAAACAAGCAAAGGCTCAGTGGCATAATATACAACTGGGATGAGTTTATATAGCATACACTTGTTTAATAAAATCTGGTATTAAATGGGCTGATTTATCTACACACTCACATGAGACCTGAGTGTCCATTTGCATATGAATGACTGACAATAAGTGGCCTAAAAAGAGAGAAATGAATAGAGATCCTGTTTGGACAGAAGGACGACCACCTCACTCACCCTACAAGGGCACAGAGGATTTAGCGAACCACGGTTTCCACAGAGATCTAGCAAATTTGACAAAGCACAAAAGCTATTAGTGGCATTGCAAGCTTCTCTAGGGCTGGGTCAAAAAGGCTGCAGAATGAGGGTGGGAAGTCGTCAGGTGATCTTATGACGGTGAAACTTGCGTGGCAACTTTTGACATCTGTCCTGAAGGGCACCCCCTGGAACTGCACTCCGCAGTCTCTAATACTACTGCCCATTCGCTCGGTTGTCAGCCTCTAAAATATTTGAACTAACTCGCTTCATCGGTATAAAACGGGCCATTCAGAGCTGCCCGTGTTACTTTCCCAACTGCAGTGCCTGCCAGTGAAGTACACCACTAAAGTTCAAGCAAAATTTAAATTTCAAAGAGCCAATGCAACATTTCCAAACAAGGCACTTACCTGCCAATTCATTAGAATTTTTAATAAGCACATACTGATTCCTCTATTTCAGTCTGACAATCAGTATTCTTGATAAAGCATGGCGGGACACTCACATACCATTATAACCCATCAAATCAGTACAATAAACCCAATAAACCAGATAATCACAATAAAGCAAACTAAACAGAACCCAGGATGACCTTAATTCAGTATACGAATGCATGCAAGAAAATGCTCCAGAAAGCTGCGTGCCCCTTCAATTCCCACATGCTTCAAAGGATACCATAAAGCAGACCTCCTGGATGATGGCCTTATTCTTTTCTTCCTCATTGGACAATAACCTCTGCAAATAGACACAGAACACCAAGCACAAGTTAGATGCAAAGAAATGGAAAACACTAGTAAATATCAGTAGTGGTCAAAAAAAATTAAAAAAATCAATGGAGATTCTACTCTTTAAAAAACAATTTAAAGCTCATGAAAAGGAGAAGGACATATCAATATTACATAAGTCAGCCTAAACATAAAAGCAGTTTTTACAAACAGATGCTTATTGGCATAGATTAGCATATTCTTGACTCAGTCAGGAACATACCATTGTCTCTAAAGTTTCCCTTTCAGCAAGCCAATAATGCAGCTTGAAACACTACAAATCATTCACTACACTAAATGACATTTCTGCATGATAAATATACCACAACTTAAGGCAAACACCGCTTTGAAGAAAACATTGGAATTTAAACAATTTTAACATTCATTTCTAAACAGATTCACAGGATTTGTCAGATGAGAACCAATGGCAGCCAACCAAGCTCCTTAAGGTCTGCAGGAAGAGCTAGTCGTCACTCTGCTATAGCTATGAATTGCCTTGTTGAATTATTCAGTTGGAAAGTCAGTGTGTATTCACCTTGTGTTTCCTGGGAAAAAAAAGTTCCCAAACTAACAAGTGTCCCTACAAATTCCATAAGTCAGTTATTTTTCCCTCCAGGTGACCTCATTATCCTAAACTACTACTATTCACATCCATAGCTAGGTGAAAAAGACGTGGTGAATATATAGAAATTAATGGAATATTCTGGCCTATTCAGTAAATGGTATCAGAACCACTTCCCTAGAAGTCAACAAACAATTGATCTCCATGGTCCTGAGAGTCAATATGAAGGTTTTGCATTTGCAAAAGAACAAATTGTTACTTCTACCCAGGTGTGTATTGACTCAGGCTACATGTTAATCAGTAACAACCTCTAAAAATTGTCTTTCAAAAACTTCTTGGTTCATGAAGTGTAACTCAACACCTTTTGTCTTGGGTCCACAGCCTTCTGCTACTTACTAACTCTATTACTAATATGCAGTCAGAACAACAATAATGTAATCCCCTGACAGCCCCAACAGCCCCCCTACGTAATCCCTACTGCTTGCATACCCCCAAACCTCTCCAACACTACACTAGGTTGAGCGGTATCTAATATTTCAATCCGTCATATCATCCATATATTACATTGCGGTATAAGGTATTTTAGCGGTATTTCCAAAAGCAATGATATTCCGGTATCTTAGCAGAGGGGGCCCCCAGGGTAAGAGTAGGCAATAGGGAGGAGAGAGTTCACCCACAACATACTTTGGTGAACGAAAATACCACAAAAGTACCACCCAAAAAACTGAGGTATACTGCAAACACTGCGGTACACCGTATTACTATAATACCACTCAAAAAACGGAGGTATACTGCAAACACTGCGGTACACCGTATTACTATAATACCACTCAAAAAACTGAGGTATACTGCAAACACTGCGGTACACCGTATTACTATAATACCACCCAAGGATACTCTACACACTCTCCACAGCTCTCCTAAAATGCCTTAGCAGAAACTATTCTAATACACTGATGTATCTCAGTGTAATCAGGTTCACCAGATCTGTGCCAGTCACTGTCCTGTCAAGTGCCACCACTGACCTGGAATTGGGCTACGTGACAATGAAATTCCTCAAAGACAAATTTCGCTGACCAACTCCGGATAAAATTGGCCAGGCAAGTAAAGGGGGGGGAGGTTAAAATTCATATCATTTCAGTACCACTGACCTGTACAATGTTCATAAAAAGTTTGCGAAAGATGCATCAAATACTTTTTAATTTACATAAGGTCCAGTGTCTTCTGTGGTGACAAAGCAGCGTTTGCTTCAGTCTTTTACTACAAATCTGATTGAACTCGGATCTTCACCAAAACAATGTACCTGCAAAGTCTGGAAAAGATCCAACAATTTTGAAGTTATCAAGCTGCTAATATGAAGTGTCTGCCTGTCGCTATCACTGTGTGCTGCTGCTTTGGTTTTGAGACAATCTGTTTGCTAAGATCCACTCTGCAATAAATACAATAATAAATACCTTGTGTATCACCTGTCCGGCTGACACCAACTACCTAAACGTATTTTACTGAACTCGGCACAAGCACGACAGATTCCAATGGAGGAAAAAACAGTTTCTGAATAGCCAATGACGGCAGTATACTTGGTACACAGATGTGTTCCATTACCGTTAGGTGAGCAGGGCTCTTGACTAACTTTTACAGTGATAGCACTGGCGTTACCAATATTTGCATTTGGCTGCACCAGCACATGATTGGGTCGCACCAATTTTTTGTGCAGCATGGTATCCAACAAGGAGCTCACATGATGATAAATAGGCTAATTGGCCTTGAATTTGCATACCCTAGTTTTTGTATTGATTAAAGACTGACAGTGACTCAAGACTAGATACAGTAACCCCTTCACATTCATACGCCTAGGGGTGGTAGGTAGGTAAGGAGCATGCACTGATTACAGTGTGTTGCTGCACCCACCAGACAACAAAATACCTCAGAGATAAGAACCTGAGAGCAGCCTCAGCACCAGACTAGTCCGAATGGACCTGTGTGAGGTTTTTTTCCGGTGGCTGGAGTGCCAATCCTGCCACCAGCCCCCAAGATATTTCCTGTAAGTTGAAGGGCTGGATGTAGATCAATATCATACCCAGGATGAAGCAATTGCAGGTTAAGGGCCTTGCTCAAAGGCCTAACAGTAGAATCACTCTGGGCATTCACAGGATTTGAACCAGCAACCTTCCAGTTGTTGGCACAGATCCCTAGCTGCAGAGCCACCACTAGGACTGAGTTAGAAAGCAATGGAAGGCTGTATGCCTAAGACAAAGGGCGGAAGATACTTGCAAATGTGACAATTTGCGAATAACAGTTATGCACCCATAATCTCTACAATAACATAAAAAGTCTACTTATTACCAAATTCTAAAGAAACAGTACTGTACTCTATGCATGTCAAATTACTTTGTCACTTCCTATCAAGACATTAATACATAGTACATTAAGACATAATACATACTGTACATAGTAAGGAGTACATGGTACATACTGAACATAGTAAGAAGTACATAGGGAGTACATGGTACATACTGAACATAGTAAGGAGTACATAGGGAGTACATAGTACATACTGAACATAGTA
>JAABNY020000039.1:34453566-34464179 GCA_015164015.2 Brevimyrus niger
ATGCCTCCTGGACGGCTACCCAGAGAGGTTTTCTGTGCATGTCCTACAGGGAGGAGGCCCCGGGGCAGACCCAGGACACACTGGAGGGATTATATCTCTCGACTGGCCTGGGAACGCCTCGGCGTCCTCCCCCAGGAGCTGGTAGAGGTAGCTAGGGAGAGGGAGGTCTGGGTATCTCTCCTGAAGCTGCTACCACCGCAACCCAAACCCCGGACAAGAGAAAGATGATGGATGGATGGATGGATGGATGGTTTGTTATTTTGTAGTCTATGTGATATATTAAAATTAAGGGGTGTAACTGTAAAATTCATACTAATCCTATGACCATTACAAAAAGGATATCAGGGTCAGCTGATGATTTGGGATCAGATCATTCATAAAACTGAATGGAGTTGTATAATATGGTCAAAGCTGTAATCTTTTACAGCATGGAGAGCTGCTGCTCCTTTGAAGGCCCTTTAATGGATGTGCAGTGCGCTGACACACCTCTTTCAGTGTTCGTGCCATCAGCCAAGCGCTTCACTCTGCTCTGTGACCTGGAGGTGCCATCACACTTCCATTTACTCAATTCCAGTTTATCACAGATATTGCTGTGAGGCAACAGGAAAGGGAAGAATGCACCCATTTCCTGACCACTTCTAGTGTGATGGTGATGTCCACTGTCAATTGACGTATGCCTGCAGGATGTAGCCTGGCTCTCCTCAGGGCAGGGCCTGTTCTGTCCACTGCAGAGGGTCTCACTGATGTACGCCTGCAGGATGTAGCCCGGCTCTCCTCAGGACAGGGCCTGTTCTGTTCACTGCAGAGGGTCTCACTGATGTACGCCTGCAGGATGTAGCCCGGCTCTCCTCAGGACAGGGCCTGTTCTACCCACTGCAGAGGGTCTCGCTGATGTACGCCTGCAGGATGTAGCCTGGCTCTCCTCAGGGCAGGGCCTGTTCTGTTCACTGCAGAGGGTCTCACCGCTGTCATTCTCAATAATCCTGTCTGTTCCCATGCCCAGTGTCGCCCAGCCTTGGTTTTTTATTGTTGAAAATCACTAAAACAAATCCTCTGGGGATCATTAAAAGCCTAACAGTTTGAGACACAACTACAATCAATGGGAATGTGATTAAAAATCATAATGGATTAAATTAGTCACGGTCAATTTTTCATAAAATTATTTCATTTAGCATTTAATGTTCCATTCTGCTCTTAAAAGTAGTTTCCATAAGGATAGAACATCTGGTCTGGCTACACACTGGAAACTAAGGAAATTAATGCTGATAAAAACGACTCATGTTGTTTCAAAAGTCACACAGGTTTTTGTATTAACATACTTGTATAATATTAAACGCATCAATATTGAACTATTATTATGCTGGCAGAATTACCTGTGCAGTTACACGAGTGTCATCAACACCCATGTGACATTACTGGATCAATTAGAAAATAGTATTTTCCAAAGGTGGTATAAGTGTAATGTGATTCAAATTTACAAAGAATATGGAGCTGTATGTTTTTCTGCACAGGTAAGGCAACTTGCATACTTAACAGTAAAATGGAAAAAATTAGGAGACCATTCTATATTTTTAAATAAATTAGCATTCATTAAACCCAGTTTAAGTTTGGTTATGAGCAGCAGGTTGCTTCAAAGTTTAAAATTTCTAAGAGGAGTACAGAAGAATAGGGTGAAGCAGGAGACACTGGGAACAAGCATAAACCAAATGGGTAAAGGGCAGAAGCAACTTTCTAATGCCAGAGATGACTGTTAGCTTATCCAACAGGTTCTCCTGAATCACAGGATGGCATCAAGTGACCTTTGGAATGGAGACATTTAGTGCAAGTGGGAAGTGCACTGCTAAGACTGTACTGTCAGGCTCCTAGAAGCAGGACTGAAGTCCCATAGAGCAAGTCCCAAAGAAGCAATTAATCGATGATAAACAGGGAACCAGGCTGCAGTTTGCAAAAGAATAATAAAAAAAAAACATTATTCACAGATGCACACCCATAAATAGAAAAATGAGAGAAAAATATTGTGCTGTGGTCTCTTAATTTTTTCACATCATGCATTACAGGCAATAGCAGGCAGTTAGTTTTTCTGAAGAAAGTGTAGATTATTAGTGCGTTGGATGTAACACATTTGATGAAATGAGCACCTTAACACCTCCACCACTTGCCATCCCACAGGTCAGTGTGACAGTATGCTGTCTCTGTCCCGTCGCGGTGCCTGCAGTCCACCTTAGCTGCTAAGGCTGTCGCCGGACATCGAATGTAACCATGGAGTCGAAGGACAACCTGGAGTCCATGACGGTGCCGCAGGAAGGCAGCCCTGACCTGGAATGTGCCATCTGCTACAGCCAGTTCAACAATGTCTTCCGCGCGCCCAAGAAGCTGCAGTGCAAGCACACCTTCTGCCTGGAGTGCCTGGCCCGCATGAACGTCAAGTCGTCTGAGCCCGACACCATCCAGTGCCCGTTTTGCCGGGCTCATACCCCATTACCCACCCTGGGACTCCCCAAGTTGGACAACGATGCATCTGTCATGTCCAACCTCCCGGAGGCCATGCAGCACGTCTACAGCATCCGCTTCATCCGCAGCAAGGCCCGGCTGCAGGTGAAGCACCCCCAGTGGGCGGCGCCGCTGTCGCAGCTTCGCACCGTCAGCGGCTCCCTGGACGTGGGCCTCCCCAGCACCGGCAGCCAGGCCGGCAGCCAGGCCGGCAGCCGTGACACTGGCACCCTTGGCAGGCTGCCCTGCATGTCCTCTTGCAAAGTGTTCATCATGGTAGTCGTAGTGTTCCTCATCATCTCATTCATCTGCATTATGGTCTTCGTGACAAAAACCATCTAGGAAGCTGCAAAACAAAATGCATCACATTGGCAATTTCATGCATTTGAAGCCTAATAAACGGCCTCATTTGTAATGGGGTACAAGAGTACAGTGCTCAGCCTCCGTTAGACTCATTATTTTTTCTTGACTGACACTCGACTCACTTAACTTTAAGTTAAGGTTGTGACACAAACCTCCTCCAAGGATGCAGGTGCATCTCTTCGCTGCCATATTTTGGTCCTTAAACCAAACCCTCCACTGAAGAGGCGTCTCTGCTTCAGATCATGGAGGAGAACAAATAGTACCAACATCCGTACAGTTCCAGTGCCAACGATAAGATTCAAGAAGGACAACAAAGTAAATTTTACTAAGTAGTGTCATCTTACTTTTGACTAACTGGATTTAGTTTCTGACTGCTAGCTGTACTTTTTTCATCACTTGTGACAGCACTTATGAAAAGTGCTCAACACCTCCATAGGCCCAACATTCATTCCAAATGAAATGCTTAGTTTGGATAGACAAGTGACATTTGGCTCTGCTGTCCTGGGGAGTCCCCCACCCGCTACACTGGTCTTCCTGGATCTGCTGCCACATTCCCTGCAACCCTGTGCTGGGTAAGCAGGTGGATGGACCTATTGACACTTCAATGTGGAATTTAACTAACAGAAATCCCCTGCGGAATCGTGATCATTAAAATAGCCACATAAAGAGTCTGGAGTGGCCTTCAGCCTGTCCCATGGAAATGTTAGTATTTAGCAATCACAGACACCTCTAAATATTTACCAGAAACTTGACCCTTTTTTGGGTGTAGTTTGTGAACCTCTGAACTTAAGCTTATGTTTAATACTAGTAACAAAATGCAGTAACATATTAGTTGAATGACTGTGAATGCTAAACATTTTCTTCATTTATGACGCCTTGTATTTCATTGACACCAAATGCTCATGTGCAAATTATGTAACAGAGAACTATTCATTATCATTATTAACAGCCTTTAACGATGGAATATGCAATCCTTGCACAACGTCCATATTCAATGGACTATTGACTCACTCTTGAGGTGTGTGAGGTGTGGGTTAGGAGGGGTGCTTACCTGTGGGTAAAAGATCATCAGTTTGAATCCCACACTTAGTAGAGTGATTTCAACTTGAGCAAAAGACTGACAGACCCTTCCTATTCTACGGAACCTCACATTAATTTAGCATCTGCTAAATAAATTAATATATGGGCCATAACATTGGACAGGGTGCCCTTGTGGGACGCGGCCTGTGCAACCATAGAGTCTGCATTTTAAAATACAGTAAACAGACTCGGCTGCTCATCCCTCTATACCTGCAGGTAGATATCAGTCTTCTTCTTGACCTTCACTAATATGCCTATCCTAGGCTTTGTGTGGTTTGAAATGAACAGCTATTTTCACAAAGACTTTTATGGGCTAAATTGTTTTGTTTGTTTAATAAGTTTATGTGTATTATGTAGCAACAGTTTTGTGTTTTTCTCTGGTTCCACTCTAATCTTTCATAATGACTCACAAACTCTCCATAGTTACAACGATAAAACTTTGTATTTACATCTTATCAATATCACCAATATTTTGCTATCTTTAAATATCCTGTGATATTCACCTTTAACTTAGTCTGTTGCCTTGACATGCATCATAAATATAAATGTTTTATTTTTAGGTAGATTTTGTATATTTGCTAATTTATAGAACAGAAAATGTTTAACTCAGACATTGTTTCCTTTAATAAACTACCTTTTTGCTTTATCAGTACAGTACAGGCATGGACGTCACCCTTCATGCCAATAACAGACGTCAGTATTTAGCTGCCTGATGTTCCCAACCCTTCCACTAGGTGTCAGCTAAGAGCCAAGTTTGGTGGTCAAGGTCACGGCATGTTGCAAAATCTCCAGAATGGAAAAGTACAGGAAGGGATCAGACATAAACCCACTGACACCCCTCCCCCCAGAAAACAACTTAGGATAAATTGTTTGAAATATATACTTTTTGAAATTCTTTTATGAAATAGAGCAGTAACCATTTGAGACGAAGTAGACGGGACAGATCATTGCAAAACAGGAAATACAAATGCCACAGGGGAAGCACTGCATTCCAGTCGGCTCTTCTGCTCTCTGTTGCTCTTTCTACAAGCTGTATTTCAAACACAGTGATCAGCTCCCATGTCTTGGTATTAGACATTAGCTTTCAATTATTTGTATGTCCGCATTAAGTAAGTAGTCTTGTGAATTCCGTAAAAATGAATAGATAGATAAATAGAGCAATATTGAAATGAAGTATATGACCATATAAACTACGGGAAAAGAAAAGTCTGAGAAAAAAAATGATAATGATTATCTAATCAATTCTTCCTGCAAAACATACTTGGATTACTGCGTAACGCAGGTAAACAAAATGAACAAATTTAACTGAGCTGCTGATATCCAAACTGTTTGAGAGTAAACATCCAGGACTGTAATGGAATCACTTAAACAGATAATCTGTTTAAATGACTGCAATGGATTTAAAGGACACTCCTTTGACGTGTGGAGTTTGTGTATCTTGTGGAGTTTGTGTATCCTGAGTGCAGTGACCTGCAGGACCATTAGGTACCGGGGGCCAAAGCGTCACACCAGAGGACAGCATTTATGGAAGGAAACCATGAGCAAGTGAAAGGGACCGCCATTCACAAACACAGGGGCTGCATGACTCACACGACATCCTGCCCCCCCCCACTCCTGTTTGCGCTGTGCGTGTGGACGGCGTGGGGTGGGGTCTTTGGCTGTGTCCGCCTCACGTTTGCAGTTAAACACGCAGCGCAGTTTGTTTGTTCGGGTTGCTAAGGTGCAGCAGGGAGCTCATTAACTCTCACTGACATCACGGCCCGGCCCCCCCCCCGCCTGTCTATGGAAGGGGACAGGGGGTGATTTAACTGACTTACAAATGCTTAGCGACAATCAGGTAAACTTTCAAGAAACATCCTCCGGGGTGGGGCATTACCTGTGATCACTTGTGACACACCATTGTTCACTCTCACTAACCTCTTCTTTCTCACCGGGTCGCATTAAGCCAATGGGAGTGAAGCAGGTCCACACCCACCCCCCCGTGTCAGTCTGCCCGCTCCAACATGCAGCACCACCATCGCCACAGAGGGGCAGATGCATCATGGCCCTCTTTACATTTGCTTTTAAAATGTGTGTTGTGTGATCTTCACTATCATTAATTGAACAAACATTAGTGCAAGTACTCATCAATTTAGTTTTTATATTATTTTTTTATTTTCATTGGAAATCTAGTTTGTGATCCAGTCACTCATGTCACTCGCCAAGGTGATCTGGGATGCATTTGATCACATTTCTTTTTCAATTTAAATGCTAATGCGTCCCACCAAGGACACCATAATAACTGTGCGCAGGGCCATTTGATCTTGGAGTAACAAAATATGACACTGATTAGGCCACTATATCTGTGATTTGAAGGCATGGGCGTCGCCACCATTAAATCTGAGGGGGGCGCTTCCCTCTCACATTTCATAATTATTTGTTTAGACCCCCCCTCCCGACATCTAACATAAAATATTAGTTTTATGCCAGTGTGTGCCCCCCACATTCAAAATGCTTCTGACGCCCCTGTTTGAAGGTCACCGGTTCAAATCCTGTGGTTAGCGGAGTAATCTGTTGGGCCCTTGAGCAAGGCTCTTAAATCCGATTGGTCCAAGGGTCGCCGGATAAGTGGCAGATCCTGTGCTCAGATTCCAAGCTTTGCTCTCACCTGTACACATCTGGGTGTGTCTCATAGGACACTGTATGCCAGGACTGAAATCTCATTATACTGACTCTCTGTACAATGACAATAAGGTGTTCTATGTAGAAGTTTTCTAAGGATAACAGGCCTGCCGCCCACCATTCACATTACTTAATTTCCGTGTCACTCTTGACATTGAAATACTCAAGCAAAGTCACAAATAAAACAAATGAATGACTCATCTTGTTTGATACAGGTGCCCATTCGGGAAATGTTTGCAGGGAATTGCACACTGCCAGAAAAAAAGAGGGCCTGCTCTGGCAAACGGAAACAAACTTCCTGAAGATGCAAAGTGGCGTGTTTCATAAAAAGTATGGTAAAGGAAGTGCAGTTTACAGCTGATTTCTTTACTTACTGAGTCAGAGTTTTCATATTTACAAGCTGTTTTTCATTCCTGTTTTTAGGTGTATCGGAGAACTCTTAATCTTCACAACTGACATACATTTTTCTGGATTTCTGTTCAATGGATGATTATCTTATTACATGTGTGTCTTTGAGTTAATCGTTTGTTTTTATTACATACACCTATTTCACCATAAGGTGGCGCCATGGCTCAGTGGGCAGCACTGCCTCCTCACGCCTCCACAGACGGGGGTTTGACTCCTGTTCTCCCTGGGTTGTGCTGGTATCCCCTAGATAGTCTCATGTCTTTCTGCAGTCCAAGGGCTTGCTATACTGGTGTCTTTAAACTGCCTCGGAGTGTGTTTGTTTGTGTGTGCCCTGCGATGGACCAGGATCCTGTCCAGGTTGTACCCCAGCCCTGTGCTCGATTGATCCTGTGATAGGCTCCAGGCTCTGGGTGATTACCTCCTTAGAAGATGGCTGGTGTAACCACATATCTAAGAAAGCATGGTCTCAATGTCTCATTTCAATGTCTAATCCCATTTAAAAAGTTAGGTCTTTGTGACTTTGCCACTGAGCAACTCCAACCCAGACTCACAACAGGACTGGTTATACGTCATGTGAGTACTTGGAAAAATCACTGCATCTAAAAAATTAAAATACATAAAACATTCATTGCAGCCATTATGGCAAAAAAAGACACTGACAGAGGTCAGGTGAGCTTAGCATTAACCCCAGCTTGAAATACAAATGAAAATAAATATTTTCAGTTTCTGTGCCGTCATCTGCAAATGTCTTTGTTCACCATGAGTTTGTAGTATCTGCGTTTGTGACTAATGGTAGCAAAATGTAAGTACTGGGCTTGTTTTAACTCTACGTGTACAGAGTAACCCCAGCAATATGTGAGGATGTACAGTGTGTAGCAGCAGGATGAGGGAAAGACGGGACAGTATGACGTCTCAGCTACTCACAGGGAAACACTGAGTTATTCCACAGTGAAGCGCATGCTGACGTTGGGTACGGACCCCCTCCCCGTGTGCCGCCCCCATACCTGACGGTCTGCAGCCACCGCGAGTGGAGAGTCCGACCACACAGCTGCTTGCCCTCCACACTTCCCAAAGAAAACAACGTCCGCTAACAGCTGCCGTCCCAAAAGATTTCCAGTCCCCACAGCTTAGCTCAGACTGGCTGGGAATGGTGCCGGGCGCCTGCCCATGTACGTGGGGCTCCCAGGGATCACGCTGGGTGGGAACACTGGAGTCTTTGTAGTCTTTTTGGGGAATTGCTGGGAAATGACATGGGCTGAAGCGACTTAGCATTCCAGGAAGTGAACTGCAGCCAAAGTGAATGGTGGGAACAGTGTGGAATCACGGCACAGTCAGCACTGCACACCAGTGCATTCTGTATGACACACTGGAAGGTCAACATCATCTGCGCTAACATAAAGTGTTCCGTTGCTCGGAACCTTCAAAAACCCGTGGCCTGATGAGGAGGATACATGCAATGATTACCATAGTGTTAAAACCATTTCGTACACATTTCATAACTATTTATTATTATTATTATTATTATTATTATTATTAGTTATTTCATAACTATGGCCTCAGCAAACTTTTCTGTAGGGGTGAATTTCTTTGCAGAGCTAAGCCCCCCTAAGCGTCAAATCCTAGAATTGGGCCCGGTGATCAGTAATCCTCTTTCAAGGCATCTTTTAATGTGGGTTTCAAAATAATTCTACTAAAACAAATTACTTTATAAGATGTGTTGTTCCTCCAAAATGTCACATTTACTCGGTAACACAGCCCAAAGACTAACAACAATCGCATGTGTAAATGGGTCCATCAGAAATGCCCTGTGTTCTTGGTGTACACTGAGTAGAGATATTTCTCGAGAACAGATGATATCATGTGCAGGAAGAAGGCAGGCTTCTTTTGTAAATCATCTTGTTACCTGAAAGCAGGAAAAGCAACTGACACACAGGCCTAGGCGCAGCCCCAGTCTGCCTCAATACTTAGTCAAGAGAATATTCCTGAAAAAATACATGGCAGACCATGCACTTTTGTAATCTTAGAAATTGCAGATAAAATAATCTAGAACTTGCTAAAGTAAAGCTAATGTAAAGACTCCTCATTTGTCATGTTTCCATCACATTTATTCGATCCTTTTATGTGGCACACAGGTGAGAAAGCAGGCCCAGATGGTGTTGAGGACCTTTCCCAGGGGCCTGATCATGACATCACTGCATCACACATGAGATCTGAACCACTGATCTTCCGATCAGGGGCACAGAGCCTAAACCCACAGAGCCACACATCGCCCCCTCCACTGATCGCGATAGGAGATATAGTCATCTTATTTCACCTACTGAGCTTCTGGGGAAGCGATACCAGAGAAACCCTGCAGATGTCAATGACGTAGTAGGGCCTTTCCCAGGATGCCTGGCATTGTGGCACGTACTGCATGCACTTAAAGGCTGATGACACACACTTAATATTTCTGCTATGGAGGAGCCACAGGATTCTTGCTCTGTAGTTTGCGTTTACGCAGCAAATAGAGCAGGAGAGGAATAAAGACTCTGAAAGAGCCACATACCAAAGTTCTGATGGAACAAAGTCATTCCAGGTTAAATGACTAACCACACCAAAAATGCGTATGAACCACATCAGTGACATATGTCATCTGTACTTCAAACAGACATTGTATCACCTTCCCATGGGCACAAGTGTCTGGTCTCTGTGACACGCCAGGGCATGTCTGGTACAGAACCGAATGTCTACATGAAACAAGACACGTGGTGTTTCTTTTCTGCCTGTTTTGTTCCCACCAGCAAAGCAAGCCAAATATTCACCAAATATGACAGATTCTGGCCACCGCTAAGTTTATTGCTATTGTTTTCTCTTTTTTTTTGCAGTTTTTCTCAGGTTAAAGGTGCATTTGAATTTATCTGCTTTAGATAATTCAGGCGATTTTCTATTAATGTCTTGTCTTGATATTTGGTGTTTATCTGTTGACCTTGTTGCACTTCATGCACTGCAAGCAAAAGGAAACTTATCACTCTTTTGAAGTGTATGGGATCCAGTGTTTCCCCGACCATTATATTATATACCATTGTATTAGGAGGGCGCCCCCCCAACGGCACCTCACGCTCTCCCATAAAGGTCAAGTTAATTTAATTAAATTTTATTTTCTATATAGCGCCAGATCACAAAAGAAGTCGTTTAAGGTTACCTTTCCTATAGAACTGGTCTATACAGTGTCCTTTTATTAAACAAAATAAATAGCCTTATGTCATTTATCGTATTTACACAACAGCTTGTCATTCTTGTCTCTACACAGTCGTGCGTTTACAATTCTCCACTGCTCCACGCACACACACACGCGCACGCGCACACACACACGCACACACAGACGCGCACACGCACACACACACAGGTTAGCACACTCCCACCAGCGGACAGAGAGCGCACGTCGGAAAATATGTCACGTCAGCCACCTTAAAAGCAACCAAAAATATCTGCGTTTTTTTTTACGCTTCAAGGGTGGTGAAAGCTGTTCCACTTTGTGGATAATTGTCATAAAAAGAAATGTTCTGATGTTTAGTTCAGTTGTTGTATTGACTGCTGTCATTAAAAGAAACACATGAACACCATGAATCCTG
>JAABNY020000039.1:34472035-34489839 GCA_015164015.2 Brevimyrus niger
CTCAAAGGGGGAGCCCATCCTCCAGGGGCCGGCAGGGAAAGTCAAATACAATAAAATTTGAGACACAAATGGGGAGCAGGAGGGAGATGACAAGCTGGTGCCAACGCTCCCTCCAATCACCAGGCAACCAGAAGGTAAAGAGCGGGTCATACAAGGAAGAAATAAAGACCTTGTGCCTGAAATTGATTCATTAGGTTTTATTAGTCACAGACCCTGTGGAAACAAATTCCCAGATTTATATTATCTTGTAGCAGGTTTGTGGAATGTTGTCTGATACCGGTGGGAGCTGGAGCAAGCTGTCGCAACCATGCAGCCAGAGCATGCAGGCCATGTGGTCTGCAATTGTGATGCTGGTTGGATGTGCTGCCGGTGTAGGCTCAAAAATATCATTGGAGGTGGGCTGCGGTTAAGAAATGGACAGTAGTTTCCATTGACCTAGATTTTGTGCATTTTGAAGCTGTAAATTTAAAAAAATGTTAATGGAAACACTCAAGTTAACAAAATATGTTTTTGCCTTTTGGTGTTTGCGGCAAGTAATTTACAAAATTGCAGAGGAAACAGAATTTGCAAATTTGTAGATACTGTATGACAGACATGATAATTAGGTCTAGAGCTACTAACTCAGGGAAGACACAATATCCATTAATGGAAACACACTCTATTTGCAATTAAACTTTGTCAATTTATTGAAAACTTGGATTTTAACGGAAACACAGCTAATATTTTTGCCAATGGTTCTAGTGGCCAGCGCCACACTTAACAGGCCTATGGCACAGTCTCCAAGAACGTGAGGCTTTGTGTTGCTCAACAACAACCGCACATTTTCACTTGCCCTTTAACTGTCCCCACAATAAGGAACACCCGCAGTGACCATGCTGCTCAATCAAATTCTTGATCCAAGTGCAGAGTCACCAGGTGATTAACCATAAATCCAATCCACAAAACACAACCTGAACCAAGCAATGGGGTCAGATGCAGGAAATCACATAATAGTGGGGCAAACTCTAGTAGGGCAAACCTCAATCGGGGCCAGTAAGGCAAAAGTAGGTCAAAGGCACAAAACCTCATGAGGGTTCTGGTAAAAGGTAGAAAGATCTAGATGATTAAACAGACAGACAGATAGACAACAGAGAGTCAAACAGATACCTCATGCCATTACATCATGCCAATGGTCCACCAATAACAAATGGTCACAAAAGGCTGTTTAGAGCCCAGTTCTGTAACTTATGATCTGTCTACTGTGTGGTTTACTTTTCCCACCTCTTTCTACACTCAAAAGACAGTTGGGGTTAGGGTGCACTTTGTGCAGTTTGTAATATTTAATTTGTAAATGTTGTAACTCATGAGGTAGTGTACATACAGCTAAAGAATTGGACAAGTACCCAAACATATTCACACACACTCCGAAACACAGACATCCATGAGTGTGGAGAAAAGATAAAGGATATCTGGACTAAGATAACAGCCTCATTGTTCTATCCAAACAACCTGCAGTGACTGGTGCTTAAGACTTTGTGTAATACACTAACATGTACAGCCATCATTATTTTTAATTGAACTCACTTACATTTATTTAGCAGATGCTTTTGTCCAAAGTGGAATACAGGGCAGCCCTTGTCCAAGGGCCCAACAGTGAGACCATTCAGTCTAATCACCGTCTCACCACCACCCATTTATTCCCACCTAAGTTCCGCATCCATCTGTCTTCTAACCACAGAGGGGGGAAGCAGGAAGCTACCCCAGGCAGCCATGCCAGTCCATCACAAGGCTGCAATCACTGTATTTGAATTATTTACCATGGTTAACCAATCAGAACTGACATCCTTAATCTTATCTTCAAATTCATCTACTTGTATGCTAGACCCTGTTCCAATAAAATTATTGAAAGAGAAAAGGTTATGTTAGGTGTAGGGCAATAAGTCTTCTTAATCTTCTCTTTTCCGAGCTGATCCCGAGCTGACACTACACTGCTTGTACCCTCACCTGGACTCCTTGGGGATAATTACATGGAACCAACTGTGACTAATAAAACTGTATGGACTGCAATTAATGTGAATGTCGACACAATTTCATGTATTGCACCATCTTCTGGTATTGCAGCACACATGGTTTTGTTACCACCACAATGACCTGGCACATCCACTGTGGTTCAATGGCCTGTTGTGTTTCTGCCACGTTGCCTGACTCTACTCAGGTTGAATCTTGCTTCAACCACACACACAAATGTGTATTCAGTGTCACTCGCTTCCATCTCCCATCACTCTCTGGAAAGCAAAAATCTGACATATCATATCAAATTGCAAATGAATATCCAATAGTGTAACACACCACTCAAAGAAAAAAATTACAGAATGGTTGTTTAAAGTAAGGCCTCAAAATTACAAGTTGACATATTGGGAAAAACATTACTGTACCTGCACATACAGTGACCTTTGCTCCTTCACCCTCTATTTCTGTTTCATTGTTCCAGGAAGTCTCTTCAGCACCCTGTGGTAGGGAGACTGACAGAGGTGATGTTCTGAGAGGTGACGTCATCTTGTAGAATGGTGCGCTGGATGTCGCAAAGTATAGTTGTGTTGTTGGCCCTAACCATGTCACCAATTGCCATCTCTTGTATTGGTGTAAATAATGGGTCTCTGCCACCAGAATGGGGACATGGTACAATTCTGAAATGGCACCAACGGGAATTCATGAATTCAAAAGTACCTGTTACAGGATGCCATTTGCACAGAAACGGTAAAATATATATGCAATGTGCAGGATTTTGATTATGTACCTGTTTTCATTTCTGGACGCTCTTTTTATGGACGCCCATGAGGTGTGGCTCAGTTACGGCAGGACCCTTCGCCCGGCCTAAGCCATGCTTAGCCCATGGTTTATCACGTGGTCAACAATGATCTCATTTGACATGTTTACTCACCTGTAAGGCCCCCTGCCTCTTCCTAATCTTCTCTGTTTTCCTCTCACCCCTCCACCACACATTTTGACGTCTCAACCTCTTGCTCTTACAGTTGATACGAAGACCTTGTAAAGGTTTGTAATTAGAAAAAATTAGCCATGATTTGCACATGCAGAATGGGGGGGGAGTGGTCATTATTCTTATCACTGTTGACACACCACACAACAACGAAATGTATCCTTTGCATTTAACCTATATGTGACACTGTGACATACAGCAGCAAGGGGCAGCTAATTCAGCACCCAGGCAGCATTACTTTGCTTAGGGTACCTCAGTGGCCATGGATTTCAACCACCAATCTTTCAATTACAAGTGTGCTTCCCTAACCATTAGGACACCACTGCCCAAAGCAATGATGTACAGTATATACTTAATAATTTGCAAAATGTGCTTTACTATTTGCTGTGGCGTTAAGGTTGTGAAGTTTTGAGGCTAGTGTTTTGAAAATGGCATTTGAGCAATTATAATAGTAAGAGAAAACGTATTACCTTGTACTGTAAATAGACTGTAGGTTTTGCAGACTATTGCAATGCTTTTGAAGTAGTTGTGTTTGGCAGAATAGCTGGTTTTGTTGCAAGGTTTATTTATTTAGCTGTTGCAATTTGAAGGAGGTTAATTTATTATGATGGAGAATGTGGAAATGTGTTTTATTTGTTTGTTTGCAATGAATATAAATGAATTGAACTGGATTGAATTTTTTGATGTAGCTAATTTTATATTTCTTGTGTGAGTGTGAAAGTGTGAGTGTCAGATGCAGAGTTGGCAACTTTGTTTTTACAGTATTTCTCGACTTCTTTGGAGTATAACTCAAATAACAATTAGCTTCTCCAAAACAATAAATGTAATCCCAACACCACGGCACTCACAGAACATCATCTTTCAATTTTTCACACAAATTTCCAAATATTTTAGTACATATATGCAAATAGTTTTATACAATTGTGAGCATTTGGCACAGTTTTTAGTTGCTTTAGTCTTGCTGTTCAAAATACACTATGTAGTTTGCCATTGTAATAATTTCACACCCCAAGTTATATATGTGTTTGATCGTCGTGTCAGCCACCACATGCAAAACAGTTAACCAAGCTGATTGGTTACATGATTTAAAGATAAATTCCATAAACTGCAGCGGTACGGCATTGCTGTGTTTTTGGTTCACACAATACATGGTTTCCTTTTAATTTTGTTCTTTTATTACTGTTTTGCTGTTTATGTGTTGTACAGTGTTGTGTGACTTTCTTGTTTGCTATTGTACCATTTCGTGATCTGAGGAAGTTACATGTGCTTCCAAGTGCTTACTTCTGCTGGTGACCTTTATGTGCTGTAATGTATGGCCTTGCAGTGATATAACTGGTGTCTATGACATGAATGAGTATCAGTTTCCTAAAGAAAAATGATGAGTCAGTGACAATGATGAAGTGGGAACTGACTATTATTCAGAATTATAGAGCTCAGGAGCAGACTTACACTGACATACCGACAATTTATCTAAGCATTTTTGGCCCTCGTGGTTAAGATGATGCATGGGCATTTTCATTTTGGTAGCACTGACTGATTCATTGGTGGATTTTATTCAATGGTTTTGCAAGCTGCTGCCTATTGCAGATAAACCACAGTGTCGTGCTATATACATAAACAGTCTTGAGAAATGCTCTTATAGCCTTTGGAATGTTAAGTATGTTTCATGAAATGTGCCAAAGCAATCGAGAAAAACTGAAAGTCAATATTTCACTTGACTTTTACCTTTAGCAATAAGGGATGATCAGAAATTAAAAAAAAACATTCACTAGGAAACATTCAGAAAAAACAGTTGACTTTCATCAAAGTTAGATGTTAATTATGCTGGACAGATATGAGGCACCCAGACCTGTGTTGCAGGTACGTTGTCGACGTAACTGCCTGCTTTTAGTTGCAAACACTGGTTTGGCCTGAGGGTTTGGCCACTAGCTATTTGCCACACAGTGCAGGATGGACACAAGAACTCAACCGACTAAAACTATCTGTCAGAGACACAAGACCACAGGAAGTTTCTCATGAACCTGTTACTTTTTCTGTGGGTGGGGTCTAGGCAACAGACTGACAGTCAGTCCCAAGTGGCAAAAACACCCCTCCCAGATCTGACAAAAATGAGAAACTGGTGTGACATCTCTTGCAAAGCTATACAGAGATACTTCTTAGGATTTAGGAAGCTGACACCTTTGGAGTAGCCGACCACCGCTACTAGATCAACATTAATGTGCAACTAGGGACACTAAGGCACAGGCAGTGGGTGAAGAAAGCCCTCTGGGTAGGTGGTGCTCTAGCAATATATAATGAGGTAGGCTCCTTCCACTGTGGCCAGCAAAAAGCTGACTTTCCCCCAATGGAGGAATGAGCTCAGTCCATCAGAAGCACCTACTTAGAAGCCCAAGCCTCTAGTCATTGAGCTACAGGGCCTTCCGGATTTAGGAAAAAGCTTCAGTTCTATAAGTCACTGTCCTCTGCTGGAAGGAGATTTGTAATACATATACTAAACAAGGCGAAACAGGGGAAACACTTGATGCTTTGTAGGCGTGCTAAGCTTTTGGAATTAAGAGGAATGCTGCTCCTCTAGGACTACCCTAACCCTCACAGCTAAAAAATACTGATTTCCTGTGTCTGTGGAGCCGAGATGGTGAGTGCAGCCACATGGAAGGTATAGAACAGTGCTTCCTTGCAGCAGAACATCATTTCTCATTTTTTCACACAAATTTCCAAATGTTTTAGTACATATATACAAATTTTTTTGTACAATCATCATCATTGGCCAAAATTTTCAGTCGCTTTAGTCTTCTTGGTCAAAATAGATTCTGTAGTTTCCAACTTTAATAATTTCACACCCAACGCTACATATGCATGTGCCATGTTATCCACCACATGCTAAACAGTTAACCAAGCTTTTGAGATGGTTTAAAAACACATTCCTTAGATGTACAGCATTGTTGTGCTTTTGGTTCACACAGTACATGCTTTTCTTTTCATTTTTCATTTTGTTGTTCTTGTATTAGCGTTTTGCTGTTTTGGCGTTATACAGTGCTGTGTGACTTCCTCCTGTAACTGAAAGAAGATGCTAAGAAGGAATCCATAGTTAGGGTATCAAAGCTTCAGCAATGTTCTTATCTTGTAAAGATATTAACCATGGTAAGCTCTTGCCTTGTCCGATCATCAGGACAAGTTGTGGAGCTCGAAATTCCCACCAAGAAGTTGCACTTGACTGGCAGACATTCTGGGGTTGCTGAGAGGAAGACAGAAGCTGATGTTGTAACGACATCTAACTTCCCAACTTTCAAGAATGGTGAACACACTGTTACTGATAATGCTTGTGAAATGCTGCAGTATAGAAGCCATTTATTTTCAAACTGTTACACAAACATAGGCTAGAAGGCTGAAACGAAAGCCAAATAATAGATCCTACTGTTGTCCTGCTTTGTGTGTAGCCTAAGCCTACTTTTCCAAGCAGTTTCCTGGTCCCCATAAGGGAAAACTCAATTTAATAAAAATCTGTGGAAAAAAAAACTAAAAATGCGAAAACTTGTATTTTGCTTGGTTACTTATGGTTATGGTTAGGGCTGCGTAGGAGTTAAAGTTGTCAGAGTTAGCGTTAGCATTTTTCCCATAGAAATGAATGAGCGGTCCCCATAAGGATATGTTTACCCTATATGTGTGTGTGTGTGTGTGTGTGTGTGTGTGTGTGTGCGTAAGTGTCAGCACCTTTCTTGGACCCAAAAGAATAGTGTTTTACTGAAATTCATTGAGCAAGTTCTACAATTTTTTTGCACATGCTACTACTATTATTTACTAATATTTACAAACTTTTTACACTAAATAGCACTTAATAGCCCTGGGCAGAAGACCTGACATTTCGGATGGACGGCCCAGCTGCGAGTCACTGTTTCAGATGATGTTTGTGAAAGTCAATAAATGTGTTTATAACTGACTTCTGAGTCCCAGGTGTTACACATAATAAATACTAAGAAAAACATATTGGTTCTCCAGATAGTTACTGATATCTAGTTGGATGGCTAGATGAACACTGCTTCAGGTCCCAAACCTCTCTTCAAGGGCATCTCAGTTTTCACACATGAACTCCGGACATTGCCCGGAGAATCGGGTCTGGATATCTTCCGGAGATGCCCTTTCTGTTGGTAAAGGGACAACCCACAGTACAACTTACTGATACACGGGGACCTTTATTAGAACTGAATTGAGACAAGGAAGAAAATGGACTACGAGAGATTAAAACAAAGGCAGGTAAGCGACATGAGGAGAAACATGGGCTGAAACTACAAGAGGGCAAGCAGAGGGAACACAAGCAAAAAACACCCATAATGATTACAGTAAGACTCAGAGAGCAAAGGCACATATATACAGAGATAACGAGGGACAGGTTTGGATTCCTTTGTTAGCATATTTGGCAAATAATGGAATGCTCCAGCCCCATACTATGGATGCATGACAACAGAGGAAAGAGCAAGGAAGCCTGAAGTGAATGCAGTGCAATTGGAGGTTGGGTCCATACTACTGAGCCAGGGATCAGGTGAAGCAGACACCATTTCTTTGTCTTTCTATAACAATCAGGAAGCCAGATTGAGGTCCGTAAGAAGTGCAAAGCCTAGTTAAAATGATCTGCTGTCGTATCTCACAGCACAGTATCCAAATGCCACCAGATAAATAAATTTAAAAAAAAAACAGTAATAAATAAAAAATTATTGAAAAGTATTAGTTAAGTTAGGCATTGGCGCCATCCAAAGCAGCCTAATAAAGCTGATCCCTGTGTTTGCCTCAGTGAAAAAAATCACATCGATTAGACTAGAGTCGGTGAGATGGTCACATTACATTCTCTTGTTCTTACTGTACAAGGTGCAATAAAAGTCAAGAGACAATGACAGGAAAGCCACAGCCTCAAAACATGATATTTGCCTTTTAATAACAGTGGATCCTTCTGTTTCACTTTGAAGAAAAATATTTTTAATTTCCTCTTCACAGTTCAGAATAGATAATTCGAGGAAACCTCCTACCCCCCAAAATAGCCAGATTTCCTGTGGCATGTATTTATTTTCTTTTGTATTTATTTACCCAGAAGCAGTGTAGCTTCACACCTCCAGAGTTAGGAGTCTGAGTACGTGCGAGTTTACATTTTCTCATGTTTGTGTTAGTTTTCTCCTGTAATGCAAAAGACATGAAGTTAGGAGACCTGCTGTCTCTGTGGGCCATAGTTTGACAGTGTTTGTGCCCTGTGACGGACTTGCATCACATTGTTAAAATCCATAAGCATGTAATTTGAACCAAATAAAACTTGATCCCTGTCATGACCTGGCATTCCATCCAGGATGTACCCCTGCCCTGTGCTGCCTGGGAGAGGATCAAGGACCCCCCTGAGAACCCGCGGTCGGAAGATGAATGATGGATTTACCATGTGGAAATTTTCAGAGATAATCAGCATTGCAAGCACAACAACAGGAATCAGGGACCACGGTTCAACAGCCCCAAAATAAATTACATTAAAGTACCATGATACATGATATGGTTTGTGAACAGAAGGGCTAATAACATAGGGTGGCGTCAGAATTCTCACACAAAGGCATTCAGATTGTACTAAAAACACATGACCTGAGTTCTTTGGAAGACTGATTGTAAATAGTCTTCATGTTTGACCACGCCTGAGCCAGACTGGTCACCTGACATGGGCCTGGTAACCATAAACCTTGTGTCAGGTGACCACCCAGACTCAGGCGTGGTCAAACATGAAGATTCACCTGACCACAACATAATAGGACTCTTTAAGACTGGAACCTTACTCAAGGACCCAAAGGGGATAGCATTCTGCTGACCCTGGGATTTGAATTGGCGACCTTCTGATCACAGCGCCCTCACCAGCTGAGGGGCATGCAAGTCCATCACTGGGCACATATATTATTTTTATTATAATCAAGTATTTTTTTATATAAAACTTAATATAGCACAGTTAATCTAAGGATATAAATACAGGCTAATTTATGTCATGCCACCTCCACACTCTTGTCAGCAATCTCTCTCTCTGGTCTTCTTTGCAGCTACGGTCTAAGCAGGTTCGGCTGATTCTTGATGATTCCCCATTACCTGATTTTCTTGCTTATGACTCTTTGGCTTGCTTCCCCATTTTGTGATTTTGGACTGTCCTCATTACCCTGTTTGTGGCTGATTTACCTTTCTCTGACCCTCAACTATAACTTTCAATTTGCAGTTTGACTTTGAGAAATAAACACCAGAACTGAATCCACATTGTGAGTTTCTTGTCTCTGTGACAAAGACATAGAAGACTTCTTCTATGGGATAAGTTGAACGTGAATATGCGTTACTTAAGTTTAGTATTACATAAGACAAAAAGGAAATTTTGAAAAGCAAATTTTGCAATTTTAAGGAGCAGAAAAAATATAGATACATAAAATGAAAAACTTACTTGTCCACTGACACATAAAAGAGACTGCCCGTGAATGACCCATTTACTAATAACGGAAGATTATAATGAATAAAAAAGTTCCGTCTGTCTGAATACGTAAAACGTTCCGACGATGAGGCGTTTACAATGTATAATATACACATGGGGGTTGACTTCCTGGCTGAAAGGGTCATTACAGGGATACGGCATCTCACGCGGTCAAGTGGTTCCTCCGAGCCCGCGTACGTTGAAGACCCTAATTTAAAAACGACTATTTATTTTACATTTGCACTTATTCCCAACCTGTCGTATACTTTAAATCATGCCTAGATTACAGAACTGTGCCTATACAATGTAAATTCTATGTTTAAAAAGGTACGGTACTTAACATGCGCTAGGGATTTCTCAGTAAGGCACTTACTTCACTTTGTAAGGTAAATAAGTAAATGACATAGCAAGTAATTTACACATAGCAAAACACATAGCAAGTAATTTATTTTATGATTTATGTAGGTATGTATGAATGTATTGCTCCGTTACACATTGCTGCCTTGCTAATGTATCAAGAGCGCTGAATAATGCGTATGGCTTCCTGAGTTTACTCAAACTGAAGTAAAGTAAAAAAAAAAACACGCCTTGGATGAAAGGCGGAAAAATGCAGAAAAGCAGAAAGGAAAAGCGATAAGCAGCGAGCAGGAACGAAAGAACGAGAAGCAGAAGGAGGCGGTCCCGCTAAAGGCTTCGGGGGTGGGTGCAAACGTTACGGCGCCCGGCGGTGGGGGAGGGAGGGGGGCTGAATAGCTGTGGGTGAGGGCGGACTGTCGGCAGAGGAAGAGTGTCTTGCCGCCGCTTGTGCCATCAGTAGAAAACCACCGAACTTTAACCGAAGTGACGTGTAGAAGCACACCTCTGTCTTCAAGGAAAGGTAAGGAGTCGTATAAGTTCTCGCTCTCTCTCTTTTGTACCGAATGCGCCGCAGCTGAGCGGATCCTCAGTGTGCAGACGGACCTGCACAGCTAGGGTCATTACTCACATGCAGCTGCTGTTATTAAAACTGCCAGCGTCCAGTTATGCAGATGTGGGTGCAGCGGTAAACTACCGGACAACAACTTTTTTAAAATCAGTTAAAGTGCACTAAAGAGACACTCCCCTGGTTAAGTGCTTGGATGATGGATGGATGGATGGATGGATGTTAAAGTTCAGGGTCACAGATAATTGTTTCAAAGCAATATAATGTTGCGTTATAATATACCAATTAATTAAATATAAAATTATTTTCTTAAAATTTTAATAGAAAACATACTATCTGAGGTCAAAATTGGGTCAGAAATCATTATGAATATTAAGCATGTGCATTGGGAAAGGCTTATCACGGTAGGGCTGCCACATCATTTCTCTGAAATGGGAGGCTTTTCTACATCATGCAAGATGCTTTTTTAAGCTGATCACCATCAGATGTGACTTTTGCTGCACGGAACGTCTCTGAATGGACAGATTCAGAGTATCACCCCATCAGACATGGGAAACAGTCACTTCTCCATTTCTTCTGGCTCGCAACTTTTTTTTTCTTTTTGCACCCTAAATTATACTGCAGCAGTGACTTCCTGTGCAGTCGCTGCGAATTTCTAATCAGCCCCGAAAGCCACTCCATTTCCTGGATATGCAGGTGCTGTGTCTGCCGCATGCTATTCCTGCTGGCTTGGTGTGCTGCTCTGTCACTGGAAGAGCATGTATACGCATGCAGACTCATGCAAATTTAGGCACAGACTTGACAGCACTGGGTAGTGTTTTGCCTTTAAGCCAAAGAACAGCTGAGCACTGAATTATGAATTATGGGTAAAAACCTAATGACTGCACCCCTGTTGTCCCCCTTTTCCTTTTAAAATGCCCACAGGGGTGATTCTAATGTTCTCCCTTCCTCTCCCCCAGCCCAAATTCCCTCATAACCGCCCCTAACCCCCTCAAGCCCACACACTCTTCTACTGTCTCCCCATCTCTGGCCTCTCAATCTTTCTGCAAATATGCACCCCCCCCCTCCCCTAGCAATGCACCACAAAGCCACCTTTGCATAAAGACCTTTACTTTCCTGAATATTCCGATTGTCCTCAGTACTAGCCCGAGTTTGCATACTTGTCGTGATAGGCGTGCAGTTGATGTGTGCGCATGGAAAATGGTGTCTGCGACACAAACTGTCCCCCATACAGGAACTCTGAAAATTGTGAAAAGAGACACAGCTAGGTAAGCTGATATCACTGAATAAGCCACAGCCTGTGATTGATGAGTGCAGGACATGGTCTGCCGGGTGATAGAGAGGCAGCGTATTTGAACGGTCCCCTGCTTCATACTTCCTGGAAAATGGCTGGGCAGTTGTAACACGCTGGATAAGGTCGGCAATTTAAATTCACAAAGAAAGAGGGGGTTGTTTCCCCCCCCCCCCCTTTTTGCATTGTGCGAATTATCTGCTGTTCAGGGAAGGACGTCATTAATAGCCATGCCAGATAAGAGGCATAGCTTCCCAGGAAGTAGGCCTACGTAGTGTCCTACGGTCATGACGCAGGTGGAAACAGGTTGACGGCCCAGTTGTGAATGCTGAGAAGAAGGGTGGAGAACTGCATTTAAGGATATCAAGGCCACAGGCTCCAGGGTTGAGACTATATAGTATCCTGGTGTGTATAAATGACCAGAGGATTTACAGTATAAGCTATGGAAGTCATTGGATAAACTTGCCACCCAAGCCAAAAAATAATAATGCAAGATTAATAATGAATTAGCCAATTAGCTAATGATTCTAGGAAAAGTTTATGTTTGGGGCATTAAACCTAAAGCTTTTGCTATGTTTGATGAGACACACAAACCCAAATATAAAAAATACTTACATCATTGTTGCAAGGATTATCTCCATTTTGTATCGTTTGTAATATTCTTTATGCAGCTGTTTAATTCCTAGTTATAGTGTTCAGTGACTCATTTCTATTAACAGCTATGATGTTTCTCATCAGCCTAGGATGAGCCTGACTTCTTATTTTTCAAACTTGCGATGTCACTCTTTCAAATTGCAGTGTGATACAGATCTGGCTGCTAAACTCAGTTCAATCTCTAAAAAAAACGGACTGTCTGCTTTAAGCAAAGACTTTCAGTAGCTGTGATGACAGTCCCTAGCGTTGTCTGTGTGCTTCTTAGCATATTCAGTTATCACTATTTTTTAGTGAAAAGTAAGGCTACTTAGATTCATGAAGCTGATACAGGCATAGATGTACATGCTCCCTCCTGCTTGTGTAAAATCCACCCCACTGGGGTTAGCTGGGGATCCATTATAGGATTCTGGGTTGGGTTTCGCCGATTGATTCTTTCATTTTCTTCCCATGCTTGCATGTATTTGTCTAACGACATGCAGTTAGATCAGGGGTGGGGAACCAGTTCCTTAGAGGGCCAGTGTGGGTGCAGGTTTTTGGGATGACCTCACCATCAGCCAATAATAAAACAAAAAATAAAGCGAATTGCTCCCAATTACTATTGCTCTGGTTGCATGGACGTCCCCCAGGTGTACATTCTGCGGGGTTGTCCGCTGTTTCTACATAGAGCTTCACTAGAAGTTAATGACCCAAAAACCCCACTGCAGTTCTTATCATTTTTGGGATCATATGAGCCTCAATCCAGTTGTTGTTTTAGTGTGTGATACACACTTTGAGATCAGTTCATGCTATAGGTTCAGAGTGCAGCGATAACCCCAGTTTGGTTCCGTGCTTTAAATCTAACTCGCCCCGTTCTGTCCACCACATCAGATGGAAGACAGAGACACATCTGAGAGTCCCGTGGACAGCCAGCAGGACGAGGACGCCCCTCGTGTAAAGGCCGGTCAGCTCACGACTCCCTTCACGTCCCAGCTCAAGGCCATGATCCGCATTCGTCACAAGTACCAGGCCATGAAGAAGAGGCGCGCAGAAATGAATAGCCCTGTGCAGATGGCCCACCGGTTGCCCCACCGCTCCACGGGGCCGGAGGTCTTCACCTTTGAGGAGGCAGCTATGGCCAGCACTTTAGAGACTTCCCATCGGAGGACGAAAAGGAGGAAGCGAACCGTGCTTTTCCCCAACGACCGACGCAAGTGCCTTCCGAGCAAGGACCATAGCCGGGCCAAGCCTTTCCTGGTGCTCCTCAGCGTCATCGTCTTCCTGCAGGTCTACAACGCCATCGAGAACTTGGATGACCACCTGCTGACCTATGACCTGGAGGGCCTGGAAAAGACACTGAAGCGGGAGGTCTTTGGCCAGCAAGAGGCCACAGAGGAGCTCCTCAGGCACCTCAAGGACTACCTGTCCACCTACGTACACAGCAAGCCCCTGGCGCTGGCCCTGCACGGCCCCAGCGGCGTGGGAAAGAGCCACTTGGGCCGTATCCTGGCCCGCCATTTCCGCTCTGTAGTGGGGGAGCGCCTGGTCATGCAGTACTTTGTGATGCACCACTGCCCCCAGGAGGAAGACGCCGGGGAATGTGCGGTTCAGCTGACCGCGCAGGTCACTGAGGTGGTGAATCAGGCCGAGGAAGAAGAGAAGATCCCGGTGTTCATCTTCGACGAGGTGGAGTTCATGCACCGGCCCCTGCTGGAGGCCGTACGCAGCCTGCTGCAGCCCGGGCAGAATAACGAGTACCTGAACGCCATCTACGTGCTCATCGGCAGCCTGGGTGACTCCGAGATCACCCGCTACGTCCTGCAGAACTCCTCCAGCGAGGCCGTGGATGGCCAGAGGAGCCCCGGGAGGCTCATTCGGGAGCTGGTGTCCCTCCTGCGCCACGTGCTCGATGGGCACCACGTGCTGTGGAGGGACGCAGAGCTGGTGCCCCTCACGCTGCTAGAGAAGAGGCACGTGATGGACTGCTTCTTGGACGAGATGACCCAAGAGGGCTTCTACCCGGACCACTCGCACATCGAGCGCCTAGCCGGGGAGCTCTCCTATTATACCTCTGCGGGGCGGCGCTTCTCCCACAATGGCTGCAAGCAGGTCGTAGCCAAGGTTAACCTTTTGTGAAAACGCATTAACCCCGTATTGCGGCACACTCGTGTTGTTGAAGGATTGCACTGTCAACGCACGGCACACTAGTGTCGATGGGGGACTAGAGGAACTGTTGGGTGTGAGGAACAAAAAAAAAGAAAACTGTTGAAACTATGAAAGTACAACAAGGATTAAGTACCAGAGGGGAAGCTGTGTGAGGTTCCTGTGTGGGATGTGGGATATACTGTGGACGGCATGTTCCTGGTTGCTGAAAAGGTGTATTGAGCACTGTGCAAAGTTCTTTTTTACTAATAAAGTACGTGGGTTTTGTATAGTAAGACACCACCCCCCACGGCGGTTTTAAAATTCCCCAGTTAGTAAATGCAGTAAATGACTTTGCACCGACGCTGGTTTCTGTCATTGCTGGGCTTCTGGGTATGTTGCTGTTATGATGCTGTTTGTGGGATTTCAGTGGGTTGCCGGGTTGTTGCCGCACTCCTGGATGTTTTTGTCCCGCTGTTGCCACGGGCCTGAGTGACTGGCAGCATTCTATGATCCCAAACTCACGAACCTGTGGCACTTAGGGCTGCCTGCTTTCATTGAACTTTCTGAACCTTTGGTTGCATGATTTGAAGTCAGACGCCCATGGTTTCAAAAAAACAAACACCTCATAAATAGCTCAGCCTTCCCTGTCTGCTTGTACTAGAACATTTTCACCAAGTCCAAAGTGCCTAAAGACAAACCTTATCAGATGGTGTCACGCAAATCTATATATCAGACAAATTACTCTGGTTGCATGAACTTGTCGGGCTTTTAATTAAAGAGCAATTTAAACTCCCATCAACTAATACTTAAAGACTAGACCTCAAACCATATATAGAGTCTTAAGAATAATTTCATATTAAAATTCAAACAAGTATAGTTAAAAGTATCAGGTTTGAAATCAGTAGGGATGAAACACTAGTGGAGTTTTCAGATATTTAAGTCATAATGTGTAAAACAGTTTTCAAAAGCTGCTAACTCACAGCAAATCTAAAGCATCTGTCAGACCACAGGAAGTTATATGCATCAGAGATCAGCATATGATTCTAGTACAAGATACAGAATGCAAGCTGTCACAGTGTACATTGAGGGTACGGGAGGTTGAGTCTGCATTCCTTTACATAATGAAAAGCAAATTTGCAAGATTTCATAATTCATTTCTGTGCCAGAGTACAGGCCTTTCAGGTGAAAAGAAAACAGCATCCCTGCAGTCGAGACTCCACTGAGAAAAACAGGGTTACTGGCAATGGCGGGGACCTGGCTAAGATTTTTCTAAAGGCGACACACACATTTAAAATCGCTGACTTATTAGGAAAATGCCTGTTAAACAATAAGGCGATGATACAGAACAGCTTCAGCTCTAATACATTAGAAGTTATGTCTAGCTTTATAACTGAATGTTAGTGTAAATACTGTGTACATTGGTAACATCTAGCATCATAACTGGGTGATTATGAAAGCTTTGCTCAGGGATAAATAAGTATTTTTTTTATTTCTTTGACAGATGATTTTATCCAAAGTAACGTGCAATAGGGGATTAAGGGCCTTGGTTAAAGGCCCAATGGTGCCATCACTTTGCCGACCACAGGATGTGAACCTGTGACCTTCTGATAAGAGCCACAAAGCCAGCACGTTCTTTTTTATTTAAGGCAGTGTTTCCCGGTCTGATTCTTGAGGACCCACTGACAGTCTCTGTCGCTTCTGGTAGGGACCACAGAGGGAGCAAAAACAAGGACTGATTGTAGGTATTTCCCAGAATGGGAAATACTGATGTAAAGATATGTGACCACTTTCTACACTCCAGTTCATACAGCTGAGGTATACCCATAAATAAGCTGACATTTAAAAAGCATAGTAAACAAGCTAGTATCTTTATTGGGGGGGGGGGGGCATGTAGCACAAAAGGCTAAGCCTCTATGCCTGTGGTCAGAAGGTTGCTGGTTTAAGTCCTTAACCCCCAGCTCCATGGGCATCACATCACTGCTTTCACCTATATATGTGTCTCTGTGTCATGGAGAGCAAATAGGGTAGGCAAAAAGATTTTTCCCACAGTGAATAATAAAGTTTCATCATTTCATTTAACACAGTTTTCATTAATCAAAATCTATGGCATATTTTGAAAGAACTCTTTGGCGTGGAAATGACACAGTTAAAGATAAATTACAGGAGTCAGTGTGGGGGAAAATGAAGGCTTTCTCTTGAAAGCTAAATGCACTGTCAGCTGCTTAGTTTCTGATTCAGTAAGAGGGGAAGAGAAAAACCACTCAAAGCTGACTGAAAAACAGAGTCTGATTCACTAAAACTGTCCCAAAACACATCAGGATAGATCTTCCTCAACTGAATGCAGGAAATGTTAAAGAAACTGGATCCTTTAACATAACCCAAATAGTTATGTGCTGGAAGGCATTCCCCAGACAAGCCCTAGGTGGACTAGGCTGACATTTCAAGAATTTACAGGAAGTAGAAAAAATAAATCACCAATCACTTGTTCTGTTCGACACCAAAACCAAATTGCGGCTCTGACCAAACAGACCTGGTCTGCTACAAAGAGGAAAACAGGACTCTACTACATTAGTGACTAAAATTGTGGAAATACCTAGCATTTTAGCATTACAGTTTAAAATTTCTATGCAAATATTGGCAGTCTTGTTTATAAACAATCAAAGAATGTTTACAAATATCATACATTGATTAAGTAACTGGAGTAACTGGAATAAAGTCCTGAAGTCTAAAAATTGAATGGTGTTTCAACTATTTTGGCCACTAGTGTGGATAGATATCATCAAGCCAGCAGGATCAGTGCTTAGTAATGAATCTCCTTAACAATGGCCAGTGAAGCTGGTATGGAGAAAGTTAGCAGTACTGCTGGGATCAAAGAGTCACAAGTCAAAGAGTCAATTGTGAGTATTCTGTGAAGTGACTGCATAGGGGCAGTATGCAGGTAGGAATGTATAAATGGCTACTATGAGATATTTCGTTTTCATTGTTAGAGCTACCATAAGAATTTTTGACATTGTGAAGCTGCTTTAATCATAATAACATCTGAGTTTTTGTCCTTCTTAGGATATTATCCTGTCAATAAAACTGCCCATAGAACAACCTGCTTGGTGTACTTAGCTAAGATGAAAATGCAGAGATCACTTCTTAGAAGGTGGAAAGTGTTTAACTGCGTGACTGAAGACATGACAGGACGTGAGAATGAGAGGCAGAAAGCCAAGGGCCACGTGTCTGATAGTGTACTGCCAGCAGCTGCCTGCCTGCGTGCATGTGCCCCCCCCCCCCCCCCCCCCCCCCCCCCCCCCCCCCCCCCCACCCCCCCTCCCTCCCCCCCCCTCCCCCCCCCCCCCCACCCCACCCCCCCCTCCCCCCTCCTCTC
>JAABNY020000039.1:34489939-34504160 GCA_015164015.2 Brevimyrus niger
GGAAAGTGTTTAACGGCGTGACTAGACACAGAGCGGGAGGGGAGAAGAGGAGGCGAAAACACAAGGGCCCCGGGTCGGAGAGTGGACGCCCGGCACCTGCCGGGCGGGGGGCAGGGGCCCCCCCCCCCCCCCCCCACGCTGAATGAATAGCAGTAGATTAAAGCTGCATTCCTCACATTTTTCTCATTGTGGTTCCTGCCTGGGGTGTCGCCCTCTGAAGGGAGGATTAAGATGAATAATAATGGGATACAGTCACGTGCTAATTTCTTTAAAACATTTTCTTTAGGTTTTATGATGTCTCCCATTTTAGATGATGGGAATCAAATTCTCCGCCGACACATTTCCAGTTTTCAGTTGTCCTTTACCTTTCATACAGATGCATCCCTGTGAGCAACTTCACTTCCCTATAAACATACAACAAGCACGGGAGATACACACGACGTGAGACAGAAAGGGAAAAACTGGAGAAGTTCTTGCTGCTGAGCGTGATAGAGCGTAAATACCAGTCTAAAAATGAATGGGTGCACCTCCCTTCCTCGAGGAGTTTCCACAAACACAAAGGGCCGGGTGGTGAAAACAAGGAGCAGACCTGTGACCTCAAGCTCAAACATGTGAGCAAACAAACAGTAAAATCTTCGGAGTCAGTCAAGGTTCAGCTAAACTGTGCCGTTTGCAGCTCACGCATTAAAGGGGGTTTGTGCACTCGGGGCACCCAACCGGAATACATCTTAGAGTAAATAAAACTCATTTCACTCTCAGCAAGGGTAAAAATCTGTACCTTTGCTTGTCACTGGGGCTGTACTATCAAGGGTCTGCCCATTCTGTCCTTAGCTGTAGGTAATTGTACCTTTTAAGGTACAGAAATGAGCTCAGGACCATTTCTATACCACAACTTCCACAGCCAGGGACTGTGTTCATTACGGTACATTAATGATATTTGTACCCTTGGGATGTTCCTCAGTGTCAATTTCTGTACCTTAAATGGTTTAATTACAAGGGTGCAGTCCCAGTGACAAGCAAAAATACAAATTTTTACCATTTTCTCTGAGAGTGTACCTGTTTGAGTTGTTTGCTATGACCTTCGAATTGTGACAATCCCCTTTAGTCCTATGATACAATTGATGAAATAACATGCATGTAGTCATTATGTGTATAACAAAGTGAATAAAGCTAAGCATTTATAGCCAAACCATTATTTTCACACACAGGATGATCAGGTTGGGGAGCATGCATTGGTTCATGCTGGTAGAGTGATCTGGGTAAAATCATTTCTGATATCCACTGAGCCTGATCAGTAATACTAGGCATACCTTCAATCAAAACTCTGACAGATAAAATTACAAAATAACATGTTTGAAAAAATGCCCTCAAATTACAGATAATGAGCAGACAAATCAATAATGAGCATACAGCCGCTAAATTAAGAAGGAGCAAAAGCCATGGGGCAAACGCTAAAAAAAGCTGAAGAAAGAAAGAAAAAGGCTCCCTCCCTGTGAGGTGGAGCCGCTCCCTCCGCCACTCTATTTAAAGATGGAGAGACGCGAGAGGAAGACGCGAGAAGCCAAGAGCAGTGGAGAGGCAGACAACTGAAAGAAACACAAGAGACAGACTGGCGAAGAAACCAGAAGGGAGAGCGGAGAATCGGGTACACAGCCACCTGCACTACCTCTACAGACAAGAAGAAGAAAGAGGATGCAGAACAATCCAGAAATGAGCACGTGCTGTTACAGAGTCCCGTTTCAGCCCCAAGGTGCCGCCTCCACCCCCAATCCCACCTGGCCTTTGCTGCCTCGACCTCGGGGACGGCGCCACCTCAAAGTGTTGTATCCCCCTTTGGTAAGGAGGCCACTTCCACGAGAGGGAGCGAGTCCGACCAGACGATGGCTGCTGATTCTCGTGGCCTTGCTCTTCCTGCAGATCTACAGTGAGGAAGTGCTGGACCTTCCTGAGGACCAGCACATAAATCTTGAAGAGGAATGGAAGCCAACAGCTGGCCAGTGTGGTTTTGCAGAGGAGGCAGTTAGTAGCTCGTGGGACTACCCTAACCAAGGAATAGAGGAGCCTTGTTCTCAACAAATCTACCCTGAACGGGGAACAGAGGAACCTTGACTTCAACAAATCTGGGACAAAAGTTACATGAGGGGAAACTGATCTACCCACAGAAGGGGCCAGAATTTGACCAGGCACAACAGATCTACACCGAAAATGGTCCTGAGGTCTACAGTGAAGAAGTACTGGAGAGTCTGTATGTGATGAGGGTTCGCCTGCCAGTTGATGCCCATCAAGAAGCACCTTCTACAAAAGCTAACCTAGCTGCCTCTGCAGGGGAAATGGACATTAGGGTGTCAGTGGAGGACCCTGGACAAAACAACGCCGCTAATCTGCCTAGCTGTGAAGTAAGAGGAAGAGTTCTTGTAAACATGCAACTTCCGCAGCCAGGGAGGGCAGCAGCTGCTGCGAAGCGAGGTTTTGGTGAGGTAACCGGAGCACCAGCAATATGATTGGTTGGCGTGGGCCATGAAAACACTGGGACTGGGCCACTCAGAATGAGTCAGCTGCGAAAGTGAGGGAGAGTGAGCAAACGTCTGATGCTGCACTGGGTATGCGTCTGACTATGCATGCCTCAGATTCTCCATGAGCATGCATCTCCTGTGTACTCCTCTACCTACGTGTGTGCATGTGCGTTCAGCTCACCCGAGCCTTAAGCATTCATTTGAGAAAATGTGTCTTGTGGGAAATCAAGGCAAGACATTGTTTAAAAAATGCTACCAAAGTGCTGTGTTTAGAGTGGACTGGCTGCGACGCAGCCACTGACGGCTTGCGTTCGTTATGTGTTCCTGTCGGGTGCTTTAAACTCCTCAACCTTGGATGGAGTTTTTTTTTCAGTTATGTTTCAACTGTATTAGAGGCGGCTACTTTGAAAGTTATGATGCAAAGTCAATGTCTTAGCTTTAAAAAAATAGATGTATTTTTTGTATTGTTGCATAAAAAATTAACCAGCTCAAGAAAAAAACCTACATGTGATTTTAAAAACATTTAATAATCTTAGATATTTATATGTGAATATGGTGTATTATTTTCCATTTTTAATTCTGGATTTGATACTAACTATTTGTACAGTTATACAAAACATGGATGTATCATACAAATAAATAACTAAAACTGCAAGATCCGTGTTTATGTATAATTTTCCCCGCTCCCATATCTGTTATCCAGTACAGGGTGACAGAGAAGCTACTGCCAGCAGCAGTGTTAACGCCTCTCAGACCACACACTTACACAGGGCCCCCTGGGGTGAGAGAAGTTAGTACTCTGGGCTGGGGGGGTCAGGAGACAGTAAGGGATTCCAGTCAATAACAGGGCACGTGCTCAGGGTGATTAAGAGACATCTGTTCGCCTGATCACATGTCATTGTACAGTAGGCAGAAACCAGCAAAGGAAACCCCACATAAATTTAGGAAGAACACGTGTTCTCCAGAGATCACGTGCAAGACTCAAACCTGTGTCATCATGTCACCTGAGGCCATAAAATATATATCAAAAACAAAGTTGTGCCATTTCACATTCATTTCATGCAGGTGTACTGTATCTATTTTCGTTCCAGCTTAATCATGAATCGAAACACACATACGAACAGCATGTAATAATTTGGGTACACCCAATATTACAGCTTCGCAATATCATTTCATCCTTTTCCTATAGTTAAACAGGATTTCCCTATTACCTAATGAGGACACCCCATGATAATATAAATAGACTGACAAACAGCCACACACTCATGTTTAATTGTACTCATCCAGCTTGATGAGCAAATCTTGTGTCCCAACCGGGCTACTCCTTCTCAGGAATGGTGACAAAAATTAAAATGCCACAGGCCTCTGTGGAAAAACTGTTTAATCGAAAGAAATTAATCCCGCCGGAAATAGACACCTCACCTTAGATGTCCTACGGCTTCTGAGGACCTGATGCCTATGCAAAACCCTGGGCAATTCCCAGTGGAGTCATCTCCTGCCACCCTGAGCTATTCTTGTACTTCCTGATACCTGTTTCCATGAAGGAATATGAAGGCAGGTTCTTCTTACAGCACCATTACGATTAGTCTGACCTGCTGTACAAAAACATGTCAAATTAACCTACCAATAACACTACTAATACCACAAATATTAAACATTGAATATTACAGATATAATAATAACTATAATTTTAACATTTATTGGCAATTATTTTTCATATAATTACTAACAATGTAAGTCTCAAAGCATACAAAACTACCAAAACTGTAAAATAAGTTTAAAATAAATTCAAATGAGGAATTTCCAGTGCTGGTTGCAGGGAAAATACAAGGTAATACACTAAAGTGGTTACCCACATATTCCAACTTGAAAGACCTGCACAGAAGCAGGTTAAAAAAAAAAATTGCTTACAACTCAAAATTTGATTTCCAGGTACATGAATGCCGCTAAAAACTCTTAACTGCTTAACTCAGAAACAGCAGGGGTTTAGTGGTTAGCTGGCCCTATAACCCAGATGTAACTCCGAAAAGGTTCTATCCTCAGTCACCTTCTAGCTTTTTTTCTGATGACTTAGCATCATTCAATTATTTTCTATCTGTAATGCTGTTAGCAAACGATAACGCTCACCAGTCCCTGTCTACATTAACTTGCTATTTATATTTCATGTTGTTTTTTTACATTAAAGGTCAAGTGTAGTGACGGTGTTCATAACGCCAAAGAAAAGCATTCTATTCTGGTTCCATATCAGGGTGTGTATAAATACCTACGTTTTGTATTACTGTAGGTCCAGAAAATTCCATGTGATCTCATTTACTCTCAAAGCCGGTAAAAACACAAACTAAACCTATGCAGTCATCTGAATCTGAAAATTGTTAGTATCTCTGTAATAACGGCAGCTTGATATTCAGATTATATTTTTGTAGTAGGCAGTTTTATTCAAATTAAATGCCAAATTGCACTGTGCAACAAAGTCTATGCAGTGTACAAACAAATTGAAAAACTAACTGTCTCATTTACACAGTAAAATGACTGAGCACTAGGATTCCAATGAATGTACACGATATTGCCAAAAGAATTGGGATACCACCCTAATTCAGTTGTTCCAATCACTTCCATAACCAGAGGTGTATAACATCAAGCACCTAGACATACAGACTGCTTCTACAAACATATGCAAAAGAATGGGTCGCTCTCAGGAGCTTAGCGAATTCAAGTGTAGTACCGTGCAATTAGTCCATTCCTGAAATTTCATCGCTACTAAATATTCCACGATCAGCTGTTAGTGGTATTATAACAAAGTGGAAGCAATTGGGAATAGCAGCAAATGTAAAATTACAGTGGGGACAACACAGGCAATGCAGAACTGATCAACTGTCTGCAGAGTCAATAACTACAGATCTCTAAACTTTGTGTGGCCTTCAGATTAGCTCAAGAACAGTGCATAGAGAACTTCAAGGAATGGTTTTCCACGGCCGAGCAGCTGCTTTCAAGCCTCACATTACCAAATCCAATACATAGTGTCAGATGCAGTGGTGGTAAAGCACGCTGCCACTGGACTCTAGAACAGTGGAGACGTGTTCTCTGGAATGACGAATAACACTCCTCTGTCTGGCAATCCAATAGACGAGTCTGGCTTTGGCAGTTGCCAGAAGAACGGTACCTGTCTGACTGCATTGTGCTAAGTGTAAAATTTGGTGGAGGGGGGATTATAGTGTGGGGTTGTTTTTCAGATGTTGGGCTTGACCCCTTAGGTAAAAGGAACCCTTAATGCTGCAGCATTCAATGTCATTTTGGACTATTTCATGCTCCCAACAAGTTTGGGGACGGCCCCTTCCTGTTCCAACATGACTGTGCACCAGTGCACAAAGCAAAGTCCATAGGGACATGGATGAGCGAGTCTGGTGTGGTGGAACTTGACTGGGCTGGACAGAGCCCTGACCTCAACCCGATAGAACACCTTTGGGATGAATTAGAGCAAAGACTGAAAGCCAGGCCTTCTTGCCCAGCATCAGTGCCTGACCTCACAAATACTCTCCTGAAAGAATGGGCAAAAATTCCCATGAACACACTCTTAAACTTTGTAGACAGGCTTCCCAGAAGAGTTGAAGCTGTTATAACTGCAAAGGGAGGACCAACTCCATATTAAAGCCTATGTATTAAGAATGGGAATTCATTAAAGTTCATGTGTGTGTAAAGGCAGGTGTCCCAATACTTTTGCCAATATAGTGTAGGTAAAGCTCAAAGGATGTTTATTAAGTGATGGATTTTAATTGTGGCCAGAGAAATTGCAGCTGACAGAATTTCACGTACATTTCCTTATTATGACTATAAATACGCATACCAGGTGTGTAATCATTTTATTTAGGTTGGATATCTACTGGTTTAATAGTAAATGCACCAGTTTCAGAGCGATGTTAAATACTGCCACCTATTGATGAGGACGCTGAATACTGCGAATGTGCTGTTCTCGGTACAAGTACAGGGGCACTTCAGACATTAATCAAATAAACTTAACTGCATAATCGATAAATCACTTAAAGAGAATAACGTATTACTAATCATTAATAAATAAACTGGGTTGGTTTTGTTTGATCAGTGTGTTGGTCTCAAGCGTCTTTTGATTTGGTGCATCACGTTTACGTAGGTTATTCTAAGAATATCGAGTAAAATAGTCATCAAAATGGCAAAATATAACAAACGAGTTATTCTTCGCGACCGCACGGAGAATGGATAGTTTAGTTTTTTTAAATCCCATATTCATTTTTGCTTTACGACTTACTTTCAGTTCAAATTTATTTTCATGATCGCTTTTGGAATCCTGCAATCACCTTCTAAAAATATTTGTCCAGAAACGTATATATTCTTTTTCATATAATATATGTAAATATATAATTCTAAATATATTATACATTTTTTTCTGGACCATTCGAGCAGGGTACGCGCGACTAAACGACAACCTAGGACGCAGAGAATTAGTGAACAATTCTGAAATAAGCATGTGCGGAGCAATGACGTGCACGTCGAGCACCGTATTCTCCGTTTGAAATGTCACATGCGTCGCTCAAGAAACATTCCTTTGCCTCTTTTAAAATGGGGTTATAAATAACAGAAGCTTCTTATGAATGTAAAAGATCACGTTGAGGAGATTTTTGTGCATTGTGATGAAATTATTACTATTATATTTACATGCATATAATATTTTGAGGTAGCCTATCCGGTAATATTTGCATCCCCCGTATCAAGTTTCTCATCTGTAAGCATAGGTGTATCCTCAACGAAATGAATATTTCAACGTTCATTCCTTTCGTTGTAGTTGTGGATGTAATATTACGTCGGTTTACCTAGAAATGAGCATAGGTATTTTCCAGTGAACGCAGAGAATATACCCAACATGCTAGCTTTGAAATCTGTTTTGCTTCTCCCCAATTTTTTTCAGTAGTTTCGACAAATTTATTTTCGAGTTTAAACTCACTTCTAATAGTTAACTTCCACAACGTGAATATTTCGTCACAGTTACAATTTTTTTCTACCTTTATAAACAATTATTCATTAAGCAAAATTCCAACTCAACTTCATGCGTGATGACCGGAGGTCTGTATGAGAGAAACTTTTTTCGATGATTTAAGCAAATACACGTGGAAGTACTTTTTCTTTTGATGCAACAAGTCGTGTCATGCATAGAAGGTGTGGCCTCATTCACCCATTCAGTGGGCGTGTTCAATGATGCACAAACATATAATAGAGACAAGCGCTAACAGCAGCAGAAAGCAAAAACGAGAGAAAAGAGGATGGCAATGTATGCCAGATCAAACAGTCTGATCCTGTCGATTTCAGCTGACAATATCTATCAAGAGTCGTTTGCCTTCAGGACAATGACCAGGAACAGCGAGCCCGAGATATTCACTTTTGACACGTCTCTGGTTCAGGCGGCGCAGCGGAGCACACCGGTCCGGCAAAGGAAGAGGAATACCCGGGTCATGTATCCCTCCAAGGTCCGCAAGTACCTACCACCAGCCGAGAAGAGCCCGATCAAGCGGTGGCTGATCATCCTGTGCCTTGTGGTGTGCCTTCAGATCTATTCAGAAGAAGTGTACACCGAAATGCCTGGTACTGGCGACAGCCCCGCTGCGGATACCCCAAACGAGGAGCCGTCTATGGCGCAGTACGGGATTCTGCCTTTCCAGTCCGCAGAGGAGCATGTACGCCACATCAAATGTGCCCATGTCGATTGCGGACAAGAGCATCCAGAACAGCGCCCGAGTCGCGACAACTGCCCGCTTCACCTCCCCAACACCACCTGCCCTGACTGGGACTCCGACGTAACCGATCTGTACGAACAAAGCAGGGGGAATAGCTACGTGGTGGCTCTGCTCTACCCGGTGTACCACAGACTGGGAAGTGACAACTGAAATGAATGGGGTGTGATGCGGGAGACAACGGTGCAGCATCTCTTGTGAGTCCCATACGGCGGATGCAAAGCGGCGTGCTGGCCGGGCGCAGGCACCCCTGAACGTGGAAATGGAAATAGTGACCAAGATGAGCACCTTTCCAGCCTGTTACCGGCTTGCCCTGAAGCACTTGAATGGTAGAAACTTGAACAATTGCTTTTTTTTTTTACCTGCGTAACAGGACACTAAACTTGAAGGTGAATTCCGCAGACACTGATTGAAAGGACGAGATAGCATACGGGTGCTTTCCTCCCGCGGTACCTCAGTGACCTGGGTAGCGAATCTGACGTGTTGCGGTGGATGACGCAAAGAACACCGGAAAAAGAGAAATGCGTATAACACTACTTGAACAAAGTCCTTTGTTTGATGTTTTGTCTCGAAGTATTAACTTATTTAATTATCATATTGTATTTATAAATTATTTATTACAAAACACTGTGTGATGTTGAATTAATAAAATCGAAGAAAAGAACATTCCGTTTTATGTGCGTTTTCTTTTTTCATTACTGCTCTTTCACAATTAATCAAGTTACACAAGGCTCAAGTTCAAACAAAACATTCAGTAATGCGATCAAAAGGCATTTCACATGTCTCTGTAGCCTTTAATTTAATTTTCTCACACTGTAGCACTGCTTCCGGGGAGAATGGATTCAGAGCAGAATTGTAGTTAAGGACACAGACATTTTAAACTGCATAAAATAACCCAATAAAAGTTGTTCATTAGTCAAATCAGGTGTTCTACAATATGAATACATATATTAACCGTGGATCCCCACTGAGGCTGACAACTGACCTGGGGGTCACTACCTTATGTTTCTCCCAGTGGTAGCTGAACAGATATTTAAATGGACAGTAAAATAGTGTGTGTAAATTAGTTTACCACGCAGCACTTTCACCGTTTTTATTTCATCTAAATTCTATTATAGACAATTTTAGAAGTCGGCTAGTCTTAGGTTTTCCATAAAAGAGAAAAAAAAAATCCAGAAAGAATAGTAATAAGCCCACCAATAGAGACTAATCAAACGATAAACTGCAGAGGCTGCAAGAGTATATAATAACTTATTTACTGTAAAAAAAATACTGAAATCTGTAGTTCCTTTGTGTCTTGAGAGATATTTTCCAGCTTCCCTGAGATTCAGTGGTCCACAACGGTTCATTAACACTGGTCATGTGGACTGTGTTCAGTGAGTCTGTATTAACTGTCCAGTATATATTTCTGTTATGTCAAGACAGACTGCCTTCCACAATTAAGATGTGCAGCTTTTTTGATTAAAGAGTGAAATGCATGAGAAACCAAAATTAAGTGGGGAGGTTTCCAAGGGAACCACTGATGCTGTCAGTAACAGTAATTCAAATCATCTACATATGAGTATATTTCTGTTCCACAGCACTTTATATCTGATGTGTCTCTCTGTCTCAGATGATTGCCAGATTGCAGCATTCGTGAGAAAAACTCCCACATACAGGTGTTCCTCAGGTCACACCCAGACATATTCAGTCACTATAAATGCCCAGTTTCACTGATTGTTAATGGACACTGTTACACACTGAAATACTGCAGTTGTTAAAGAAGACTGAACAATAGCCCGTGACGCAATGCATTCCACAGGGGCTAGCGTCGAGTCCCATTCACAAAAAACACACAATCACAAAATGTCTTTTATGTAAATGGACTGCATTTATATAGCGCTTTTTACCAAAGCGCTTTACAATACATGCCTCACATGCACCCATTCATACCCACATTCACACACCGGTGGCGGAGGCTGCCATGCAAGGTGCCAACCAGCTCACCGGGAGCAATTTGGGGTTCAGTGTCTTGCTCAAGGACACTTCGATGGGGTGAGGAGGACCCAGTGCTTGAACCTGCAACCCTCCGGTTGCCCTACCTCCTGCACCATCATCTGATATGTACAGACTGTATAAACACACATTTGCTTGTATGCGCATGCACACACAAATACACACGTTTGTATTCACACTGTATATTAGTAGTGACTGTCCATTCATTTCTATGGGAAAAACCCTAATCCCAACTATAAGCACCTTAACCCCTACCCAGCCCCAGCATTCTCCAAACCAAACTGGATTAATTTTCTGATTGTAGTCAAAGATTTTTAGAAAACTGAATTTCCCCTTGTGGAGGCTGAAAAAATGGTCCCCACAATGTCAAAATAACAGGTTTGTAGCACATCATGTTGATATTTGGTCCCCACAATGTAATATATACATTACCCACACACACACACACAGACACACACATAAACACAATGTGGTCCTTCTTGATTAATAAACTACCAGGAAATTCTTCATGACCGGACGTTTGCCTCATAAACCCAGAGTTACTCAATTCCAAGGAGTTATTGTAGAATGGAGCTGATGTAAGAGTCAATGAGCAGCGGGCAAATCAGGAGCCCTGACTTCTGAAAGACTCCGGGACGCGGAAACCCCACTGTGTCACTTCCCCTGCAGTAGAGAAAGCTCATCGCTTACATCAAACTAGACGATGACCGCAAGACACTTCCGCTGTGCAGCTTGCAGGTTCACCTCTGCTGCCCCACTGGATTTCCCAGATCCCTCCTAACATCATCACATTTTTGCGGAGTGAGTCATGCTTGGCCAGTTCTTGCTAGATCCCCTTGCGAAGCTTATGGCAGGCATGTGTGTGCATGAGAGGGGGAGGGTGCTGGACTCCACAGACTGAAACTGGCATGAAATCAGTGGCGGAAAGCGGGGGGAAGGGCAAACTGCTACTTATAAGGAAACACACAGAAATCTTTGGATAGCAGCCCATGAAGTTGTACAGGAAGAAAAGCTTGACTTGTTATAACCTGAACCAAAGGAATGTAGCAAGTGAAACCTTTTTAAACAGCTTAAGCAGGCAAACGTATCCTAACATCACCCTTAAACATCTGGGGAACAAACTATGTGTGTAGTCTATTTTTGACTAACATTCATTAAATCTAAATCAAATGTTCTGTATTTTTTTTTTTACAAGAAAATAGGAAGCAACATAACTTGGGCTGTATTACAATGGAACCTCAGCTTAGGCAAGTCTGAAAGACAATAATTATATTAAGTGCATAAATACAATATTGTTCAAAGTTGGTTGTTCTTTAAAAAAAATGTAAAAAAATCTATGAAAACCAGAAATAAAGATGCGGAACAGTTATTGAAAAACATTTTAACAAAAAGTATTTCACATACACAAAGCAAATTTAAAACAGTATCTTTATTTATGTAAGAAAGGGCAAAGTTGGGTGGGAAAAACGGGTGGAATTAAATAAGAGATCCACTCTGGTCCTCGCCCTAATTTTACTTACATGTATCCCGATTTTCCAATTGCAAAAATGAAACCTCACACGGTGTTCTGGGCTGTTTGACAGAATCCAACATACAAATGTACTACTGCTCCTCTAGCTTGGAGACCAGATGGGTGACAGCCCTGGATGCCAGCAGTAGTCACCTAGTCTGTCACCTTGTTACCAGCCCTATGCTGCAAACCTGGTTCCATTCAAGCTGTGTCATGTTTTTTTTTTCGTTCCCACGCCTATTGCAGATGAAGCCTTGTAGAGTTTTGGTGTTTTTTGCCTAACAATTTCTAATTCTATAAAACAATGTTTCATCAGTGTTATTTTTGGTGCCTTTTAACTGGTTAATGGGCACATCTATCTAACTATTCTTTATTATTATTAAGATGTGTAGGTATCTCACACAACACTATAACAGTATATTTATTACTGCTTAGAACAGAAACCAGCTTGTCACTATGCTAATGTCAGTCAGTTCCCACCCAGCTCTGTCCTTTGTGTTTCTTCCCTATTTGGCCAGCAGGCGTCACTGGTCATCCCATCTTTCCCCATCTCTTTGTCTCATAGCCCTTCAGCTCTAGCATTTATCCCTGCTCCCTTGTCTACTCCATAACTCAAGGGACTGCATATGCAGCTCATAGACTGTAAACCCTCAGGTCATGGGTTGCAGGCTGGCTGAAGTATTGATTTCATTATTTTTCGGTTCTCAGTTTCCCTAATGTGTATTATTTATCATTGTTTACATTTCCTAGTATTGTTAACCTTTAGCTATGTTTGTGTTTGCTATGTTTACCACTTTCTTTGCTTATTAGGTGTTGTGGATTCTACCTGTTGCTCATTGTCCTGTGCTTTCATTGATTAGTTAATTTAGTTATTGTTCTCACCTGTCCTGCATTATGTCTTATTAGCTTTGTATGTATTTAAGTGCCTGCCTTCTTGTCGTGCTTTAATCTATCATTACTCATATTACTGTACGTGGTTATTGTAGTTTACTTTTTCCTAATCCTGTTCCCAGTGTTTTGCTACTTATTATTCCAGTGTGTTTTGAACCCCTCATGGTCCCATTATTTTTGTGGTTTTCTCCAGTGTGTTCAGTTCAGTTCAGTTTTATCAATAAACCCCCATTGTCTCAGAGCCATACGTGGATCATCATTCTACATTAATGACAGAACTCCCATCACTGAAGTAATGCAGTCAGATATCCATCTCCAGAAAGACTGTGAATCACGTCTGGAATGTGGCAATGCAACAGGGATAGTATCGATTTGCTCACCTAGTCGTTGTTTCAGAACGGCCCAGTCAAGCTGGGCTTGCATCACGTACATTGCTTGGTTCATCCTTACCGCGTACACAGTTCTTCTATATAAAGGCAGGCGAGGTCCACAGGAGAGGCATGGACTATTTTTGTTCTCAACCTGCACCTCCCTTGTGGCATTCCAACAGCCTGCCATGATGACACTGTTAGTGACAGCCCAGCCTGGGAAGGGCAGGAATGTACCACAGGGTGTGAAAATGGGAAATCTGCCAGGTATCAAGTTTACATTTAAGCTGCAGAATTTTACAAATTCCGTAACTCTTCATTGTTATGATTTAGCAATTAGCTGATGCTAATGCTGAAGAATATGCAGGCTGCGTCACACACAAAACAACATGTATTATTAAAATAAATCTACGTACATGCATTGGTACTTTCATATACCATGGTAATACCTTTATGACATTAGTTTGGGGATGGAAATAAAGTATTGGATCATTCAATTTTAATTCAACAAATTTCTGAAAAAGTTTTTTCATCACCTTTTTGATTGATCTTTTCTTTCAGATATAGCACCTGTTCTGTACAGGGTAGCAAAAAATTATAATTCAGTGTCTGCAAAAAAGAGTACTCTTTCATAGTGTGGTCACTATGAAATTGCATAAATCTGAGTTTAATTTGCAAGCTGGATTTTATACTACCTTCGGTCATTATAAAATACAATACATATATATGTGTACTTGGCTCTCTGTGTCCAGGGGGGATTGGCTCTAGGATCCCCCAGAGATACCAAAATCCACAGATGCTCAAGTTCCTTATATTAAATTGAGTAATACGCTGCCTGGGCAAAAAAAAAATGTCAGCTTTTCAATTTAAATCAGCAAGTACTTTGGATCATATCATTTCTTATATTTCTTTTTATTTATTTCAAACAATCCATCCATCATCTTCCGCTTCTCCGGGGTTTTGGGTCGCGGGGGTAGCAGCTTCAGGAGAGATATCCAGACCTCCTTTTCCCCAGCTATCTCTACCAGCTCCTCGGGGAGGACGCCGAGGCGTTCCCAGGCCAGCCGAGAGATATAATCCCTCCAGCGTGTCCTGGGTCTGCCCCGGGGCTTCCTCCCTGTAGGACATGCACAGAAAACCTCTCCAGGTAGTCGTCCAGGAGGCATCCGCACCAGATGTCCAAACCAC
>JAABNY020000039.1:34550301-34573097 GCA_015164015.2 Brevimyrus niger
TACAGGGTTTGTACAGGTGGCTCAAGAATAATAAAGAAAAATATTTAAAGAAAACCGAGGAATATACCGGTGAGCACTTGATGGTGGCCTGCATAATTAAATAAAAAACAGAGTCTAAATGAAACTTCAAGCTTCAATCTGCATTTTTTGTATCCCACAAGATGGCTTCATTTTAAGAAAATAGCTCAAGCTGTTGCATTTTGAAGTTTTTGTTTGACCAGAACACCATACACATACAATCTCTAGATTATAAAAGAAGATATGAGATTCAATGAGTATTTTGTACTAAAAGTAAAGTAAATGAGTTAGTTGAATCAATGGAAATACATACCTGGATCGTGTTCAAGAAGCAGAACTGAGCCAGTGAAACATAAAATTGATAATAAAAATGTCCTTCGTACAAAATGTATATTTAACAGATTTATTATCTTAATTATCATGTATATTTGTGTATTTCATCATTTCACTTTAAATACCACGGAAAATCAAATAAATCAATTTTAATACATTCACAATACAATTACATGTCCTTGTTATCTTTAGGATCCCATACTTCAGTATTGGTAAGCTTGAATTCTCTCAGATCGAACAATCAGGAACATGTCTACGTCATTATGTGCTGCATTACTTTACATCTCAACAACTGCAAAACAAAAATAATCAATATACAACTGCGCACAACCTTGTTTAAGTGACATTCAGTGTTAATGAAGGAATGAGGCCAGTTTAGTAAAGCTAATAGAGTGCATTAACCCAGCATGTCCAAAACAATTTCACTAAGTTTGAGATATAAATCTACGTTGGCATACACCTCATCTACAACCTCAAGATTATTTTCTGATATAATGTCTGCGCATAAATAGTAAATGTCCTTGTCACATGGAAAGTCTTTGAAGGCACACTCTTCCAGGCAGGTCTGAATTGAGTCTCCATTTACTGCGTGGAGATAACTTGTGGTCCCGTACAAATGTGGTAGATTTACATGAGTGACGGCCTGCCGTTTGGAGCTCGACTGTTGTGTGATGGCCGTATCCGGTGATTATTCCAAGCCCAACAAATCTCGTCAAGCTCCTCCTATTAAAACAAACAAGCAGAACCTTTATAGTCTTCATATAGATACCTTTCAAAATTCCTAAAAAAAAAAAGAAAAAAGCCACATTTCAAAAAATGATCCGTTTGTGAAGACTAATCAAATCCCAATCACACCCTGGGTCTTGTCCGCGAAGGACAAGTGAGGGTGTGAGAGCAGTCAACAAGTTTCATAATTAGTCAAATATTAGTAGTAAATTAAATATTTAAATATATATTCAAAAATATTAGCAGTAAAATAACATACAATTTTAAAAACATTTTAAAACTCGCAGACACACATTCTTTACTCAAGTAAATGTATAGATACCTTGGTTTAAAAATACTCTAGTAAAAGTTGAAGTATTGAATCAATGTTTTACTCAAGTGAAAATAGAAAGTACAGGCTCCAAAACATATTTAAAGTACAAAAGTATAAAGTATACCCGAAAATTCTACTTAAGTACATTAACGAAGTATTTGTAGTATTTGTACTTCGTTACTTCCAATCTCTGCTTATATATAATATATAATACTTGAAAAAGGATAAAATTATCAAGTTAGTTGAATCAATGGAAATACATACCTGGATCGTGTTCAAGAAGCAGAACTGAGCCAGTAATTTATCCAAAAAGGTGCCAGTGAAGTGTCCGTCGTCTTTCAGTTTCTCAAACAGGTCAAGCCAAAATTGAACACATTGTTTTCTTAGCGTAAGCCACCACTGTTTGATTCGCTGGTTTCCTGTACTCGGACCAAAAATTGACCAAAGTCTTGTGCTGCTCTCTCACCATCGGGCAATCGCAGGAATTTCTGGAGGTCGCCAACACAGACATTTTCAGTACCGCGGTCTAAACGAACTCGTTCTGGGCACCCGCCTGACTGAATAACAGCATCCATATAGTAGCCAGCGATTACCTTAGGGTCATTGTTTGTTCTGAATGCTTCCAGCCATATCATTTTGCGAGAGTAGCCGTCGATGCACCCACTAATTGCTATCCCATAAGGCTTTAATTTGTCATATCCGTCTATATGCCAGACAAAATTTGGTCCACGAGAGTGATAGACTCGTCTGCGAAGCCTGTTTCGCGCTCGTAATTCAACTCCATATCCATCAATTAGACGCAAAATTTGTCTCACCGTCTCCCTGCTTGTTTTGATTCCATGAACCAAGCATTTTTGGTGCATCCATCTGTATCCGTGTGGCTGCCCAGATGTTGACAGCTGCTGTTGTATAAAGCATGCAACTTCTGTTTCATTTGTAAGGTTTTTTCGCCTCCACAGGTGTTTGTTTTTTAAAAACCTTTCGAGAGTTCTTTTGCTGATTTGGAAGCAGTGGACATGATAACAACGATAAAATTTCTTTGGTCGTAAAACCACAATTAAAATACTCAATTATATGTTCCATGCTGCTAAGATGAAGTGTAGACTTGACGTATGCCGTTACATGTGCATGCCGTTACAATCAATAATTATGTATTGTGTATTTCTGTTACTTTTCCTTGTTTGTGCTCCCCTATCCCTGGTATGTAGTATTATTTAGTTTACCTTTGTTATCTAGTCTCCCCCGGTGTTTGATTCTTTATCTCTTGATTGCTTTTACCTGTGCTTGTTCCTAGTAATTGTACTGGCCCACACCTGTCCCTCGTCTTACCCCTGTTATCTATGTATGTATATGCCTACCCTTGGCCTCGGTCTTCAGTTGGTCATTGTGTCAGTTGTGTTGCCATGTTGCTTTGTTTCATCCTAATTTTGCTGTGTACGTTTACAGTAGTTGTCCAGGGCTGCTCCTGTTCTGCTATGGTTCTTTCCTATGTTACTACCTGCCTTAGATTTTGTTGTTTACCTGCTTTGTTTTTGGCCCCTTGTGGGCCTTTTGTTTCTTGTATGTGTGTGATTTTTCTTTAGTTTAACAAAGTCCCTTTTTGTGAGCTACACTGAGGATCATTTGTCGTACACCATGCTCATCTGTAATGCACTCAGTTAAAAATCAGGGAAGTACCCCTCCCCCCAAAAAGTAAATGCACATGTAGAATAGGGATAATTGAGTTTTAACTGTTTATGAGAGTCCACCTCTGGTACGTTTAAGACAGACTTACCTGGGCCTGTATCACTGGGCTGGCTTCAGATCGCACCACTAGAAGCCCAAAGTAGGGTGAGTGGGGGAATCTATTAAATTCTGACTTAAACGTATAAACCGTAATTCATTCATAATACGGTGAATATATTGTTTCACAGAAACGTTGTATTTTCTTCTGGTTCGTGTGAAATTGTTAACAATACATCCATGTAAAAAATTAAGAGACCACAATTTTTTTTTCCCACTCATTTCTCAATTTATGGCTGTGCAGCTATGAATAATATATACTTTTTAACAAACTGCAGCCTGGTTCTTCTCTGTTTCTCATTAATGAAGGGCTTCTTCCTTGCTTCATGGGACTTCAGTTCTGCTTCGAGGATGCTGATGCAAACTATACTAGCAGTGCACTTCACACTTGCACTTAATGTTTGCCATTCCTTTCGAAAGTCACTTGATGTCATCCTCCAATTCATGAGAAACTGTTGCTTAAGTTAATTGTCATCTCTAGCGAAAATTGCTTCCGTTCTGGCTGTTTTTTAGTCATTCCCAGTATCTCCTGCTTCACCTTATTCTTGTGTACTGCTGTCTTCGAAATTTTGAACCTGGAAGCAACCTGCTGCTCAATGCATCAGTCTGCCAGCAGAACCACGGTTAAGCCAGGATTTAAAAATTCAGGTTTGTTTAAATATATAGAGTGGTCTCTTCATTTTTTCTGTGACTGTAATATAAAGTGAAGGTGAACGATTTTTTGTTTTGACTCTTTTTGCGTTTCGGGATGGATAATGTATTAATGCGTGAGTGTCAAATTAACATAAATTGATAACTAATGGACACATAAACAGGAAATGGACACAATTTTTTGTTAGCTAGAACCTCCACTGCCTTAAATGCTACAAGTAATCTAGCTAACCAACAAATCTGGCTTCGTGACCATTTCGTTTAGATGACCACCAGGTGTCGTTGTTGAAAAATATAAATTCTGTACGCACTACCAAGCTTCATCCCACCAGGAAAGATGTTAAGATATTTATCATCATCAGCATTATTATATTAACTATAAAAGAAAGGTTTAAAGGTTGTTTTAGCTCATAGTATTAACATTTCATTTAGATTGTTAAAGATTAATTGTACATTTCAGATAGAGAACATTATATATAAAGCAAAACCCTCCTAAATTAAATCATTCGCCAGAAGCAATAGCACTTTCTAACAACGGCTGATTTCTGTCAGTGGTATTATTATTCATTTCGAAATACCGTGAATACTATAGTGACAAAAATGTGTGAATTATTAGTTATTTTTTAAAAATCAAGTAAATTATTCAAACCTACATTGTACGATTTCAAAAGTGTAACATTATTTATGACAGAACACTAATTCCAATACTAACTGCAGAATGTGATTTATTCACAGTAAGTTTTAACTCGATAACTTAGATAAGACTTGGATAAGAATTTCACTTTTCGCAGAATTGTATGTTACTGAAATACCAGAAGGTATAATTGCTTTGTATTTTATATTGGTAACTTACAAGGCTATAACTGCCTTATATAAATATGGACTATGTAGCATGGAAGGGTTTGTTTAGTGAATCACTAACAGGATACAGGGAGTTCCACCTTTTTCTCTGATATTACTTAATGAAAAGTTCCGTGCTGTTCCCATCGTGTAAAAAACTGTAATATAATTTAATACTCCGTATAAACTTTTAACTACTGCTTACGGAGTTCATAATACAATACTAGTGAAATGTGCAGCATACATGCATTCAGGCAGGCAACTTCGTTGTGATACTCTTTAGTACTCAATAAGAAATGCACTAACATCCGGATGAGCACACTTGCGCTGTATTTCGCTCATTGCTGACGCTTTAAGTGCTCGGTTGTTTTGACAAAAAAAAGACATTCCGGTTTTCATTTCCGGTTTTCATTTCCGGCAATTTTCTACTAAAATAAAAGTCATCGTCAAACTACTCCTCAAAATAACGCGAACACTTAAATATCACCGTGTGGAAGTCCCCCCCCCCCCAATGAACCACTGACGAGGAATAATCATCAATATAAGTGGGTCTACTTTATATTGAGCAGGAAATATATATACCCAGGAAGATTGTAAAGAATATGGTTTGATCCCAGACAAGGGTGTTGTTAGAGATTTTGGGCCCCATGAAAGCATATCATATTGGGGCCTCCAACCCAGACCAATCATATTCTGTTCCAATATTTTGGCCCCTTGGAATCATCCTAACTGCCCCCCCCCCTTCACAGGGCCCTTGATCCCAGATCGCCAGAAGCTTTAGGTTGTTACATTGTTAATAATAGTTAATAATCATTGTAAACATTTTATAGTGGTGTCATTTTGTGTCTGATACCAATTCACAAGGCTAAAATTCAAAACTAAAAGGACACCAATCATTATAGTGTAACAGCCCTTTAATGACTGATGTGATTATGTCAATTTGTTAAAATGACACAGTAGAAACTTTAATATAAATATAAAACAAACAAATTTTCACATTGTTGGACAAGTTACTAAAAGAGCATTTTGAAAATGTACTGTGTTCAAACACACACACACACGCGCACATGTAGGGTAAACATATCCTTATGGGGACCGCTTATTCATTTCAATGGGAAAAAAGCTAATTCTAACTATGACAACCTTAACCCCTACCCTGCCCTAACCATAACCATAAGTAACATAATGAAATACAAGAGATTTTGCATTTTTCGTTTTTTCATAGCAGTCACCAATTTTTATAAAATAGAGTTTTCCCTTATAGGGACCAGGAAACCGGTCCCCATAAGGGAAAAAAAATGGATAATTATCACGTTATGGGGACATTGTGTTCCCATAAGGATAGGTAAACCCGTTTGCACACACACACGCACACACACACGCACACACACAGACACCCCTTCGTTTGTATTTATATCTTTATGGGGGCTGTTCTAATCCCAACAAAATACAAGACCTTTGGCATTCTTATTGCAGTCATAGATTTTTATTATATTCAGTTTCCCCTTGTGGGGGCCTGAAAAATAGTCCACATGACATGACATGACACAACAAGACATGACAGGTTTTTTATTACTTTCTTTGAACATCTGGTCCCAAAAATGTAATATATACATAACACCCTCCCACACACACGCACAACCAAATAAAAGTATTTTATATTATGAATAACTGTGTATGATTACTGACTCAGTGACCTTTCTGGGTTTTGTTCACTTCGATATTGTATATTTATTATTGTATATTTGCCTTACTTCAAGATGGTAGGATGTGGATATCATTTGTTTTTCACTCTTTTGGGTGTTTTTGGGATATTTGGGTGTGCTGTATTGCCTTTTTGCCCTTTTCTTTTGGTTTAGTGTAGTTTTTGTGTGTATATGTATCTGATGTTGATTGTCCATCTCTCACTTTTCATATCTCTCATTTCTGCAAATAAAACCCTCAGAAAAAGACTTGCCTTGACCTGTATGATATATAAATAGACACGCATCCTGTCATGAGTCAACCCTAGAGCGATCCGTAACACTTACTAAAAAACCCTTTCCTGCATTAATTTATAATGCAGGAAACAATCTTTCAGTACCTTCTCCAGTGAGAATGCTCCTTTTTGCATCATAAATGATAATCAGACATTAGTGGATTTCTTCCAATACCGATAATTAAGTGGAATATCGACGGATTTCATCTAATTTATTGATCGGTGGAGCCATGATGGATTAAAAAAAACCACAGGCCCCTGGCCTTTATAAGCCCCCCACCAGGCTGCAATGCAAAGGCTAAAATAATTGAATTCACCAAAAATGATTTATAAATCTTCGCAAATGGTGGACTGGGCTGGAGGCCCCCTGGGTAACTGTAGGGACCAGAGCTAGCCAATACCGACGTAGTACCTAAGGCAGCCCTGGGGCTTATTAAATAAGAAGCACTGACCTAGATACAGGATCACTTAATCTAAAAGTGGCCATGTACTGCCTTTGCAAGGCGGGGGGCATCTCTTGTACCATTAGGCCTGAGTTAGTTTATATCTAAGATCTAACCCCATGGCTATATTAAAACAGTTTACTTATTCACTAAAATCAATGGTCCCTATATGCCGAATGTTTTTGCACATATTTTCTGTGTGTGCATGTTATTCAATGTTTACTAAAAATACACTTAATATTCCTTGCTAACAAATAAATCTACAGTATGTTCAGCATTTGGGTACCTTTATTAGCAAGAAAATATCATATCTTTGACTCATCAAAGTCACCTCCTCTAGCAGTAATAACAGCAGAGAAAATTAATAGTATTCTTTTTACTAAAAATACACTCAATATTCCTTGCTAACAAATAAATCTACAGTATGTTCACCATTTAGGTACCTTTATTAGCAAGAAAATATCATATCTTTGACTCATCAAAGTCACCTCCTCTAGCAGTAATAACAGCAGAGAAAATTAATAGTATTCTTTTTCTACAAGCACATTAAATAGTGCTCTGTTTCATTGGATGAAACATGAAACTGGTAATTAGTGCATTTAAAGTTACAGGACAGCCTAGACTTTGACTACGCCATCACCACACAACCAGGTAATAGGATGTCAGACATGCACTGTTACTGTATACATATTCTTTTCATGTTACAAAGGAAACTTGTTTTGTTTGACATATATTTATTTATGGTTATTCACTCAACTTTCCAGTGTTTAACAACAATAAAAAATCTATAGTTTATTAAATAAATGGAAAAGTGGTAAAACTGTGGCATGCAAAAACATTTGACTGGTAGTGTATCATACATAAATCTGTGTATTTTGTTATTTAGTAAATATGGGCAGGGCTTTTGGAAGCAACATTTCAAGACGTCCTAGAAATAAACATCACTTTCACATTGCATTACAGTATCCCTGGAGCACTGCAGTGTTTGTAATCTATACACTACAATCTGAAGGGAGATGTTTGTCCTATTCTGGGAAAGAGCTACCTCAGTCCAAATTTACCATAACTTACCTAACTTACCGTAAGAGGATGGATCAGATCAGAATGGCAAAGGACAGCAGGGGGAGTATACTTCTTATTTATGAATGTCATGAATGTTGTATTTATGGTATTTACTACATTTTCTTGAGATTCCCTATTGTAATTATAGCTGACTGGGTGCAGCAAATGACCCCAAGCTGTGAATAACATATTGATAATAGTCTATGAAAACTATGAAGAGTTGTACCCCCATACGCATTTCAAAAACATGGCTATGTGGAGTGGTATATGGCTTTGTTCAAATACCATGATTTCAAAATTTGGCCTTTCAGCAAGGCCTTTAACCTCCAATTGCTTCAGGAAGTGACTGAACCTGCTCTCTCACCTAGTATCTGTTTAGTTTTCAGCCCAGAGAGTGCACCGAGACCCTGCTGTCACGGTGGGGCACCGGAAAATAAGGAGGACGCGATAGCGGATCAGTCCAGGGAAAAAAGGCGTTATTATCTTCTTTGTCAAACCAGAGAGAGAGAGCGGTAGGTTCTCGGGACCGATGTGGAATAAGCGCTCTGGCCGCTGCTCGACTCCCATCTAGGGAAACCCTGGGGGCATGGGAGGGGAGCCCCACGTGATGTCATAGGGGCATCCCTGGGCGATCCATGACACCCGCTACCTGATCATGTACCCGGTTGTAGCCCATGATTTACTTCCTGTTTACTTTTCTGCCCAAACCGCACATGTGACTTTTTTTTTTTTGACCTGGTTATAAAAACACCAAAATACAGTATAACTTCTTAATTTACTTTGGGGATTTTGCCCTTGTACTGCTGTTGGATCCTACTGCTGCATGTGACACAGTTGATCATGAGATATTGATTTCCTATCTGGGTTCCCAATGTGGAGGTTGGGAGACACCAGCAGGGTGGCTGTGAGTAGATTTTCAGTGTACAATAGCAAAAACTGTAAAACATGTAAAAAGTTCCACAGTAACTTTAAACTTTAGTTTTCCTGAAGTGCAATCAATCACTATTTTAAAATGTGAACTGTTTTCTCTCTCTCCCTCCTCTCTGAAAATATGCCTGTTAACAGTGATGCTCTCCTTTCTCTCTCTCTCTCTGTTTTTTTTACTATTTCATCCAACTGTATTAGTTTATTAATATGTTATTTGTCCATAATGTCTGTGTTCTATTGTTCTTGCCATACTGAAAAACAGGCTTGATATCATTGGCAGTGTGTTGTAACCACATGCCGCTGCAGACATCAAGATTTCAGAATCTTTTAGGCACTTGTCTTTATTTTTTTAATGCACAATTTGATGTGCAGTTTGTATTGGAATATAATATTTGCAGTTTGCATTTGATTCATGTGATGTGTGCATGTCTTTATATTGTTTTAATACAGTATTTTACTTAAAATGGTTTTGTTTGACTAAATAAATGTGACCATTGACTTTTAAATAACATCTGCATATCATGTTGTGTTGACTTCACAGGCCTAATCCATTTCAGGGAAGTTGATATCATACAGTGTTGTTTGGCTAGTACTCCAATGGGACATGATGCAATTTCAAGTTTATATTTGTGTATCTTCAATTTGATGTTACAATTTCATCTACAAATTAATTATAATCGAAATCAGTCACATATTTCCCATCCTTTACACAGTTGTTGGAGGTGTTAGTAGTTTTGTCAGATGACTTTGGGACCAGTCAGTACCCGTCATGTCAGTCCTCAACAGCCTCGGTCTTGGTCTTGGTCTCGTCTCAATTTTTTCTTGGTCTTGACTTGGTCTGTCTTGGTCTTAGCCTTGGTCTTGTCTTGGTCTCAATACCCTCTGATCTTGGTAGTGTCTTGGTCTTGGTTTAGGCGGTCCTGACTACAAGTCTACTTGGATGTAACAACTGCTTGAAGTCTCAGATCCATAGACATCATCATGTCCTGAGTATCTTCTGTGGTGATGCTCTGCCAAGTCTCTAATGCAGCCAGCTTCAGCGCCTGCTTGTTTTGGGGCTTGCCCCTTTAAGTTTCATCTATGGCATGTGGAAGGCCTGCTCAGTTGGCTGGCTTGGCCATTCAGAAAGTTTCCATTTTTTAGCTTTGAAAAACTCCCATGTTACCTTAGCAGTATGTTTGGGACATTATCTTGTTGCAGATTGAACCGTCATCCAATAATTTTGGAGGCATTTAGTGGACGTTTCTATATACCTCAAAATTTATTGACTATTGTGAGCAGTTACATCATCAATGATGAAAAGTGTGCCAGTACCTGTGGCAGCCATACATGCCCCAGCCATAACACCCCCAGCACCAAAAAAGCAGTTCCTATTCAACTCTGCACTTTCATCTTGCCATCACTCTGATACAGGTTATTTTTGGTCTCATCCATCCATAAGACCTTTTCCTGAATTCTGCAGGCTATTTTAAGAACTTTTACCCAAACTGTAATCTGGCCATCCTGTTTTTGTGGTTAAATAGTGGTTGTGTCTTGCAGTGTAGCCTCTGTATTTCTGACAGAAACCCCAGAATGTTTCTGATCTGCTGGAAAGTAGTTCGAGGATTTTTATTTACCATAGTGAGGATTCTTCTGACATCAGCACCTCCTGGGCCTCTCAGTCCTTTTGCGATCACTGAGCTCACCACTGCTTTCTTTCTTCTTATTAATAATCCAGATGGTTGGTTTTTGTAATCCTAAGGTATGAATGATGTCTATAATGGTTTACTCTTGTTTTTCAGCCTCATAATAGCTTCTTTCACTTTCATTGGCACAGATCTTCTCCTCATGTTTAACAATGGCAACTACTAATGGTAGAAGCAAGCCTAGGTATCTTATCCCTGCAATAATGAAGCAATAAAATACACCTGAGTAATCACAAACGCCTATGAAGCCTCGAAGATGTCCTGAAATGTATGACAGTGTTGTAATATCTACATAGTGAAACCAAAATATATGCAAATAACTTTAAATTAAAGTCTGGAGTGTGCACTTAAATCAGGTCTGATGCATTTGATTTTAAACTGTGAAGCATAGCAGTAAATTAAGGAAAAAATGACTTTGTCCCAAACATTATGGAGGGCACTGTAATTTGGGTGGGTTCTCTTTTCTCCAAGCTCCTCTCAGCTGCGGGGTTCCACAAGCATCCATTCTTGATCCAATCCTTTTTCTCTATATATGTAATTTTAAAATGCAATTTTAAATATACTTGTCTGTATTTGATAGCAAAGGTTGGCTTTTAAACTAAAATATTCCTTAGTTATTAACGTAGCCTAATTAATTTTAAAAATTACATACCAACAGAATAGTACGTTCGATGTAACGTGCCATTGCAATCGAACAGATGATGCGTGAGCTCAAAGAGAAGATAAATTTAAACAGCACCCTCAGAAACCTTGGACGGTTTACTTTTCAAATACATATAGGTAGAAACTAAATATATATTTTACAGCTTCGTGATACAAATAGAAAGAACAAGAGTGACTGACTTAAGCGTCTGGGTCTCGAAGCAGTTCTGATCGCTTTCCCACTTGCAAATTGCGCTATTCGCATGATAATAACATGATAATCCGACAGTTGGTAATGGATAAAGAAATATATGAATACGCCTATTGTTACTCAAATAAACTAGAGCACATGTCTGGGTAGTGTTTACACTGATCGGCTACAGTATGGCACACGGATATGTTTTTGCCGCTGAAGTTTTGCTTCTTTGCTGCTGTCTGGGTTTTAACTTGTACACATAAACATGATCATATTTCTCTCATCCTTGCCTCTCTCCATTGGCTTCTAATTCATCTTAGAATTGATTTTAAGATTTTACTGTTTGTTTACAAGTCCTTGAATTTACTGAATTGCATTGAGTGTGCTGGGTATGTTAAACTGCGTCCGGCCCTGCAAGCGGTCCTCCAACAATTCCTTTGGGGGTTGGTGGCGGAACTGGCTCTCTGGCCACCATAAAAGAACTTACAACTGCTCCATTTAAACAAGCACAGCACTCTTCTGCTCTCCGCGGGAGTAACTTTGCTGCAGCCACCCACAAGAAGGCCGCGTGCAGTGAAGGAGATGGGGGAAAGCCTTTGGGAACCCTATCCCCGGACAAATCGAAACCATCGGAAAGTCAATAGGATTAGCTGGGGTTACAAAAGGGTGCAGGGATCTGTGGTATCTGGGATTAAATTCTCCAAGTGGTAAGGCTGTCCTCTTGGCATTGCAGGCAAGGTTTGCTTCCATTTGGGAGTCAGACGTCATCCCAACTGACTGGAAAATGGGACTTATAGTCCCCATCTGGAAAGGGAAGGGTGATCACTTGGATTGCAGCAACTACAGGGAAATAACGTGCCTTTCAGTGCCTTGTAAGGTCCTTGCTAGGGTCATCCTTAACAGGATCCATGATCACTTGCCTGCCTGTCAGCAGTCTGGTTTTATGCCTAAGAAGTCTACCACAGACCGTATCCTTGCATTGATGGTTCTCATCGACCGCAAGCGCACATATCTGCAGAAGTTCTTTTCAGCCTTTGTCGATTTCTGTAAACCGTTAGACTCGGTTAATCATGTTGCCCTGTGAAACATCCTGAGACTTCTTGGGGTCCCCCCGAAGTTGCTGGACGTCATGATCACTGTACACTGGTACCGTGAGTGCTTTGCAGCGTGGAGGGAGAACCTCTGTATTCTTCCCAGTTGATGCTGGGGTTTGTCAGGGGTGTGTTTTTGCTCCTACTCGGTTCAATGCATGAACTGGGTGTTGGGCAGTGTCATGGGGTCCGGCATCCGTTGGGCGTCCGATGGTGAATAATAAAGATTTACTGATTTTGACCAACGATGCGGTGATCTTAGCAGAGTCTATGGAGGCTCTGATCGGGGTTCTCGAGAGACTGAGCGAGGAATCTGAGCGAGATCCAGGCATTTAATTACTTCTTAGGCACAGCCAACTGCAGTGTGTCTGTCTGCGAGGAGAATGTCAACCTTGTCGAGAGATATACCTAACTCAGCAGTGACTTTCATGTCTCTGGTGACTCCTATGAAGTCAGGCGGCTGGTTCAGCTTTGAGGAGGCTGGACCAGGCCAAGGAGACACCCTAGTAACACCTGAACACCTGGCTGCAGCAAATGGATGGCCTTTTCTGGAGGGTGGGACTGGACCATGTGTCTGCCTGGGCGATCACCACTCGGGATCCCAAGGAGTTTCGCTATGTGGTGGGTGGTGGCAACATGCTGCATCAGTGCATCTTCCCCGACCTGACCTGACCTGAATTGATTGAATTGATTGTCACCACTTTACATCTCTGTTCTCTTACATCCCTACATCTCAGAAAAAATGCTTAGGTTTTCTGACCAGATGCTGATGAATGCCCTGAGATGCTTGTAATTCACTTTGATGTTTAGATCATGTGATTGTTGCTCTTAATTTGTTTAATTTTAAATGCCATTTCCAGTCCTAATACTGATACTGAAACTACAGCAAGAATGTGATGTTATAAATTCAAGATTCAAGAGGTTTATTCTTCATGTACACAGTTGTACACATACAACATGTAGTGAAATGTAACCCTGGTTACTCTGAGCAGCTGTGCACTGAACTGCTTGTCTTTGGACTGTGGTATGAATCCTGCATGAGAACATGTAAATGGAAAGAGAAAGCTAAGGTGGGATTCAACATTCAAGACTCTGTATTGGCTATGGGTAACCGGTGCTTTGGAATGCTTACTTGTTCAGCCACCCTGAGTGAAATAGGCCAAAACAAAACAGTGTTAAATGATACAGAAAGTGCAAAGCAATACTGATCCAAAACAAGTGCAAAGCTAGACAGCATGCAGTCAGTAGCTGACAAAGTACAGGCCCCATGGGCAGTGGTAGCTTGATGGTTAGGGAAGCGCACTTGTAATTGAAAGATTGCAGGTTTGAATCCACCACCAGCAAGTCACCACTGAGGTACCCTGAGCAAGGTACCGTCCCCAAGCACTGCTCCCCGGGCGCTGAATTAGCTGCCACATGCTATGTCACTAAAGTCACATATGGATTAAATGCAGAGGAAACATTTCATTGTTGTGCACTGTGTGGCGTGTTAACAATGACCACTGTTCACTAAATTCTGATGGATGTGACTGATGGGCAATGCCTGTTTTGAAAGTATGATCAACTTGGAGAAAGAAGCTGTCATTGAATCTGATGGTCAGGGTTCTGATTCTGCAAAACTTCCGAACGGGGTGAAAAGTTTATAGCTAGGGTGCTTATAACCCTGAATTATAGACTCTATAGAATTATAGAGTCTTGTAACAGCAGTGGTTAAGGTACAACCCTGTGTATGGCCTTCCTGTCATGGGCTGTGGCTCCACAATACCATACTGTGATATTGGTGGTAAGAACACTTTCAATAGTACTATTGTACAATACACTGGTAATTGTTGCCCCACTTCTTCAGTCATCGCAGGAAGTGAAGGCGCTAATGGACCTTAGTGAAGATGGATGCAGGGTTCTCATTCCACCTCAGTTTCTAAGACCTGGGGACCATGGAACCTTAAGTTGTTGACAGTGTCTACTGGAAAGGCATCAGTGGTGTGAATGGAGTATGAACTCACTATTGGTGTGCTTCCAATAGTCCACAATAACCTCCTTTGTTTTAGTGATGCTCAGGGTGAGTGACCCTCCAACCCAGGAGTTGTGATGCAACAGTGTTACCCATCATACCATCAATACTGGTCAATCCATTAGGCGATATACGTGGCCACCAAGGGCGCCATCTTCTGACGGAGTGCTGATTTAACACTCCAGTCTCGGACAGGGGTTTCTGGAGGTGAAGGTTCTTAGGGGGTTTGACCTACACTGCTTATACTGCGGGTATGGTAAAACAGTCACAAACATAAAATAGCTATACCATAAAGGCCTGTAGCTTTTACTGGAACATTATTTACACATATTGTAATACAATTATCATTTAAAACTTATAGAGTATTGGGTACTATATTCATAAGTTTATATGCTTCATTTCTGTGATTAATCTATCAAATAATTGTTGCCAGGACTCTTATTTTGAAACAGGAAGTTCCTTACTGTTGCCAGCAACAGTTGCTAGCATAACGCAAGTAACTTTGAGAAGGACCAAAGTACTTTAGGGGAAAAAAAAAGAAAAACACGCACATTTCATTAACGTTAATCCTTCGCCGTGTTTTAATCGGCGGCTAAGCTAAACCGATAGAAACAACACAGAAAGAGTGTTGAGGGACGGACTTTGGAAAAGTACAGTCGGCTAGGTCTCCTGGTGACTGCTTCGAAGAACAATTCACACAGCCCTGCGTGGGGGGGCGGGGGTTCGGGTGAAACGCGCCTCGTTTGGCGACGGAAATGATGAGAGCCGAGCGTTTTTTTCCGCGCTTTGGTTTCCTTCCTGAAAAGAAAAAAAGTTTGAGAAGTAGCCTTGTCGCACGGATCAACCATGAGAGAGACAGTCTCGGCAGTTTGGCTTGGCAGGTAAATTTTAATATTTTTTAAAAAATCATTATTTAAGTGTGTCAACACCACGTTATGCCGCCATGCATGCGTGGAATACACAGCAATGGGGAAAATGTTGGTTCTGGGCGATTTTTGTAATAGGGCAGCTGGTTAAGCTGAGTTATGGGAATTGGTGCGAAGCTAGTTATATTTGGCACGGGGTTATTTGTGAAGTACGCGAAAAAGCGTAGCCCCCCCCCCCATACATACATACATACACACACACACACACACACACACACACACAAACACACTTCCTTCAGAGGAGGGTTTGGAGGCACGCAAAAAGTTTTGCCTGCTGTTTCTCACTGATACTATTTAAACATTGTTAAACTGTTGCACCGTGTTTTTTGTTAACGTTTGTTATGTAGATAGTAATTAATGAAACCTTCGGAACTTTTAAAGTAGTTAAGGCAACTTAAGTTGGACATAAATTGTATAACTGTTCAGTTTAAACAGCCGGACATGGAGAATTAGTTGAGACTTAGTAATGTTTCTGGCAAGAATAACGTTATTTCTTCGAAAAGGTAATTGAAAAGTAAGTTTTTGTGAGCTCGCTTTCTAATGAATACAGACGAAGGGTTGTCAGAACATGTGTTTCGACCGAGATATAATGTTAACTTTAATTCGTTTGTTTAAACCGTTAATTGACCTAAGCAGCGCTAAATATTTTAAATGTCTGTGGGTCATGTCAGAGAGCCTTATGTAATGCGGGGTGTTCACCGGGACGGCCATGTGTTGTGTTGTCAGCCGGATGTCCTTAGTTAGGAATAAATATTGATAATAGTATTCGGGAGCTTTTCGATCGCCTCAGATTGGTGGAATTGTATACGCCGAGCCAAAGCGAATTGTGTGAAAGAAACTTGTTCATGGGTTGTGCAAAGATACTTGTTTTAGGTTAAATACAATAATTGTGTATATGTAATGTATAAATAATGTTTATGTATGAAAACAAAAATTTTGGTTAAATATTGTATTCATATTGCACGTTTGGTTTTGTGCGTCTTTTTTGAAGTATTCCCTGAAAATATATTGCTCCGCAACTTTAATGCTTTAATGTTGTTTAATATGACGCACATTACCGGATGCTCTGCACTTAAATGCTTAATTTCTTGTCTTTTTGTACGGGTGGGCCTATATGTAGATTTTTTTGGTACCAATCCCAAGGATGAACATCAGTAAGGATTTTAATGTATTGTGTGCCTATAACAATACATCATTATTTGGGTACAAAGTGTACAAATGATTTGCGAAGAAGCAGATCGGCAATAATTAGGATCAGGTTTGAACATGGACCACCAGACTAGCGTATTCACAGTGGTGTTATGATGTCTAGAGGTGCGTGTTGGGACCGACAAATAAGGTTTTGTACTTTTAATACGGTTTAACGTTGCATCTTCAGCCGTCTCGTTCTAGATAATGTGCAGTTGTATACTTTATTTTTCAATACTCTCTCGATGGCCTAGGCTTTGGTCCATTTACTGGCATCAGGCAGTTTATGTATTAGCTGTGTCATGTATAACTCGCCCCATAGCTATGTCATGTAACGATTGCCAGTGAATTTAAGATTATAAAATCAGGACCCTTTTTCCTGTGTAGAGGGTGTGTCTGGAACTTGGTTCTCACCAATCGTCACAATGTCAAACGAAATGGCTCTAAATGAGACCCACAACATGTTACATGCTTGAACTGGGGAAGCGGTTCCCTGGTTCCAGGATATGGCTCTTTCTTGTCTACACTTAAACAAGCTTATCAGCATGGTGGGAGCAAAGTTTCATGCTGATTATAATCCACTGGGCTATGTTTTATTCTGATCAAAACTCGTTGATCATTTCTATTTTGTCGGTATAAGGGAAAAATACTTGAATACACGTCTCGCATGTAAACAGAAATGTACCTTAGATTTGCGAGAACGTCAGTGCTGCTCAAAGCTGAATGAACTGAAACATGTTGGCACATTTCCCTGCTTGATAGCAAGGGACAGGATGCTTCAGGGCACTTTCTGACCTGTCAGAGATGCTGTAAGCATGTATGAATAAGCATGTGCGTATAAGCAGGTACATATAAGCATGTACCATATCCCCTCAGCCATTTTTTGTGGGCAAAAGCCTTTGGTGTTTCTGGTGGAGCAAAAGTTTGAAAATGTCAGTTTGTACTATTTTTTTTTAAAATAAGCCCTCAGAATAAATTGTCCTAGAGGATGTGGTGGATTGGTTTCGTTACTAAGTCTGAAACTGATCTGACTTCACAAAGCAGTTCTCTATTTCACAAGATCTCACCAGACTTAAAATGATGTGAAAGCTCTCACGGATGTCTATCTGAGGGAGCTGGGGGGGAAGGGGGGTTAAATACCGCACACTTGAACCAGTAGGGGAGGTGCCACTTAAGTAATGTGCTGCTTTCTTAGAAGTCTTAGATTCATATGTGACATCCCAGAATGCCCCACGGCATCCAAATTCGCAACCATCATTCGTCTTAAACAGGTTGCTTACTATGGAGATTTTGTGATAATGGTGACTTTTACATTACAAACATCGGCTCTTATGATTGTGGTTGCATACGTCAATAGTCCACGGTGAGGCAGCTCTGAGGGTTGTAACTAGAAGTTTGCAGATTCGCATCCTAGATTGTGCATGTTATGCCTTTAAGAAAGGAACATGGGTTGCCTAAATATTCAGGTGTGCAAATTGTAAAAGCAAAAACACAGGTGGTTCTTTATGCTTCTGTGCCTGAAACCTGCCCCCATATGATGGGGGCTTGTTTAGAATTTTCTCTCTCTCTCTCTCTCTCTCTCTCTCTGTCATATTCATATATATAATATATATATATATATATAGACACACACACACATAATGTGTTAGGATTTTGTCATGGGATAACTGTAAATGCTAATTGGGCTGATTTAGTCTGGTAAGGTTTTGCAAGTCATATAGTTATATTGTAAAGTCATAGCAATTCCCTTTGATATTCTGAAACCCATTCATCTTTTGGAGAAAACTCTGAGGGCAAAGGAATGAAGAAAATGAAAACTCAATCTTTTGAACTATTGCAGTTTTGGTGCTGCTTTGAAGTGCCACCATTACAGTGCTCTGGCATCTTGTGGTTTCTGTTCCTTTGTGGCCTTTGGACCAATGTCCTCCCCATAACTGAGACACTATTATGGAAGACTTTCTTATTTATTATCTGAGGAGAGCATTTACCTTAATATAGATGTTTGTAATTAAAGAATTTGGCTTTTCTTTTATACCAGGGTTCTTCAAATCTGGACTTCGATTCCAAATCCAGGCCTTGTTTTCAGTTCTCCCAGGTAGTTAGTTTAATAATTACTGATTCTGATTGGTCAGAGGCTTCACACCTGACTGACGGGTAAAGGAAGGCTGGAAAACCAGCAGTGCTCGGACCTCGAGGACCGTGATTTGAATAATAGGGCTTTATACCATCTTATCTTGTGGAGGTGGAAGGTTCTTTAACCTGTTTACTCAGCTTTGGTCTTTGGTTTATGAGAAGTTGAGGAGCATTTTGATGAAGCATTTGGACCACTAAAGATGCTGGCATCCAAATCAGGCCAACCTCTGATACCTGGAAGAGGTTATCCTGTGTGTTTCACTGAAACACCTTGTAATTCAGATGCAAGTGCAGACATGTTGAGCAGAAATTGCACCCAGTCAGGACAGAGTGGCTGTGTTCTCCCTGTTCTGTTTTTGACCCCCCCCCCTTCATTTTCCTCCATCCTGTTTCTCCCACACCCTCTCAGTCCTGTTCAGTACACAGCTTGTGTTTGTGTTTTTTTTTTTTTGTTTTGTTTTTTTACATGGATGCAGCCAGCCAGCATACACAGGAAGTGGAGAGCCTCTATAAACTTTGTGTGGAGTCCATGGAGAGCTCCAAATGTTCATGTAGTCAAGTTGTTGGGATTCCTGGCTTGCAGCGGGGAATTTGGACCCAGTTCTGCTTAATTTCTCTTTCTTAATGTGCCTTTCAGAGGTTTGCCAATTTCCCCCAGTGTTGTGCAGTGTGCTGGTGCACTCGGTCAGGAAATCTGCTTTAAATAGGAGAGGCCTTTTAATGATGACATGGTGGCCTTTTAATGACAGCATGGAGCAATTCTGACACTGCTCCCTATATTTAGTTGTATGTAAAAGAACTTTGCTGTTCCTTTTATCCTGGGTTTTCGGATTTGAATTTCTGGAAGTGGTGTGGACACATTTTGTCTCTCAGCCTCCTGCACATTCCTGTATTTCACTGTCCTGCAAACTTTCTGATTGATGCGAGTGGTTTCTTGCACTTTATGCTTGCCAGCGGCACAACCCCTCAGTGCTTTTCCCTAACGGTAATATCACTGGGAGTCTTTGCACCCCTGCATGAATAATGCTGAAGAGATCAAGAATCATGCTTGTGTGATCGGACTCATGGGTCAGCCTGTAGCGTGTTTAGTGGGAGCGTTCCTGCTCTTGTCTATGTGACCTGTTTGATTTAGTACACTGTACTGAAGCTCTTGGAATATAAGCATAAATGCGGGCTGTTTCTCGGAACTGACATTTGTGGTTGGTTGGCTGGCCACACCGCTGCCGGTGTTTCGGGGTCTGGGGGGGGCCTGCTGGGGGCGCGCCCTAGCAGGTAGACGCCTGCTCCAGGCGGGGTTTCCTGTTCTTGGCCTGCTGGCGTTGGCATGTCCTGCTCGCTGGCTCCTCCGTTGCAGAGCTCAGAGCTCGGGCCACCTGCACTGCTTCCCCTTTCCACAGTCACTAACTGGCCTATTTTTTTTTTTTTTTTTTTTTTTTGCTTTTTTATAAATGACTTGCTGTTTTTCTCTTCCCCTCTTTTTAATCTCATGTAAAGAAGATTTCCCTTTTAAGTGCCTTAGAGATTCTGCATGTGCGTCTGTCTCGTGTGCCGATTGTTGAGCTTAAGGTTTTGTCAGGGATGGTTGTGGGTGTGGGGAGTCAAAGGGGCCACATCCCTGATGGAAAGATGCAATCAAGACTTTCGGCTCAGTCACACTGAAAAGTTACTCCAGCTTTCCCCCCCCCCAACTCTTCTCACAATTTTGACTCGACTGATCCAAATTATACTGACTGGTGCTTCAGTGTGAGCCGCTTTCACAGATGAAGTAAACGTGAGTTGATTACGAGCTCTGCAGTGGACTGTTATTGAGAGAGTGCATGTTTCGAACTGAAAGGAGCTGCTTTTATCATGATTAGGGTCTCGCTTACTTTGGTGTCTCAGTCTGGCTGGGGACAGCCTGGTCGTGGCCTGCTTCTGGGGCCTGTGGAGTGGACGTGCCCTGCCTGCTGGGCCGGTGCACTGCCTAGCCTGCGCATGCAGATACAACCGCAGAGATATAAATAGGACCACCCTGAAGTTGTTCAGCTGCGCCTGAAATTTTTGCGGGGACATTATTGTTTGTTTGTGAATATTTGTCTGTGGTCAGGCCCAATGAGCTTTTTGCTTTGGGTGCTGTCATTGCCACCCACCCCCCCCCCACTCTCAGAGGGCAGGGAAGCAGAGAAGCTTCGTAGCTGGAGCAGTGAGGAGCAGTGTGCAGAAACAGGCAGTGGCGAGGCCCGGGGGTTAGGAAGTGAGTGCTGTCCTGTTGCAGGATGCTGAGTCATCCCTAGGCTGGGTACACTGATAGACACTGCAGCCGGGGGGCCAGCGAGGGGGGTGGGAGCACTCGGAGCGGGCATACATTGGTGTGGGGTGGGGGAAGCGCCAACACGTCAAGCCAGTGCACGTGCTCATCACGTCCCCCCCAGCGCTGTCCCCCAGGTAGCAGCCTGGCCAAAATGACGGTGTGCAGAGGCTCAGTCCCCTGCGTGGTGCTGGCCTAGGACCCGAGCAGCAAACCTTGTATTTCCAGCTTCCTTCTGTTTCTGATATAGAAGATTGCTCTACAAAAACTGTACTTGAACTGAGCCATGACCTTCTCAGGGACTCCTGAGGTGTGGTCTCTGAATATGAGAATGACTGATTTTATTTTAAAAACAGAGAGAATGGTACAGCAGAATGAGCTTTTGTATTGAAGGCAGTCCTTGGGAGTCATTCCCAGCTAGCAGTGCAGACCCTTGGGCCAGTATGGGAGGTGAAATGCCACGTTCCCCGGGCCCCCCTTTTCTGGACCTGTGGGGCTTCTCGTTTAGGGTAGCCTCAGAGAGGAGAGTCTCAGCGGCATCCATTGAGAATTGCCATAGAGACTTCCTCAATATGCGGCCCATTCACATGTGCATCAATTGCTCCATTCATAAATGTTTTTTCCTCTTTTAAAAACTGTCTGAACCCCCACCCCCCATTATTTGAGGTTATTAATGAGCCTCGACCTGCATGTCTCACAGGAGATCGAACAGTGAGTAAGAGAGCAGGATAGCCCTGTCGCTCAGAGCTGATTAATCAAGGAACGGGCCACTGCCATCAATTAACTGCTTGTCTGTCTATTAATTAATTTTGTGTTGGAGTTCAGCAGAAGAGGAAAAGGGCCAGTTTCCAAACCGCTGCTGCTTCAGAAGTTTCACTTCTGCTGTCAATAGGGAACTTGAATGCAACACCGGTGACGCTGTCGGACAGCGCTGCGGTTAGCCGAGGTTCGTTATGACGATTCCCAACAATAAGAGCACAATGGGTCCTCTGGCGCCGTGCTGACTGAGCGCAGGTACCATCGCTGCATGTCTGCCTGTTTTATTATTATTTTTTTTCTTGCTTTATATATAAGAATTGACCGTTTTCCCACAAGGTGTGCATGTGCGTGCGTGCATGTGGGCGGCCCATGTTTCCTCTCTCACAGATTAGATAGAATATGTGATTGTGTTTGCCTTTTCTGTTTTTTAATTTTTTTTATTTTTAATTTTTTTTTATTTGGTGTACCAGCAAGACCTCTGTTAAAAGTGGGTGGCATCAATATTGGAACAAATTTAGAATGAAACTGATTCATGATTGGAAATGTTTTGAAATGCAGTTTATTACCATATTGGTATTTATCTTCCTACTACTCCCTACTACTTTTGAGTTTAAAATCTTTAGAATCTACGACACCCCAAACAGGCTTGGTTCCAGTGTTTCCTTTACATGCGTGGCCTGATGCTCAGTGTGCAGAGAGGGGGGTCAGGATCGCTGCCCGGTCGGCACGCGGCAAGGAGCTCTATCTACTGATGATGGGGGCAGGGGCATTCGGGCAGGCAGTTCATGATATTCTCTTCTCCTCC
>JAABNY020000039.1:34590904-34604958 GCA_015164015.2 Brevimyrus niger
GCTAGTCACTTTTATTTAGCATTTATATATGTATACTTAAAAAAAAAAAACCCACCAGATGTAGTCATTTCCAGCTGTTCTCCTGATCTAAGCTGTGTACAGAGGCCTTGTGATTGGCCCGGTTAAAAGGGCAGCTGACATGCCTGCCCACCAAAACATTGGCTTGTTCTAACTTGATGGGAGGTGCAACTGCAATGCTGAGCTGGGTGAATTGCCCAGGTTTAACCAGTAGGTGGAGGCAGAGCACCACGTGTTCCAGACTTTTGTTCTATTTCTGGTTTCCTGTTGGTCGCAAGAAAGAGTTGGGGGGCCTTTTGTGCTCTGGAGATGGTCCAGTGTTTGTGTGACAATAAAGTCAGCATGGAGACCTTGTGCGTGCGTGTGAGGGCGCGTGTGCTCTTGTCAGGAGATCACCTCAAGAAACTCATGCATTTATATAAAAGTTGCTCTTTTTAAAAAAGGAAAAAAAACTCTTCCTGTTACTGAGAGCTGAGAACGCCAGTCAGCACTTATGCTGAGAGTCTGATCTGGCCTTGTTTTGCGCAGCGCTGCTCTGGGGTAACAATAGCGCTTCATATTTCCAAGAATTATGAGACGTGCTTCCTGACCCGCCCCCCCCCCCCCAGAGGCCCTGCGGCTGTGCGCGGCTCAGAGCTTCCTCCCGTCCCCCCCGCCTTCCAGCCCCGCCCTTTCTCACTTCCACCCTGGGCTTGACCACCATGTTGCACCGGAGTCCCTTTGAGCAGATTATGTTTAATCTGCGCCAGTGTGCCGCCGGTAGCTGGACTTCCTCTCTGTTTGGGGTCACGGCTCCCGTCTGGCTCACCGGGCAAACAGAGGGGGTGTGAGGGTTACAGCTGCCGTTCCCACCACATGCCATTAAAAGGGGCTGCATTCTAAGCCCCAGCTCAGCACTGCTCTTTCCAATACAGTGTCCGATTCTGAAGGCTTTCTGTGTGCGTGCATCTACAGATCTGACGGCACGGACGTGGAGCTGACAAGCCCCACGCCTGGGGACCTCCCTGCTGGAGCCAGGAGGGGAAGCTCGGAGTCCACCAGCCTAGGTGGGTGCCACTGCTTGGAAGGTGCATTAGCTTGAGCTCTGTATTAAGAGAGCTCCATGCAACATGCTGTACCATCACCCAGTTTGCAACTGCTAATTGCTAGAGGTCTAAATGGCTACAGCCACTTGCCAGTTAGCAGAATAGCAGGGTGACCTCTGTATGCAGCAACTTACCGCCACATGCTAATCAAAGCAGTGCTGGCAGTGAGCAGCGCTCTCGTAGGGGTGGGTGATGTCTGCTTTACCACAGAAATGCAAAGTTTATTCATGCTATAATTAAGTAGTGGGCAGATCAGGCTTCTGTTTTGCTTTTCCCTGCATATGTGTATCAATGGGTGTTTAAGCAGCTCTGTTCCGCAGTCGTTTTCAAAGGCCTCGCTTTGAATCATTTGTATGATTCCCTGAGACACGCTTCCGTTCCAGACTGAGCTTCTGCATTCCTGTCCTCAGGGTCAGCGCACTTTGCCCCATCGGAACAGACGTACCAGAAGATGGATCACTTCCTGTCTTCACATGCTTGGTTTCATGGACCGATATCCCGGGTGAAGGCCGCTCACCTGGTGCAGTCGTCCGGCCTGCAGGGACACGGTGTCTTCCTGGTGCGTCAGAGTGAGACCCGGCGAGGAGACTACGTCCTCACGTTCAACTTCCAGGGCAAAGCCAAGGTAAGCGCCAGGGTTTGACCCTGTGACAGATCCCTAACACTCATTTATATGTCATTTAAGTCCATGAATTGGCATCATATTAATGGTTTCCAGCAGTTCGATGACTTTAATTAGATGAATGTTTTAGCCGCCCCTCCCTCCTGCTGCACCTTGACACCGACTCCACCTTTCTGCAGCACCTGCGCCTCTCGCTGGCGGAATACGGGCAGTGCCGCGTCCAGCACCTGCACTTCTCCTCTGTCACGGAGATGCTCGGCCACTTCTGCCGGTACCCCATCCCGCTGGAGTGTGGCTCAGCCTGCAACGTCAAGCTGTCCAGCTTCGTGGTGGCCAGCCCTGCCTTAGCAGGTAAGAGGGAAACCCGGGTCCCGGCGGCGGCGGGGAGCGGCTTGGGGGCCTCGGGGCGAGCGGGGGAGCGGCGTCTAGTGAATGGTTGTCCCCACGGCTATTCAGAGGCAACTGGGGTTGGCAGTTAGGGCCCGTCCAGTGGGCAGGCAGCACTGAGGGCGCCGTCTCCTGCTCTCACTGGCAGGGGGGGACAGGCTCATGCCTCAACACAGCCAACCCTGACACTGAACCAGATGTTCTGTATTGTTTGGGACGGTCATGTTCATAAGGTAAATCTGCGTTATGCGGACAGTATGTCGGAGAGCATTCGACCATGGCTGTAATAAACCCCTCCCCCCACAGGTCAGAGCTCCTCCCCCCCTGTTGGCATGCTGATGCCCTTCTCATTGCACCGCTGGAGCTCGGAGCCCAGCCTGGCACGCTGCAACCCTGCAGGCTGCCCGCACGCCACCCTTGCCCCCGGCCCCGCCCCCTCTGGTGCCCAGCCCCAGCTGTTGACGGCCATAGGGCCACCCCTCCTGCCCGGCCCCTCGCACCAGGAGCAGCCTGCTGCTGAGGGTCTGCGGCGCAGCGATTCGGTGGGTCGCCACCCCCTGCAGTGGCACCCCAACCCACGGCCGGCACCATCCCCGCAGCGGGACTCTGACTACGAGCTGGAGCTGCTTGACAGGGGGCGCAAGAGAGCCATCGACAACCAGTACATGTTCCTATGATAGTGGCTGTCAGGTGCTGCCTGCCACTGACACACCTATGAAACATCTTATATGAATGTATTTTGAACTTTTTTTAATGAATTGTGAATAATAGCATACACATATTCATATATATATATATATATATATATATATATGAATTTAAAGTATATATATGAATATAATATATATATATAATAGCTTCATTGCTGTCCTGAGGTCTTCAGAGTGAGGGTCTTCCTCAGGTCACAGGGAGTCTTCCTTTTATCGCTGGGATCAGCCCTCGCTCTAGCAGTCATGCACTTGCCGCAAGTCAGTTTCCTCCCAGATCAAGCTGAAAATGACTTGGAATTGTTTTACTGCATTAAATACAATAGGTGCTTTTACTGCTTCTCCCAATTGCCTGTCTCTTCACGTTAGATTCTCTCCTGCAGGGACAAATGAGAAGCTAGGAGCTGCCAAAGTAATCCTTATTGACAAACTATAAATGAATATTATGATGTCCCTTGTGATACTTTATTAAATGTATGGTAACTAAACTCACATTCCCCGTTTTACAAACATGGAACACTGATGCCATTATTACAAGCATGAATAGCCCTGCATAGAATGTGAGTTGAATTAAGCTGTTTGATGGCTCTAGTTTAATTCCTGCTTAAGAGGCTCTGTCATCTTTCTTGGTAATATAGCACTTACACACTATTTCCGTAACACTAACATTTCTGTCAAATTTCAAAGCATTCATTATACTAATGCATGCAACATGTTTTTTTCTTATCGTAGTAGTGGGGTTTCCTGTTTTCAAGAAATGCACGAAGGCATGTTGATTTCCTTTGACAAGGAAATCCACCTGCTGCATAGTGATAGTTTTTAAAAACATTTTTCCAAGTTGTATATACCACAACGCCAAAACATTCCAATTAAAGAATGGTTTTTAGAAACTAGTGCCATATTGTGTATTTTTAAAAAACATTTATTGGGTTTAGAGGAACCTAATGTGGAGGATAAATGGATTACATGCACCTATGAAATTTGTTGAATATTAAATGCTACAGATTAAATTGCAGCACGTTGCACCTGACTTGACGGATCAAACAGCCACGTTGTTCATTAAACGGTATTGATTGCTGCTGTTTCTGCTTCTGCTGGCTGAATGTCTGTCTGTTTTTCTTACCCTCAGACCTCAGGGCTGATTTTTGTGGAACTTTGTGCAATATCAGCATTATTCCTGAAATGGGAAGTCTGAAGACCAGAGTTTAGCACGTTTGACAGCTTTTTATATGTATATTTTTTTAAGTATTCCTTTCCCAATCTTTTACAAAAATAAATTAGATCATTTCTAACATATTGCAAACTGTATTTGTGTGTTACTACCTCATTTACAGTATTCTACCAAGTTTGTTTTAGTAATGAATGTCTTTGCCATACTGTCAATTGTATTTTACTTGTATATGAACAGCACTGTAACTCCTCCCCTTGCAAATCCACCCACACTTAATCCCCAGCTTGTCCTTTTTGTAAAGAAACCCTACTACCCCATTAGTCTAAATGTAATTAAAATATATATTCTATTTAAAATCTGTTAAGCTAACAATAAATGTTACCATAATATGGAAGGCATTTACTGTTGTGTATACATGATTTTGGAACTGCACATAAAGCAGCATACTGCCCTCTTGTGGTCATTTCCATATTTTTGGCTAGTCAGGTCAACATTTAGCCAAAGCTTTTGTCCAAGGTAATGTACAGCAGTTGCGCTAAAAGCCCTTACTAAAGGGTCCAGCTGAAAATTCCTTCACTTGCCACAGGTTTTGAACCTGCAGCTTTCTGGTGTTGGCCTGAAGAGCTGCCCACTGCCACACTTTGGTCTTGCTGGGGAACCACAAATTGTCAGAATGGTTTCCAAATCTTTTTCAACATGTAGGCATTTAGTTTAACTGATGAGGTCATATGATCATGGGGGGCATGGGCATTGCCCAATACAAAAATCAGCAACCTCTAGAAAATAGCTTGGGTGACCCATTCCTGCTGCCACCCTCAGGCAAGGTTAGTTTCTGGTAGTTAGTCATGGAAGCTGGACGGCTTGTCAGATTCCCACTATGAAATATCCTTGGGTTTTTTTGTTGAGTCTGTCAAACTTTACATTGTTAGCAGTGATCACACCCCCTACTGTGGCTAAACAAAAAGATGGAGGAGGCTGGGACACTTTCTCAGGCTCTAACAAGGAATGTCACTGGACTGAACGTGTCAGGCTAAAGGTGCGAGTTTGAGAGTGCTGAGTGAGTCTCCAAGCGACCATGTCTCCAGGCCCAGTACGCAAGCTTAAAACTCTATACTAACCTGGTTTAGAGCAAGGAAGGACAAAAATGGCAGGAGTCGCTAATACAGTTTTTAAAACTTTTTTTAATGTTTTTAATTTTTTTTTCTTATTTTTTAAATTATTTATATTATCTACAAAGTAAAAGTTATTTAACTTAAAGTTACATAACTGTCTGGTCAGAGGGTCACCTCAGCAATCATGAGTCATAAATAATCCACTTTTCGCCAAACGGGTTAATTTTACAGACATTTTGTTTAGTTTCAAGTCTGGTGACGAGTTTTTATCCATGTTGAATGCAGCAGTAGCAGCAGCGATTAACATTAATGTTAATACTTTCTTTAGGTTGGAAGATTTTTTATTAGCTTACAAAGTGCAGAGGAGAAGTTCCAGTTATCAGCCAGCTGAACTGAGTTGGGCTGGGGGTCTTCAGCAGGCGTGATACCATTCCACTTAGAGGGCGTCCTTGTGGTGTTACATCTCTAAGTCAAATATCCGTCCACTGCAAGTCGGCCTGTTAGCATTCCTAATTACTTGTACATGAAAGCAAACGTGTAGCATTATGAGAGAACATAGCCATCTCAATGCAGGGATCTGCAAAGCAGGCTGGAAGAGGAGGAGGAGGAGCTTCTGGTCTTCAGTGGTCCCTACAACTGCTGTTGATGGTGGGGTTGCACTGCAGACAGAGGGAGGGGGGAAAGATCACATTTAATGAACAAAAGTCAGCACCTCAAAGTTAGCCATCTACCACCCACAATAATTTAAGCTAAGCTAGACGCAAGTATTCTGTACAACTTACTGGCTGATCTACACAGATTAACTCACTCCGCTGGGCAGCAAACTCATTATCCATCCCAAGTACAAATGAAACATGGAGAGTATTGCTTTACTGCAGTTTCAACCCCGTGTGCGTCCAAGTCTGCAAGCTGCGGGCAATCAGCTAATCAAGTTCATCACCATAGCATCTTGCTCACTGTTCAGAGGACTAAACTGATGAGAAACTGTGCTGCAAACACCACCAAACTGTACTTTACACCGGCAGTCACTGCTGTCGCTCCACATGCTGGGGTCATGATTAATTATGGTAACCTAAGAATGCGGTTTGTGCAGCTTAGATACATTTACATAAAAAGCTGGCTACTGCTGAACTCTGTGGTAAACCTAGAGCTACTAATCCATCAAACTGGCCAACTGCTGTAAAGCGGGTCACCAGGACCAGCACTGCGCCCCCCCCCAGAGTGACCGGACACAGACCCAGAAACGCTACCAACCTGGGGGATGTGCCATGTAGGAGAAGTGCGCGTTGGAAGACACAGAGATGGGGGGCAGGGTGGGGGGCTGGGGCCCTCCGGGCGGCTGAGTGGTCATCAGCATCATGGGTGGGTGGGATGGGGTGGTGTGGTGAGAGGGGACCATCCCAGACTGCATGTGAGCCTGCATCGGCCAGCCAGCCACAGACAGGAGACAGAGGGAGACTGTACTCACACACCAGACATCTACAGGCAGACCTGGGAGCCACTCATAATGTATACTGCGGTACAACAGAAAGACTTTTGAACCCAGACTCACACAAGACACCAACTAGTGTCTGATTCCGTCAGAGATACAGCCGTGAAAACTGAGACCACTACATATTTTCAAGCATTTTAAAATCCTGGTTTAAACATGGATTTGCTGAGCGCAGGTTGGTCCCAAGTTAAAAATTTGTAATACAGCAGTACATAAGAATATGGTGAAGGAGAAGACACCGAGAACGAGCAGGGACCAGCCAGGTAAAAGGGTGGAAGCGACATTCTAATGCCAGAGGTGACTTAACTCTGACAGTTTCTAGGTAGGATGTCAAGTGACCTTCAAAAGAAATGGGAAACATTAGATGCAGGGGTGAAGTGCACTGCTAGGACAGTTAATTTCAGGCTCCTAGAAGCAGGACTGAAGAGCCATAAAGCAAGGAAGAAGCCCTTCATTAATGAGAAACGGAGAACCAGGCTGCAGTTTGCAAAAAAAAAAATGTATTATCCACAGACACACACCCATAAATTGAGAAATGTGTGAATCAAAAAATTGTTCTCTGGTCTCAAATTTTTTCTGCAGCTGTATATGAACAATCCTTACCTACGAAAGCTGTTGCAGATCAAGTCCAGACTATACATACATGGGCCTAGCTGCAAAATTTTAACAAAGCCTGGTCCTCCAAGACAGCAGGGGGAGCTAAATATCAGCTCTTAATGGATTAACACTGTAAACCTCCTGAAGGCTCCTGAGGGATGAAGGCTGAGCGGAATGGGTGGCTTACCTGTGGCACGTGGGCCATGTGCGAGGGCGTGTAGCTGTGCGGCACCTGCTGCGCGTGGATGTAGACGGCTTGCTGGGCCGACGGGAAGCTGGCCTGTGGGGACTGGGGGTTCGGCCCGGGGTTTATGGAGGGAGGGGTGGGCGCCAGGGCCGAGTACATCTGCTGCTGGGGGGGGTTCCCCAGGTGCAGGGCCTGCGCCGCCTGGTGTTGGGCGTGCTGCACACATGGAGAGAAGCCGTCAGCGTGTGGCCCCTGCCGCAACGTGGCCCCCACAAGGGCAAGGAGGCCCCCGGAACCCACCTGGACGGGACTGGGGGCTGGGTGGCTGCCCGCATGCTGCCCCTGCTGCTGCTGCTGCTGCCCGGTGGGCGTGGCAGAGGGCTGCGGGTGCAGCGCTGCCCCGGGGTGGCTGTACGGCTGTGGCATGGGGCCCGGAGACACTGCGGCGAATCAGAGCGCCGGTCAGGGTGGGCGGCACCTCACCATTTATTTATGGGGGGGGGGTGTGTGGGGCGGGGCTTACCATACATAGTGTGTGTCTGCTCTCCATACTGGGTAGTAGAGGAGGAGACCAAGCTGGGCTGACCGTGAGCAGGGGGTGCCATCATTCTTGCACTGCCCTGCATCACTGGGCTGAACACATGCTGGGCCTGTGGCGGGGGGGCGAGTGCATGAGAGTCTGGCCATAGCAGGGGAGCACAGGGCTCAGTGAAGAGCAGCGCTTACCTGTGACTGGTAATGTGGCATCTGCTGCACCAGCGGCTGGCTGGTGAACTGCTGTGGGCTGCAGGCGAAGTACTGGGCGGGGTAGGCGGGGCTGGGGGCCACGATGGGCGGCCCCGCGGCTGTGGCCGGGTGCATCATGGTGGGCGTGCCCTGGGGGTGGTGCTGGTCCGGCCGCTGCTGGGGCATGCTGGGAACTGCGGAGACAGCGGCAGACAGTAGTGCTCTTCCCACGTGTCAGTTTGCGCGGAGCCAGAGGGAACCGGCTCAGCGCTCAAAGGCACGACTGGAGGCTTCTCTCTCCGAGTTACCATACCTAATTATAATTAGGACGTGTAATTTACCTCGAGGTATTTCAGGAGTGAAACCGAGTTCATAAATACAAAGCCATAGACCACATGGGAATAGCGGGGAAGTTTCTGGAAAGTTCAGCCAGCATTCTCACCTTTACCTGCTCTATAGGGCTTAGTTTGGCTGACGGTCACGTGTGGCATCGGTACGTGGTACATGGCCGGCGGCTGCGGGGGGGAAGACGGCAGGAGTGTTAGGCCACACAGCACTTGGGGCTGAGTATCCCGACCCCCCCCCCCCCCGACCCCCCAGAATGGTTAATCTACGACGCCCCCCCCTGAATCGCACAGGGTAAATATCAAGCACGTCACTGTGCCGGAATAAAACATGCAAGGCTGAATGCGACATTCACGCTGTCGCTACCATGTCGCCTCAGAAAAGTGAAACAGTTCATGGGTGATGAGCTGGTTCATCAGAAAAAAAAACTGGAAAAGGAAGGGAAAAAAAACTAAAATCCCATTGCAAAATGATGAAAATCTTACAAGCTTCTTTTTTGCAATATATTGTGCTAAAAAAAATCACAGAAGCACTGAGAACAATGACAATCATATCCATGGTAATAATCATGACCAATTGCAATAAGAAAATTGGCAAACCAACATCCGATGGGAAATTATGACAAGCAAACTCAAACGTATTTCTGATAAAGAAGAAATTTGAGAATGTCACAAACCTTCCAGATAATGCTTTTCTAATGGGGAGACAGGAAAGGGAGGGGGGAGAAAGAACCAGACTTTAGTTTCTCTCGGTACGTCAGCAGCAACCGATGTTGGATCACCAACTGTTTCTTACAGCAACTTTGCAAGAACTCCCACAAAAAGGGCTCCGGCCATGAGTGACCAAAGGAGCTTAACTTGGAAGCATGACCTCAGACAGGCTACTGAAACGGCAGTGACCCTACATCTCAAAATAAATACACATTTCAGCAAGTTCTCAAAAAGATTTGAGATGAGTGCCTTCATTGACTAAAAATGATGCAACCAAATTCTGCTGCAAGCATATTCTGAGGCCCAGGTCAAATAATTGTGAATTACAAATACAGCAGGAGTGAATTACAAATACAGGAGGAGTGAATTACAAATAAGGGGGGGGGAGAGAGACTGAGGCTGAAGAGAGAGTGTTACAGACACTGGGGTGGCATCTTAAACTACTACCCAAAAAGTTCTCAAACTAATTTGTCATTTGGTAAGAAATGATAAAGATGCTTCATGCAGACACAGGCAAACACACAGGAACAGTACAGGAAGAAATGCCAGTCCATAGACTCCGCCTTCGTCAGGTTTAAGCCAATGAGAGGCAGTCCAAACCAAACAGTCATCAACGAGGAACTGGCAGCGCATGAAAATCCCTCACGGTCATTTTTCCTTCTCAAAGTTTACTATACGTTTCCACGGCCAGATTGCGTGCTGAACTAAGACGGTCATGCAGAGTGCCAGAGCGAGTGGGGCGGGGGGCTCACCTGAACTCCCGGGCTGACCGGGGTCAGCGGGTACATCTGGGGGAAGCACACGGTCTGGCTGTACACGGTCGGGGGCTGCGGCACCACGATGGAGGGGCTCGGCTGGCCCTGGGGGCGGGGGGGAGTCGGCGTGGTGGCTGGCTTAGGCTGCGGGGGAGACCGCACAGCTGCAGTGGACAGCACTAGGGCCTCAGAAATATCTTTTGAAAAGTTACAAAGTTGAGCGACTGATGGTGATATTGCATATAGATAAGAGTTAGATGTAAAAAATGAGCTCTGCAACGCTTGAGCTATAATAGCTGCTGAAAACTAAAACAAGGGCGGTAAAAATGACATCTGTGGTACAAAAGTCGTCCACCATGCAAATTGTGTGTTGAAGTCATATTCAATAATTCAATGATCTCATATAGCAATCCTAATCAAACTCCTTAATAGTGTTCACATTTTTATTTAAATTAAACTTGCCAAAAATGATTAATCCGTTTAAGAAATTACAAATTCAGATATGATTAATCTCATATTACCATTAAAATAAATATATATATATACATACACACACACACACACACACACACACACACACACGTGAAGGGAAATAATTATGAATTAAAGAACACTGCATAAGGTTTGCAAATGCTGCAGTATTTTTCCTGGTCACAACCTCCTGAGACTGAATGTTTGTGGCAGCCCGAGGGCATACCTGGGGGCAGAACACCCTGGGGTTGAACTCCTTTGCGTTGGGGTTCAGTGTTGACTTCCTCACTTGTCTGGGGACACAGGCAAAGAGAGCAGTCAGCCAGCTGGTTAAACTCCTCCCTCCTGGCCATTTGGGGGCACGTTCCCCGAAACGCAGACGCACTCTGGCACAGGGTCCTTCTTGTCGTCCTTGACCTCTTTGCCGTCCAGCTTCCCACTGGGGCCCGAGGTCTGCACGGCCTGCGAGGTGACGTCGGGGCTCCGCTTCGGCTCGGCCATGACGCAGGGTCCGGACGCAGCAGGGCTGCTGGGCTTGCTGCCGGCGGTGCCGCCGGTTGTGGGGGTGGGGCCCGAGGCCTTCTCCTCGCTGGCTGGGGCCTCAGGGGCCGTCGTGCCACAGGACTCCGCCCCCCTGTCTGAAGGCAGCTCTTTGGGCTTCTCCCCCGGCTTGCTCATCATCTGGTCGAAGACGGGGTCAGGGGTTGAGCTGGACTGTAACTACAGGGAGGGTGGGGGAGGGGGATTACCACGCAAATCACATCAGCCAAAAACTGTGAGCAAAGCCCACACCCTCGATGAGGGGAAAAACTACACAAACAGAATAAAGTACATAAACAGCCAACAACACACGTGGCTGCTAGGGTTGTGCAAAGCAGCCGGTATTTGTATCTGTATTTGTATTTGTTGAGGGGGGAAAAGTATTTGTATTTGAGTAATATTCAAAATAGGTGTAAAAATTCAGTTTTTTGCGTTGCACTCAAAACTGACTTGCGGGGGCAGAACATAGCAGTGATGATGATATGGTGCTGGTGGGGGGATTGGTGCTTGTGGGGGGGTTGGCAGACAGTACCAGGAGAGGATGCTTTAAGTGCAAATGATTATGCATAGCAGTTGACAGAGGTTTGATATCTCTGCCTCTGCTGATCTGACTTTTGCACACGTTACATATCACTTTGGCTTTATCTGCCATTATTGTTTGTTTGCCGTTTGAAAAAAAAATATCGCTATAAATGTACTAAAATATTTTATAAAGCTTTTAATGTGGTTTGACTAGTTCGTGTTTCTTGTGTTTGTCTCTCGGAAAAATGTCAATTTCTCCATTTTCTCCATTTGGAAAACTCTAAATCTGATAAAATATAAAGCAACAACACACAGCAACATGTTCATGGAGGCAGCCATGTTTGTTCCGAGATCTGGGCAGCTCGAATGGGAGATTGTCGGACGTGATGTCACTCCGAGTTCTGAGAGGAAAACGAACGCACCATAAATTACCGAGCTAACAGAGCTACATAAACAGAGCGAACAAAAGCACCTGACTGCAGGCGTCAATAATGCAGCATAATGGAATAATCTCCCGATCAAACTCCGCTTACCGAAACTTATAAACTGCCTCCGGAACCTAATTAAGGTACAAAAATCTATATAAAAAAAAGTTATAATATAGTGATGCAGGCAAGTCTTTTTTCGCTCAGCTGAGCCTTCTCTGTTGCTGTGTGGAGCAGCCTGTGTCAGTCACCTCTTTTACTCCCCCCCCACCCCCCCGACTCCTGAACCTCACTCACTTACATGGGCATGCACTGTGGTCACAGGAGGAAACACAGCTTTTTGATATAAAGTTTCTTGTTCCTGAATACAAATATTTTAAAAAGTATTTGTTTGAAATAAGTATTCGTAAAAAACACGTTATTTGTGCCTTTCTGAATACCGTATCCGAGTTCAGCTCCGCCCCTGTTGGCTGCACTATCAGCCCCATCTCTTCCATACTGCACGTACACCATCTAATAATTAAGTATATATTTCTGTAATATACTTATTTTCAAGATTGTTTGTGTATTTTTCAAAATTTACTTGCACTCTGTTTACACTATGTACCGTCTTTACACTTTTACTTTTCACGTTTAGCACTACATGAATGTGTGTGCGCACTACATTCGTTTTGTATGCACCAGAATTTTCAATTTTGAGTTAAATTTACCAGCAGCCGGCCATACAGCAGCTGACCGCTAGAGCAGGGAGAGGCTTCTGTAGGCTAAACTATGCATTTAAATGCAACATTAACATGTAAAGCAAAGAATAATGGTGCACAGATCATATTACATCAACCTGCTTTCATTTCACTAGAATACGTGCAATAATAAGCGTACCAAAAAGTTACAGAAGGGCTACTTACTCTAAAAACTTGACTAAATTCTTTTAAATTGTCTATCTGTTTTCTGTGCTCGGACGCCATGGCTGGGGGGCCTGCAGACACAAGGAGGAAGAGTTAGTCTCCTGAACGCAGCACTGCAGAAGCATCAGGTCACCACCTTTCAAGAACCAAAACTTCAAATCAGGACTGATCTGCTTGGCTAAAGGCTCCACTGAGTGGAACCGACACTGCTGGAGGAGGGCATGACGGGGGGGAGGCGGCGGCACCTTTGCTGAGGGCCCGACCGGGGCCCGGGGACACCTCCGCCGGCTTGACGTTCTCTTTGTTGGCCACTGGGGATGCTGTTCGCCCCTCCTGTACCCGCGACTCTTTGGCTTTTAAAGAAAACGAACACAAAGTCAGTGTTCTGGACTTAACGCTAAACAGAGCCCTGCACCGTCAGGGAGAACATGGAACACAAAGTGAAGGCATGCATCACCGGGGGCGGGGCTTACCCTCTGTCAGCGGCGTGGCAGCTCTGTTTGAGGCTGGGCTGGCAGCCGTGGGCGACATAGATACTGGCGTGGCCACGGGGTCCACCGGCGCAGTTCCAGTCTGGGGGGAGGAGCCTCCGGGGGCGCTCCCCAGCCCGTTTTGCCGGGGAGACCGGGGTCTGTGTGCTATGTGATACAAAACACATGTGCTTGAAGGCACCTTGTGGGCACAGCTAGCGGCTGACCGGCTGCTCGGAGACCCTGTACAGCCCTCACCTCCACTGACCACAGACGACCAGGTGCCTCCGGAGGGGCTGCTGCGAGTGGGGGGGGTCGTGGAGGCGTCTCCGCTGTGGGCCATGAACTCCGGCCCAGGCGGCATGCCACCACGGGCACTAGGCATCCTGTGTGTCCGCGGCGTGCGCTGGGTCTTCGGGGACATCCGGGGGGGTCCTGCCACACAGCGGGAGCGGTGTTTAATGGTGCTCTGTCACTGAGGGACAGAGACTGAGCACGAAGCGCGGAGATGTCACGCACGAGGAGCCGTTTGGAAAGGCGGTCACAACCCAAACTACAACCGAAGCAACAACCGAGCCAATAGTCAAAGTGCTCAGCTGCATGAGACAGGCTAGCGGCCCTGGGGGGGCCGGCAGGATCCAGAGCAGGTGGATCGGGGCCGGATGACACGGCACGCTGCTCACTTCCACGGCGGCAAAAGCCGGTGCCGACGACGGCCAGCCAACATCAGGGCAGCGCAGACGGCTATCATCAAACAAGAGACAGACACACAGTCTCTGCCACCAAGGCAGGGAACAGCACACGCGA
>JAABNY020000039.1:34613894-34625400 GCA_015164015.2 Brevimyrus niger
GGGTGACGGGAGACGGAGGGCCGCGCCGAGGGGCGGGGGGGGGGGGCGGGGGGGGGGGGGGGGGGCGGGGGCGCAGCATCACCTGGACAACAACGACCATTTGGGGGGGCAGCTCCAACAAAACAAATGTCAGGCTTACAAGCGGAAACCATGCAATGCACAGCACCCAGATGCCGCTCTGCAGACATGGCCCAATCACACCACAGCGTTTCACACAGAGCCACTGCGCTAGAGGGTTTAACCCAGATAAGTGTAGCGCTTAGGAATGTTAAGGCACATTTTACCCATCAGAATCAGCTTCGCTCTGTTAGGGTCAAGCCACATCTGTCTATATTTAGCAACAGTTTTTAAAAAGCCACAATATGGATGGACAAAATGTGCGGATGACAGCTGATGTCTATCAAGTAATCAACTACACATCACTCTGCCTTAAGATTCCCTAAAGCCAGTCCTGGGGGGGGGAGGGGGGGGGGGGGTGCGCAGCCACTTCACCACACGCAGGATGTGCTTCCTAGCAGTGTGCGCATAGTCTTTACAAGCACTTCATTGTAGTTTAGGCAAGACCAGTGTAAGGGTGGTTAAAAAAAACTAAAGAACTCCATGATTTTCATCTATCAGTTTTAAATAACCAGACCCTATCAAAAAGAAAAGAACCAACTACCACACTTGTCAAATTCTTGAAATCCAGAGCTTTAAACATGGCTGAAGAAAGCCAATAGTTTAGAGAATGCCAAAAGCACACTATGGTGCTAATCAAGATGATTAGGTATGACAGGGCACCAAAAAAGTCTGTTATAGATCTTGAAATCCAAGACCTGCTCCAGAGAATTTCTACTTGGCACGGTAAATGGTCTTGCTCGAAATTCTGACTGTTACAGAGGACCAACTGATCTACCTCAAGGTTCTCAAAGCCTAGCAGACGACTGGTGTTTCTGAACCAACACTGCCTTACACAGCCTACTAGAAGCACAAACCAGTAAGTCAAACTGTTTGTGATAAATCGCTGCAAAATAACTTCAGGCCTCACGATGAAAGCAGGCCAGCACGACATAGCAGAGTGGCAAGGCAATAACTGAGGACAAAAATGATTCCACCTGTCGGTAGGATCTGGGCCAAATGCTGCTCTGCTCAGTGCTGGCGTAGCAAGATGCTATCGATCAGCAGCTTTTTTCCTTCATTTTCTCTGTGCCTTGTGAAAATGCTTTCAACAGACAGGGAAAGATCTTTACTGCAAAAATTTTAGCCAAAACACACACTCATTTAAAATTACACAACACGACAATGACCCAAAGCCAGATCACCTGGGGCAAAGAGCTGAAAGAGATGTGAGTGCAGCACTATCCCAGACAGTAATCAGGAACACACTGAATTAAGGCAGAAGACAGACGCTTTCACTAGTATATAAACTTATCATGCAATAAGGCATATAAATGATGCCAATAACAGCCAACAAGTGCCACTTAGAGAACGGGCAGAAACGTCCCCACACTAAACACCAAGCAGGACAATAACAGGGTCATGCCAAACTGCTGAATATCAGTAACCATTTTTCTGGACAGACCCTTATTTCAACTGTCATTCTAAATAAAGGCACAAAAAGATGGTCTGATGTTTTAAGACAGAGTTCTCCCCACAATGACTAACTGATATTCTCAAGGTGAGCAAAAGGCATGGCGAAGCCGTATTAGCACAAATGCTACAAAAGTAACTGATTTATGAAATGTCTTTTGGTGAGAAGCTAAATCTTGCACCAAATTTTGGAAATAAACCCTTGCTAATTGCCCCTCATTGACACCATATCAGAAGAAAATGAGAACATATTTCACTGAGAAGTTCCAGAATTTCACTGAATGTATATGTTCTCCAATCAAAGCACTAAATTGCAGACTCTCCCCTGCATTCTCAATTGACTTTAATTAATGCCTGAGCAAGAGTACAAATTTCTACCTCAGCAGGACTAACAGCACACATCATGACAGAAAGCTCTCAGTCAATAAAATGAAGAAAACACAGCCTCTGATTTCACATGCGTCTACACTGCAAAACCTCCACATCTAGTGTTTTGATATGTGTTTATGTCTACAGGGAGGGGGGGGCTGCTTATATGGTTTGATCGGGGTGTTCTTTCATATCTACAAAGGCAAAGATTAACCACACCGATTACCAACTAGCAAAAGGACATGAAGTAGGTGTTAATGGACTGTCAGTCAAACGTGACTGAATGGACACAATGAGCCAATGATTTTCTTTAAGATGCATATCAAGCTAAAACAAGATTGCTAGGCAGGCAAAGCAAATGAATCGGCAGAAGTGGGGCAGGGTGGAATCATCAACTGAGTTTTTATTCTGAACATGCTTACAGCTATGGTGTGTCCTTGGCCTCTGAATTTATAAGGTCAAAGACACATCAGTGGAGAGTAAATTAGTGAAAATCAAGAGGGATGCCCAGCCACCCGCCCAGCCACCCCAGAAACATCCAGTAAGAACAGACTGGGGGAAGAAGCTGCTGGATGCTTTAACAACAACAAGAGTGTGCAAGAGCAGAAAACAAAGAGTGTTACCTGCATCTGAAGAAACTACATTGATTACAGAGGGAAAAGACATTAAAGAAAAGGTCAGTGGGGTAGGGAAGCAGTGGTCAGCTTTCAGTTACAACTAACCCAGCAGATTTTTTCCTCAGCTCAAAAGCTTTACTCAAATATCAACAAAGTCGAAACACTTATCAGAAGACTGAGGAAAGATCACATTGATTTCTGTGGAACTTCAGTCAGAACAAACCACGAAGTCCAGTAAATATTCTCGCATCCTTCATATTTTGACAAACATTTTTCTTTAAATTTCTTAACTGTACAATATTATCAATCGCCTTACATCCCTACATGCAGACTACATGAGAAACTGGCTGTCTATACCATAGATGTAAATTATTTCAATCCACTAATGGCATGACTGTGTTGCTAGTATGCTGTACAGCACTCAAATATTGCATACCCCTTAAAAGTGAGAGCCTTCAGACTAGCTAGTTGTACTAGTCAAAGGGACATTTTCAGGTAGCATAAACATGTAAATGAAAGTGATTTGAAGCCTAGTGTCCTGCAAAGCATAGCTTCTTCAGTGGATTGAATTCATGATGTTATGCTAATTAATCATCTAGCCTGTGAGAAATCTTACAGAAATCTCTAGACACAACATTGCCCACTACACATTTTCCTAGGGTTAAGGGCACATTAGACAAATCACAAACGCTCTCAGATGGGTGCCAGAGAAGCCTAACCTTTCCGGGCGTAATTGAGGTCCACGTCTCGAAACTGCACCACCACCACATCTGAGGCCTTGAAAATGATGCTCTCCACAATGTCCTCACGCCGTGGGCCCATGCCCTGCTCCAGACATCTCCGGTGAGCTGCGTCCAGCACCAAGTCACACTGTGGGGAAAACGTGCGTTGTCACTTCGCCTGCACTGAGCAATGCGAGCACACACACGCTGAAATGCATTGAGTCCTGCGATTCTGGTTGACTGCATAACCTTGATAAAAACAACCTCGCTACACATACATTTTTAAAACCAGATCTGACACAGCGGGCTCATGGACCCACACTGACACCAGGGCCTCAGACAATGGGCAATCTTTATAAGAGGAAATCTTGTGGATAAACAAGGTAAAAAGACCTTGGTGATGAGGCATTATATTTTGCAGTTTTGAGCATTTATGAAGCATAAGGATTTCATACATACTACTAATCTGCTTTTCAAATTGCGGCTGTACATAAATGTCCATATAGAACCGAAAGGCTGGTGTCCACACAGATTTCGCCCGTTATCTAAAGCCCTGTGATACCTCTACTACCAACATACAGTTCCTGTTAGAATACCGGGGATATGCAGGTCATGATTGTGGTCTCACCTCTGGGCCATACGTTTTAAAAACTCCTTCATACACCACTCCATTTTTGACCTTCAGTTCACATTTGGTTCCCTGCAGAAAAAAAATCAGGGGAAAATTTACCTGTAAAAATCTCAAGTGTACAAATCCGATTTAATTGAATTTGACCCCTTGAGCATAACACAAAATTTCAAATGACACTGGTGATGAATTGCCAAAATGCCATTTTCCCTGAACGCAAGGGCTTTGACACATCATGTAGCTGTGACAATTCTGTACAACCTGCTCCACAAGATGGTAAAAAAAATAAAATAAACTTACGACAACTGAAGTCAGAACATGAACCATCCTCATGTTTGCATAAACGCCATTGAAGGTAATCTGAAATCCACGGAGAAAGATATTAACACACAGGTCATCATTCAAATAAAATTCAAGTCATTTGAAACATGACAAACTTCATTCAAAAACTTAACAAAACAATCCATAGCCTAATTCCGGCAGATTCATAAAAAAAAGCAAAAACAACACTTACCGAAGAAGGACCTTTGACGCTATTTCTCCCTCTGTAAATAAGAACAAGCCAACGCCAAGAAGGGTTAGATCTCATATACAAGAGATGAGATAAATATTCTAATAAACTCAGCAGACTGCCACAGGGCCTACGTCAAAGAGAAGACTAACAGATGAGCGATTCAAAGAAATTCACCAGTGAGACCTGCCACAGACCTACATGATACCAAAATATGGGATCTCAGGAATCCTGTCAGCTGTGTGTTACAGGAAGGATTACAGTAAGGTCATGGAATACTCACTCCATATGCCCTCCTCCAATTATTTAACTATCTGGACCAGTTGATGACTGAATGGAGGCAAACCCGGAGTTACTGCAAAATAGTATCTACAAAACACCCAAGATCCTTTTACCTATAAATTTTAGTTCTACGACAACTCAGGTGTGCTGAAGAATGGATTCACTCTCACAGCACACCAGTGCACACTGCGTCAATCAACGTGTTTTAATGGGTTTCTACCATATTTACTACATGTGCCCTAACATTTTTAACCTATAGATTTAAAATTACATTTTTTCTTGATCTATTCAAAATTGAAAACTTGAAAAAGTTGAAAATATAAAAGATTTTTCAAAAAAGAGAAATACACTACATTACTTAAAACCAAGACAATTAACTTTTCCAACTCCACAACATGGGGAAAATTTGTTCAAACATTCTATATAAATACTACACGTCATTACACATCTCATGTGACAAAATGTAATTAAAACACAAATTTAAAATAGTTTTCCTCTTAGCATAAAGATAGGACATTTTAAGTAACCTAAAAATTGGTGCTGATCTTGGGTGCTGATTTTGGGTTCTGATTTGAGCCACCATGGTCATAAATCTCTCACACACAAGACAACTNNNAGCCTAACAGGCATCTGGAGGTCATCGGTCAGCCGGTAGAGGGCAGCCATCACGACTTGGTGAGAGCAACCTGGGGGTAGGAGACATGACCATGGTTCTAAGAACAGCAGTATTGCGGCTCAGGCTGCCAACTTACCCCAATAAGTCGATATAATGATTCATGATACCCTCTGTTATAAGCTGACAGGAACCATATGCAACATAAAATATCCCGAAAAAAGACATGCAAATCGATTATTGTGATACACACAAATCATCTATGCATCCCTTTAGAAAGAAGAGGGTACCCCCATCAGGAGAATGAACCTTTACAGTGCAAGGGACAATGTTCACAATGAGCAGTTCTAACAGCATGACTGTTAAGCACAATCACAATACAGATAATCTGTTCACACACAGTGATACAGGCCTTGCTTGAGAGGCGACTCTAAAGCAAGTCTGGTGATTTCCTTTGCGGATTCGTAACTCAAACAGCTGTCCTGGAAAGCCAGAAAGTACTGCATGGGTGTCAAAAATGCCAATGGAAGCCACTCAACCCACAAGAAAAAAGTAATTAAAAAAAACCCAAATTAAGATTATCACAAGAACGGGAATTCAATTTAAGATTGATTAATCATATAACAAGCAAGAGTGACAGAAAATAGGGGAAAATGTTACCAAAAGACTGGATTTTGATAAAACATGCAGCTACACTGGGGTTGCATTTCTGGCATTTTCAGTTTAAGGGTTTCATTTGCATCTGGATTGCAGAGAGCGCTATTGGCTTATGCCTTACATCTATTCTGCATACATGACATGAACTTATCACGTTCACTCCATTCAGCTCGCTCGTCCATTTAAGCCATTTCAATTCCTCACTATAAAAAAACGGCATCACTTATATACGATCAAGTTTTAACTCGAGAAGTTCTCATAAGTCTCATAAGTTTTCATGGAATGGTAGTTTTTTCCAGGAATCACGATTGAAAATGAGTCCATAGCAATAAATCATCTCATATGAACAGTCAATTTTCAGTTCTACCGATTATACTGGCCAATAGTAATTCATTCCTTATCCTCCCCATTAACCGCACGAAAAAGAGGATAAATTCATTGCTGGCTGCCGCAAAACAGATCTGGAGTGCTTAGAAAACGTACCCGGTGATTGTCTGAAACTTAAAAAGCACTAAAATTAACTTGGATATCAGGCTGTAGACGTTCAAGGGCACGGATTTTCATGAGCGGCTTCCCCATTGACATAAAACACACACTGTCGGTTTCCTGCCCAATGTGACCCCTCTGAATGGTGTCCTGACTGCACAATTCAATAACTGCACTTTGATATTAATATCCAAATAATGTCCATAATAACAGTGCATCAGATGAAATCACACCATCAGTGACCTACAGTAAAACGCACCGACTGCGAAGCCGCCACTGACCGGGCTAACGAAAACCAGCGAAACCTCCGGGTTTTTGTACAATATTCATTTAAATTTAGTCACAAAATCACTGAATAACTGCAGAGCTAGTTGCAATTTCATGATTATCGTGGTTTTAAACCCGTGTGTAACCATATCGTATGTGTCTAGTCACAGAGAGACACCGGCTACCTCCAGCGAACATGACATTGCTGCCACTACAATCACGGATTAAAACATGTGAAACGCACCTGCTAAAATGTTCACTTCGCACACTGCGTACCATTCTAACCAGTTGTCTAACCATGTATGCAGCCTTTTAGGTTTGTCAGACAGCTAACTAGCCGCACACGTAACCATTCAGCAGCAGTAGCAAACGCGCTAACTCGTTACAATGCTATGAAATAATGAATACAGGGCCGTCAGTGACTGAAAAAGTGCACACTTCAAATGAGAATCAAGGTTCATTACGCAGATACAGAAGAGTAAAGCTGCGGCAAGGTTTGAATATAGTGTCAGAGAGAAACGCCACAGGACTCGGCCCGGCCTGCCGATGCTACGCGGCCAGCTCTAGGCCCACGCGGCAACATCTATATAAAACCACCATTACGACCAAAGGCATAGCTTAAGCTGCGCATCCGCTTTCCCCCCAACGCTAGGGATACCGGTATATGCGTGTCACATCGACACGAGTGGGTACAGACCATTCACGACGAGGCGCCTGAGAAAGCACCGACCTGCCCAAGTTTTGTCGGCCGCCGGCTCCTCCACCTCCTCCGGCTCCGGAGGCCGCAGCAGGTCCGCTGCCGCCGCCGCCGGGTTTACGGTTACCGCCGGCCTGCTTCATTGACATGATGATCCCATAAACGACCGCTTATGTCCTTTATTAACTATTCCCAAAAGATGACGCTCGGAAACGAAATACAAATAAAACACCAGCTAACGTTGCTGCCTCCTGTTAGCTAGCTAAATTACCAATTTCAAAAGAAGCATTTATTACGATTATTTTAAAAAGTAAAGCGGTTCCTTAAAAAGACAATACGTCAGTCAAGCCAACGACAGAAGCTAATATTTCACTTCACCGTCTAACTGATTTGTTTTCTTAAAACGAATTTATTATAAAGCGGATTCTCTGATATCTCGGTTTCGCTCTTCGTTGCTATCAGCGAAAAGACCAAAACACTCTGAAAGGAGACAAAAAAACAGCGGAGGGATATATTTGGGGCGCAACGCTGCTTTCACGCTCATATTCTCCTTTTCGTCTCTTAGTCAAGTATAGTAGTAACTGTATTAAAATGGAATACACTCTGTTTTAACGAAATCGAAGGCAAATCACATGGAAATCGGCTGCCACGTAGTTTAATTAAAGACACAGGCGACCGAAAAGTGGCACTAGTTACAGGAAGTCCAAGGATTACTATACGTGTGGCGGTGATCTGGCTACCACGTGAGCCGGTGCAAGTGCCGAATGGGTAGTTATTTTAATAGTTGTAGTTCACATTGATTAACTGGTGTGGCTTGACAAAGGTGCAGAAATATGCGTTTTATTTCTTGATGCCAGGAATCTAACTACAAAATCATTAACGCCTAAATGGATCTCGTCGCAGCCCTGTATGGCGCGTGATATCACCTAAGTGCAAAGGTTCTCTCACAATAGCAAACCTGGTGCCAACAAATTACTGGCGCTGCAAAGTACCGTTTTTATATGGTGTACTACAACTTAACCCCAAAGCGGCAACTTACCGTACCGTAAAATAAAACTGTAGGTTGAATGAGTAAATATCTGAGTTATCAGTAGGTTTAACATTTAATTAAGCCCCCCCAAATAACTCCTGCTCGTCCAAGCCCATAAAAGGAAAACGGAACCCGTCAATTAAATGAACTGACGCCACATTAATTCTACGATGTGTTAAAATGTGTGTAGTAATACTTGATAATGTACGCCTTTGTTCCAGTTTTAGTTCTGTAACATGAGTCACATACCCAGACATGTACATGAAGGCGATGCTTTTCTCTTCCGCTTGGCAAATCCAAAAGACAATCCGAAGGGATACTCATTCATCTTAAATGGAACTAGACGACCCTATATGCATGTATTTGCATTGGGTGTTTTAGAGCTTAATATTACACCTCAGGCTGATATACTCTAAGCGTCTTCCCTATTGGCACTCCACACAGACAAATGGGCTGATCATACAACAGATATGGATAGGACACACATAAATTTAAAAGATAGACATTTATACTGATCTAAAGCAAAATAAATATACACATATATAAATGAATTTATAACTTAACTTTTCTTTCCTAGATCTACTGAACATGTGTGCACATTATTTTATGGTTTTACCAGCATTTTTTTAATATACAAAATGCTGTACTTGAATTTAGTTTTGCAGCCATATGACAGTCGTGTTCCACACAACATATGCAAGAGGTCAGAGAACAAAAACAAGCTTCTTTAATCAGAAGGGCCCTCCTTTGTCAGCACCCCAATCCCCCCCCCCCCCCGCCGAGCATCACACAACTTGACAGGAAACTAAGAGCACATTGCCTGAGTAACATCCCATAAACACTGGAAATGCATGAGATTTTAAAATACTAACAAATAAAAAAAACAAAATCAGTAATATGTAAGAAACCAATACCGCTGTCATACCAGAGAATTTGCATAGAATCAGGACAAGCTTAGTTCACTACATAAGACATGTTTTTCCCCCTGCTGATGTTCCCAATACCTCAGAATCTTTATTTTGTTAGCAGACTTACAGTTGACAGTAACGGCAGGAGCTTCATGACTTTGGCTGATATATGAACAGCAGTATGTTCACAAGGATCTGACCACAGGGATGAGATAAACATCGATGCCATTAAGCTTCCACAAAAAAGTACAATAATATTAGCAAGTAAGAGGCTAGACTTACAAAGGATGAAGAACACAGGTAAACACAGGAAAATAAAAACAGAAAATGTGGAGACAGTGTCCCAGGGGAAAGTTCAGTGCTTGCCATTCAGCTGGCCAGCACCTCCATACAAAAGGGGTGTATTAATAAACTCATGCCTCCGCCCATGAGTCTGCTCAGGACCTGTCCTCTTAACACCTTCTTTTTCCCTATCAAGGGGACATTTAGTTACCCATTGCCCCACAAAACAATGAAGCAACGGAATCACACAGACATAAGGGGTCTATTTCCTTAGTAATCAGGTGACTTTGGAGTGGCGAAGCTTGGGCACCTCCTACAATATATTGTTATTAAGTGCTATATTACTTGCCCCGTTTGCCCCGGCCCTTGCGGGTGCCCAGTTTTGTGGCACTGGTCCCGGGGATAGGGCCAGGCGGGCTGGGGGCAGCGGCTATGTTGATCTGGCCCTCCTGAATCTCCTGCCGGGTGTCCTCAGGCATTCGACTGATCTGCTGCTGTGTCTCCAGGTAGAACATGAGGTCCCGCAGCTGTTCCTGTAACTCGGCCACTCGCACCTCCTGCTGGGAGGCTGCCTCTCCTGCACGGCTCTCCTCGTCACGAAGGCGCACCTGCAACTCTGCTTGGTTGGCTCGCAGGCATTTGTTCATCTCCTGCTCCTCCTTTAGCTCCTGGGACAGCTTGCTCACTTTGGCAGTCAGCTGTGAGCACCTGGCGGGGGTTTAGGGGCAAGGCAAATTGTAGAAAATGGACAGAGACATTTAGCACAGAGCGGTGTGGAGCACAAAGCCAGGTGTGGGACAATAGTGGGAAGAGAAAAATCTACAATAAACCATAACAGATACCGGTTCAAAAAAATCATCACTAATCAATTAATAATCAATTATTCAATCAACAGATAGTCAATCAACAATTACTCAATCAACAATTACTCAATTACTCTCCATCAGATAATGTAGTATAAATTCATTCTTTTAAATACATTAAAGCTAGCTGCATTGTATAACAATTATGTGTTCAATGTTGCATTGTTTAGGCACAGGGAGATTAATTCAATACAAATCAACCAGGGTTCAATTGTGCAAGCATTATAAACAACAAACAAACACTTACTAATTAAGAGATAAATAATAACTAGACAAGGGTCCAGCTGGTCACAAAAACCAATAACTGGAAAGAAGCTTCATGAAACACTAGGCATGACAGTGCCCCCTGGTGGACAGGATCTTACTTCTTCTCCATGGACTGCCTCTCCTTGGTGACATCTGCTAATTTCCTCTCCAGACTGTCACATTTCTCTATAGTCTCCTTGAATTTTGCCTTCATGTTGTTGATCTGTATGTAATACAGTGACCTACTGTCAAATCAGAAAATAAACGTAGAGGCTATTTAAAAAAAAAAAAAAAAAAAAAAAACATAGATCAAGGCAGCATGGAATTATGGGTAATTAATTATCAGCTGTTTCGTAAAGAAATTGATTAATTTGCAGCACAAAAATACAATAAGCACAATGGAAACTTTTTAATCCAAAATACATTTCAAATAAAACTTAAGAATTGTTTATCTCATACTAAAGTAAAAATTTGCCTGGATAATCTAATTCTCCCTAGTGGAGATAAAAACCATGAACGTCATCATTCACTGCTCTCTTATCTCATACAATGTTTCACAAAAATACAGAATATTCTGAATACACAGGGGAAAAAAGGGAGAAAAAATCAAATTCCAACCTCTTCTGCAGTATCTTTTTCTAAATGAACAATTTTATTTTCCCAGTAGATCCGCTGGGATTCCAATTGACTTGTCAGCAAGTATGAATACTGGGCAGAAAACAGGAAAATAATTCAGTAATTAGTGTCATAAACCACACA
>JAABNY020000039.1:34629989-34641729 GCA_015164015.2 Brevimyrus niger
CACCAGCAGCACGCGGCTTCCCGCAAGGAGGTGGACCGGCGGGCCGTGAGACGTTACAAGAAGGTATCCCCATACGGCGGGGGGGGGGGGGGGGGAAAAAGGGGGGGGGGGGGGACAGAGCAGGCTCATGCAGAATACAAACTGTACATGTGTATTTCTTACTAAATAACATCCTTTATCATACTGCACATGCCAAAAATGCAAGGATGTTTAACATGTCACTATAAATTCAACAACTACTACAAACTAAACTACAGTTCACCAGATGCAGGCAAAAAAAAATTGTGTGAGGGATGTTTTTGATGAAAGGAGAAGAGGCAAGCCTAAAACAATGCAAGTTTCAGCTAAATCAGTATCATTGTGTATTAAATAAAGCAGTAAATCCTCAAGTATTATGCCTCAGTGATCAGATAATATAGCCAGCTATTCAGCGGTTTGTGGAGAAGTATTCTCATCTTCATCGATATTCAGTTGTAAGAATGACAGCATCTGTCCATTAGACACGTAACTACCTGGGAACTGAACTTGATCAGCACCATGTACTGGTTGGGTGTGGAGTCACGTATGATCTTCATGTGCTCCATGACATCATTAAAGGGTGCTACGAACTTCATGAGGTCGTGACTGGTCATGGTGGCTGGGACAGTCAGAATGCAGAGCATGGCACTCCGTCTCACATCCTCTGTCAGTGACGTCATCTTACTGCAACAGACACAAGCTTCAGGGCCCAAACTGCTTGAATTCACGTGCTTCATTCCTGTTCACTGGGGCCAAGTACTAATTACACCTACAAGACTATGCATCTAAATGTATACTGATACAAAGCAGTTTTATTCACATTTACAGTGGTACCTCGGTTCTCGAACCCACTAGAACTCAAATTTCTTGAAAGTCGAACAAACCAGTTTGACCTAGAACTCGATCTGAATATCAGAAGTCGAACCGTGAATGCTGACCTAGTATAAATTGTACACGCCAGGAAATGAGTCACACTACAATGCAATTCTTACTTGAATGCCTTCTTCACAGGACTGGACGATTAACCAAACAAAGCAGCGCAACATTACAGTAACAAACAATTAATAAACTACTAACTTACTTGTACTATTAGAGCATTTATATAATTTATTTAAACTTTATTTTACCAGGTAAATTAACTGAAAACCATTTCTTACTGCTTTACGTGATATTTGGGACAAATAGCAGATTACGCATCGGTTCTGCATGGGATTCAAACGTCATGCTTGTAACTAAACTCTTCAGCCAATAAGGGCAAAAGTGTGTCATCACGGAGGCGGTTCCAGTTTGTGCAGCCGGGTAAGAGATCGCAATGCATCTAACCGTAATGCATTGTGTCAGGATCAGAAAGCATTGCTTTAAGCCAGCGCTGTAAACAAGTCACACGTACCCAATGAACGGACTGGGGAAACAAACTGAAACGCGGACTTAATACAGAGGACTAATGACAACAACCAGAAACAGTTGATCACATGGGGATCCCACATGAAATTAACGAGGGGGCGTGGCACACGGAAGGAGCGGACGATCGGGGCAGGACGGGGTAATGTTGGGATAAGATCTTTATTTTTATTTTTGGAAGTCATTAAGAAAAAAATGCTCTTCTTGTTTTATCCACTTCATTTTGTGTTTAAACACTATAAAAAAATTAAAATAACATATTTAGGTGTAATTTTGGGGGGCCAGGAACCAATTGATTGGTTTTCCATTATTTCTTATGGAAAAAATTTGATCAGAACTCAAACTTTTTAGGATTCGATCCGGAGTCCGGAATATATCAAGTTTGAGAACCAAGGTACCATTGTATGTCTTGAATTACTTAATTACAAAATTTTATGGTTTTATAATACATTATATTATATATATTATAATAAGACTATAATTGTGATAAAGAATATTCCTATTGCCATCTGCTTAGAAAACACTTCAATTTAATGGGGTATTATGGGTGATAGCATAAATATAAATAGCACTCAAATGACTGCTAATGACACAAATTAAGCTACAGGAAGACCTGATAATAATATTTTTTTAAAAATCAGTAAAAACAGCTGGCCTGCACCTAAACTGAGCTAAACACTGCTGGTCTGTCTGCTGTGTACGAAGGGGACTCATGCTCACTTGGTCTTGTAGAGGTGCATGATGCCATGGACAATCTCCACAGACGGGTTTCCGCTAAAGAAGGAGATCTGCTCTGGCAGCTGTTTGGACGGGGAGTCCGGAACCATGCCTGCCTCAGGAGAGCTGCCTTCATGACCAGACCCAGCAGTCTCCTCTGCCTCATTGCCACCATTCCCAGAATCCTCTGGAATTGTTACCAAAACAAAACAAGCCACCCCTTACAACAACAGAATATGCAGTAAAGCATGTCCTACCTCTGATAAATTGATCCAAATTCAATACACTCCATCCACCTCCATCTTTGGGCAATTATGGCCAAATAATGACTGGGGGAAAATGCTGTACATAACATTCTATATATGCATAACTAAAATTGCCCAGTAGGCCATAATGGTGTTTTGTCCACCGCCCCCCTTTCACAGAAGTTACTCCACCTGTGCCTGAGCTGGCTGCAAACGTCTCAATGACCATGTTGACCATGGCCCGGCTTCCGATGTGCTGGTGCAGCAGGGCGGCCCTCTCGGAGTCAGACTTCCCACTCAGAGACGAGTGGGCCAGGCCCAGCGCCTTCTCCTGGACCTCCTCATCAGACATGTCTCCTGCTATGGTGTGAAGCTGAGATTCAGCAGCTAGATAGATATGGCTCTATGCAAATATCAGTCTATGGATCCCAAAGGGCCGTGGCTGATATCCCTGCTCTAGTATGCTTCATCTGCTTACTAAGATATTCAACTTGAATAGACTGAATGAAAACATCAAATGAAGAGTAAACTAGAATGAAGTTTGTTTTTGATAGAAGCATAATCTAATATATGGCAACAATGCATATTTTCTTGCAAGTAGCGCTCATATTTCTTGATTAAATGCTAATGAGTCATGACCTAATCATCTGAACATGTTTTCATTCATTTATTCATTCATTCATTTTCCATACCCGCTTGTCCTGCATAGGGTCGCGGAAATCCGGAGCCTATCGTGAAAACAACGGTCGCAAGGCAAAGGATAACCCAGGACATCCCCATCACAGGATCACACACACCATTCACACATACACATTCACACTTTGGGGAACTTTGCAATCTCCAATTTGAGCAGGTTTTCCTTAAGTATTAAGTATCTGTATTTTTAAACACATTTCGTCATACTGGCATAATTCACTTTAACAGACCCATATATGTAGTACGGCACGGACCAGAACCTCCAAAGCAGAATACAAATTCAAGTTTTGCAGTTTTGACGGATGCTTTTTACAACTACTAATTTAACGCCCCTGAATCAGTAAGGGCTGTTGTTGCAAGGCTTGCTATAGTCTCGTAGCTTTTAAAGGACTGTTATTTCTATGTGTGCCACAACCGTGACATGAAGGCAGTAAATACAGATAACCCAGTTAAAGTGCGTGGTGTCTGGAGTGCCCTGGGCACAAAACATTACTGGGCTATTGAGGTGATAAGTTCAAAGTCAAAACTCACCGGCGTTGTACTGGAAACCTTCGGGAAACAGGGACTGGTCTGCAATCTCCAGACGGATGACAACGAGTGACACACTCATGTGTTAAACGACGTCTGACAGACCCTCTGACCAAATAAAACACATCTACGGCACAGTGGAAAACGGGACCGAAAACGGGACAGAAAACACGACACGGTCAGGATTTGGCGTGGAACACTCAACGAATTGTTATCAAACGAAATCTAACGTCCAACTTCTTTATTCGATGTAACACAGAGACTTTCTTGCCACAATCACCGTTCCCAATAACATCAACAGAGAGCTCGACCCCGGTTCAAACTACTTCCGGGTTACGTTTGTTGTTATACAGATTCTCTATCAGTTCAACGCCGAAGCGTCCTCGAACTCCTACGGATGTCACGCTGTTTACGTACGCATGTTGTCTAAATGCTCTATAACCGCAGTATTGTTTTATCTAGCTGGCTAGGTAGGATTTGACTCGGTGGTGGAATCAGTTGACTCTTGCGCATTGTTTATTATACTTTTTATTGATGAACTCCCTGCGGCAGGATACTATGTGTTATCTGTCATCTAATGGACTGGCATCCCGTTCATGCTGTCGCACCGACTTGGGTTATGTGCTTCTTGGTATACACCAAGGCTCCAGGTTGACCGAGATTGTGTTGAGTAAGAGTTAAAAAACGATAGGTCCCATCGGGTCTTTGTAAAAGTATTTCATCACAACTGGGAATTGGATGATCAGACAAAACTGTCGGCACTATTCAGTTATTGTTAATGATCCAGATATATGATCTTTACAGCTTCATTTAATAATAATAAAAACAGTAATAATGAAATGTTATTAATTAATCTGCAAGTAGTTGTTACCATTCTTACCCCAAAAATGTAATAATGAAGACTAGTCGTTTTTTAAACGACAATGAAGAAAAGGAAAATCAAATAAGACATTGAACATTAAAACATAAAAAACATGGCTATTGGCGATTCAGGATAACTAGTCTCGCGGTACATTGTGACCTATATATATATATCTTATAATTAAATGGTTTGCTTATTTAAAAAGTCACACATTCAACTGCCCTAATCAACGATTAAAACGTAGTCGACAATCAAGTAACAACAAACGCTTTTCTCTAATATTAAAGGAAAATCATTATGAAACAGCTAACATCAACTAGTAGCAAACTAGAAATAGCAGCATTTTTTATTCACTGTAAATGTGAATAAAACAGCACATCCTTAATTTTTTTTTTGTATAAAAATGTTTACACCATAGTTACCGGGGCAAGAAAACTTCAATTCTTTAGGAATATAGGTCCTTAGGATATTTTTCATGAAAATTGCTATTTTTGTATATTGATCCCTCTCAACCAAAAAGAAGTCACACTCCATACCTTTTCAAGGAATTCCTTTAATACAAATATTCAGCATATTCATGACATTTTGTAGCAGGTGGAGGACAGAAATACCCTGAGGTACCCAAACGTCAATAGTAATCTAACTGCCAGTCTAAGAAGAAATTAAACATAGGCTTGTGAGAGAATGGGAGGGAGTAATACCAGTTTATGTATTTACACCACAAAGGCATTTTTGGTAGGTCAATTTGGTACATAATTGTTCTGTCCACTCTCTTGGTGTGTAGACTAAAGATGTATCTTTTACAATCTTCAAGTATTCAACAAATGTCAGTGTTCTGTGTGGATTATATTTGGGGTGGGGGTGGGGAATTCAGGGGACCTGCCTAATGGGACAGTCATTACTGGTGTTGGGATGGATATTCTCTCACTGGATATTTCAGTTTTTTGTGCATAACTGAGGGGCATTATTTCATTGCAGTCAGACCTTTAACATTACTTGCAGATTTTCCTGTTTATACAGCTTGATATATTACTAGAGCTATTCAGCGCATGTCTCAAACAGCAGGGCCCCTCTGGGACCTATACCAGTAACTGTCAGATTACAAATCTGTATCCTTTGCTACTTGCCACAGTTTTTTTCCTTCATGCTTCAGACGTGTTTTCGTGATGCTTCTGAGCCATGTTAAAGCACTGCGGAGATAATCTTAAATTGTCCCCCTCAAATGAAATTGTCAGTCCATTCAATCTCCAAAGACCATGTTTCTGTTTTGTGTGTTGGCCTCCAGACATGGCTGCCTGGGCCCATATGCAGCCCCAGTGCCGGTTTGTCTCTCACCCAGAACAGCTACCTTTTAGCTCTGTGGCCAAACGCACTGCCCACCCTGGCCCCCCGTTCCTGTGTCATGTGCTTTCGGAGAGCAGCATTGCATAAACCTTACGGAAGTATTATGGGTGAAATTATCCAGTTGAAATTTAGCAACATGTTACTCCCCAGTTGAGCCTCGATTTTGGTAACGGAGTGGAAATTCAGAAGCAAGCACACATTTTCCCCCCCTTTCTGGTATTTTTCATGTTGCTAAATAAAAACATTCTACCAGAACTTTTGTTTCAAACAAATACTGAGGAAGACTGAGGCTTGTGAACTAGGCAGCCTGTTTTTTTCCTTCAATAAAACACATGGAAAACTCTTATTATCAGTCATTATACTGTACCTGTTATCAGCAGTACTATAATGGCTTATCGGTTAATAATTTAAAAAGTTTTTCCTGCAATATAGCTTCCTCCTAGATATCACACTGTCATTGTTTAACTCTCCAGCCAAGAGGTTTCACAGTTGAAATCACTGACACAAAACTCCGAGTCAACAGCCACTGAAATCCACCTTCCTCTACATCTACAACCAGATCAGGGAGTGGACAAAGTCTCATTTTTATATTCCGACTTTTGCTGTAAATTACCAAAATGTCAGGCAGCAGATACTGTAGTATAATAATTTAAAAACTCTATTAGTTTTTAATAAATAAAATTAACAGCATTATTAAAAAAAAAAAAAAAACACTGCTACGGGTAACTCAGATGAGCAGGGGGTATAAAGGCTGAATTCCCTTCCAGTGGGTAATAAAATGGATTTAAACATTCCATGTTCCATGTTTGTTCGTCTATGTTTGCGGTTTTTTGTAAAAAAAAAGGATTTACAGTACCAACAAGTCCTCTTTGAGTATATCTACAGTTGTACAATACTTTTGCAAGCGAATCCATGAAAATATGCAAGTCCTGCACTTAAATTTACATAAAAATTAGTCTTTACAGTTATTTTGTTCAGGAACAGAGAGAATACTATACAAAATAAAATAAAAATACAGCGCTGGCTAAGGAGAGTCTTGTAAGTTTGTTTTCTCCTCTATGGCCTGTTTGACTATCTCCGCCAACTTCAAGCGATCCACTTTGTCAGAGAAGACCCTCCCTGGAAAAAAGTAAAATCACTTCAGAAAATCACCCAAATAAACACAAAGTGTGGACAGTACTGCGAAAGATGTACTTGTTTTCTGGTACGAGCTGAACAAGTCAGGAAAGCTCTGATAAGAGTCCCTGTGACGCTACGAAAACAGAGGATGGACCAATGTCAGAATCTCATGGTCACATGCACTTACCATCCCAGTTAAGGCCCTGCAGGCCGTCTCTCAGCAGCTTGCAGTCACGATTGAAGCGCCAAGCCTCATGCATCACCTCATTCAGCTTCTCATCCTCGTTTTCCCCTACGGTGAGGAAGCAATGCCCTTCAGTGAGCCCTCGCATGTGTGTATGTGCCTGTGTGTGTCCATGACATCGGCACACGGTCACTCTCTTCTCACCGGCCTGGGGGAGGATACACTGGGCGATGACGTCCCTCAGTTTCTCCAGAGCCACGTTGGAGTCTTCCCCTCCGTTCTCCGGGTCGTGGATGAAAAAGCCATCCCTGGGCTTTGTACTACAAACAGCAAACGGTAACATTCTCAGACACAAAGACGACAAAAGGGAGCTGAACTGGAGCCCCTAGCCCCCCCCCCAAAGCCTTTGAAACCACGTGACTGGGGCTCTATTGAAGGCCAAGAAGATATGCAGAAATATCTATAAGCCAATATGCAGAAAGTCTCCTCTTAATGTGAAAGGATAAAGAGGAACAAGTGCGGGACAAGCGAAACCGGCTAACAGGACAAGACAAACAGGCGGCGACGCGGCAGTACGGACGGACCCCAGCAGCTTCCTCTTCCTCAGGATGGGATTGTTGACGGAATTCAGGGGCTTGAGGCTGACGTTGAGGTCCTGTATCCTCATGTTGGCCAGCTGCTCCGCATGGGCCTGCTGGATGCCTGCCACCACCGCCTGCAGCCCGCACAGGAGACCCATCACCTTCGCATTCTCACCAAAGAGGAAACGCAAAAAATCCACATTCCACATCCACAAATGGGCCTGAACCGTTACAGTAATCTTACTTTCTGCTGCTTGAAGAGGTTAAACCAGTTTGGCAAATGTCTTCTCCAAAGGATAAACACTCATTCCTTCCACACACTGACCTTGTCCATCATCATCTGGGCAGATGGCAGCACATTGTCCAGTGCTTCTGTGCAGTTGAGCCAGGGGTGAGCCAGCACTCCCTCAATGGTCAGTCGCTCCTCCGGTTTCACTTTCAGCAGCCTGGGGGCGGTACACCAGAACAGAGGCTCAAAAACCGGAGAGACGCCTGCGACACTGTCCACGACGTCATAATGAGACAGAAGTGTCTATAACTACTGGAAATACATGGACACACTTGCGCACAATATCCTTGGCCATCTCAGAGATTTGGCTCCACTCCTCCTCGGGGAACTCAAAGCTCCCAGTCATGATCTTCTTGCGCATGTCCTTGGGGATGGTGCGGCTGTGATGCTTGGAGTAGAAAGGCGGGTAGCCACACAGCATCACGTAGATGATTACCCCCAATGACCACAAGTCACAGCTCTGTCAGATGGGGGGGGGGGGTGTCATTACGAGCTGCTGACCCTGCAGTGAGCACAGGACACTGCTAGCAGACATACTGACCTTGTTATAGGTATAGGGAGTAGGTGAGGTAGGTATGATTCCAGACTTTTCCTTCTGGTGTCGCCTCTGCGCCTCCAGTACCTGAAGCACACAGAGTGACTGAGAGGAAGCAGCGAGTCGGATAAATGAGTGAATGGGGCGCGAGGGGGTCAGCGGGGAATGGGGTGCGAGGGGGTCAGAGGCTTTACCTGAGGTGATACGTAGTAAGGTGTGAACTGCGGAGTCATCAAGTCACCTTGGTCGATCTTGGCAAAGCCAAAATCGCATAATTTCACAGGTGCATCCTGGGAGGGGAAATTTAAAAAGGGGGGGGGGGTGTCCAATCATCAGTAATTCAGAATACATCACAGATTACACAACAAAAGCGAATAAATGAGGAAAACATGAGGACACTTTTATACTTCACTCAAACTGAAGTATGCCTGTAAGCTAACACACGCCACCATCACAGCACCGAATCAAAGATGAGGTATAAGGATGTTCACTTTAATCAGTAAAAATTAAAAATGATGAAGAATAACCGCCCTACTTGGACATGTTGAACAGAACTTGGTCATTCTACAGGTCTGTGTGACTGTTAGCTGTTGCACCAACATAAATCATCCACCCCCTCCTGTATTGCTCACACCAAATTACTCATTACATTATACAGCCCCATTTGCAGGCTGCAATGTGTCCATGTAATAAAGGTTTCACATGGATGCCCCAACGTGAACTGATGTATAAATCAGAGCCTGCAAATCCCAATGGCTGCCTCCCCAACAGGGCGACACCCACCCGCCTGGGAAGCTCCTGGGAGGAGCTAAAGCCCGTTTGGGGCCGGAGTCCCACCTCACCAGTGAGTTGTCCTTGAAAAGCAGGTTTTCTGGTTTCAGGTCCCGGTGTGCGATGTTGAGCGAATGACAGTGCTGCAGGGCCTGGCTGATCTGTCGGGAAGGAGGGGCCAAACACGTCACATGACACTGCTCACACTCCGCGTGGTCAGGCCCACCACTCAAAAGCTGAAACAATGTGGATGTTCAGTTCAGTTCAGTGATACAAATGTAGCCCATTTCTGACTTTGGTCCAATCTCCTTTGTTCATTGGTCAGTAGCACAAAAATTCCATACAGACACTGCAGCATCATATGCCTATACATCATTGTTATTATGGTTTAAATTCAATTGCTAGCTATTACAAAATGTTGCAATTTAGTGCCACTGGCTATTTTTGTGGTTCAAATATATTGCATGAAAGAGGCTCAAAGATAAGTTATTACTTTAGCTAAATAATATTTTAAAATAGCAACAGAAAGTATTTATCATTATAATTTATTTTAGGTGATTTCGGAAGAAGTATTTGTAGTTTTGGTTTAGCTTTTTTTCAGCTTACAAAAATGTTTTCATTAACAATAATAACCTTGCCTTACAGTATCCATACCACAATTCATAAACGTGACTAAGAGCGTCTCTGCTCTACAACCAGGCTTCAGGCGTTGAAGAGCCGGCACAAAGCTACTGACATAGTAGTTCAATTCGCCACTATGCAAATTAAACAAAGTTGGTGCAACAGTGACGAGCAAACAGCACCTTCAGCAAACAGCAGCATGAACTTGGCCATGTTACAGGCTCCTGGCCAATTATCAAACTTATGCCATCGACTCACACAACCACAACTGAACATAAGCGTCTGCTAAATAAACATAATACAAAAAATTCAGTACTTCACCAATTGTGTTTCCTAGTAACCTACATAGCCATTTAGGCCTCCTTTCTAAGGACCTACATTTCCTCTTAGCCTAGCTGTTTATCGTGCCTAACAAGACTGACCCTGATCGTGATAACGAAGAGGTTTCATCACTGTTTGTGCGCAAAGCCTTGACGTCCTTGCTTTGATACTGTCGATGTCACAATGAAGTAATCGTTAATGATTGACTGTTACTGATTAATGTTAATGATTCACCCTGTGCGCGTTCAGTAAAAAAGGAAAATAACTAAATAAAACCCATTAAGGATGGAAAGTTCTAGTATGAGGTAGAAAACATTGGTCAAGTATGTTTTGGTGCTGGGGGCTCACTTACCTGCTTGGTGACCTGGCTGGCCATCTTCTCAGTGAAGTGCCGGTGCTGGCTGATCCGGTGGAAGAGCTCACCCCCCTCCATCATCTCCATCACGATCAAAAGCCGGGCCCTGGACACGCGACAGACACCTTGTTAAGCAGGAGCATGAAGTCAACAACAAAAAATTATGCCAAGACTACAACATACGGCTGTCGTGCACTGACACCCAAGATAAAAACCTACTCAAAGAAAAGAAAAAAAAACGACCAGTTTGGGAGCAGCCCCTTTAAACTAAAGGTTAATGCCACACCTGGAACTGGACTCGTGTGGGAACTGGACGTTGTTTGCATATACATCCAAGATCTGCACGATATTGGGGTGACCTGCACACATCATGTGGAGACGCACCTGTCGGGGAAATCGCCGTTAATAGGAGTCTGGGTCACACCTGTGTGTGCTACAGCAAGCTTGGTGATGTCATGGGAGATGAGCTCCTACCTCATTGCGTGCTTTGGGCCGGTCAATGAGGATCTTCAAGGCTAACCGCTCCTGCGTGGACTTTTTCACACATACCCTATGCGGAGGGAACGTGACACATGCGGCATTATCCACCAAGATGACCTCCATACATACTTAAACATACACACATGACCTCATATCAACTTAAGAGGCCTGGCACCCCAGAGTGACATTAAGTGCCTAAACAACTGGGCACTTCCAACATCCAAATAAACTATAAACTTTTGAAGAGCAGCTGATCCAGCCTTTTGCCGAAAACCCCTTTCCCATGATCCAGTGCCCTGTTTCCAGATCGCCTGACCACAGCAAAGAGACTCCAGCCTCAGTTTTCAGTCCTTCCGTCCACTGTGACACTCATAATAAAAAACTGACACCTCCAACTATGCCATTCATTTGAAATAACCTCCTATCCGGTTAGGGTTGTGGCAGTCCTGTGGAAAGCTGTTTATGAATGTATAATAATTAGCTGACTCACTGCCTAATATGCCTAGTAATGACTAGTTCATTTCCTTGTGGCATGCTTGCCCTGCCCCACCAAACAAAAACAACATGCTAAAGCCTTCAAACTAGCTTTCTTTTTAGCCTGCCTGCGGCCACACGTACGTTTTTTACGCTATCCCTCTGTTCATTTTTTTCACCGTGTTTTTGTTTGTGTTGT
>JAABNY020000039.1:34661251-34675341 GCA_015164015.2 Brevimyrus niger
TTCACACCATTCTTTGTAAAACCTAGAAATGGTTGTGCGTGAAAATCCCAGTAACTGAGCAGATTGTGAAATACTCACCAACAACCATGCCATGCTCAAAATGGCTTAAATCACCTTTCTCTCCCATTCTCACATTCAGTTTAGAGTTCAGGAGATTGTCTTGACCAAGACCACACCCCTAAATGCATTGAAGCAACTGCCATGTGATTGGTTGATTAAATAATTGCATTAATTAGAAATTGAACAGGTGTTCCTGATACTCCTTTAGGTGAGTGTATGAGTGTATGTAACAGTTCTTGCAAATAGTCTGCTTTTGTAAATACATTTCTGACATAGCTAATTTTAGGTTTTATAATGGAATATAATATAGATTTGCCATAAGATCTCCAGCATGAGTCAGAAAGCGCGAGTATCATGCCAGATGCTTGAGATTTGGCAACCCTGAAAAAATACATTTTTTGTTTCACATGAATTTATTTATATAACAGATAACGTTACTTTTTACATATGTTAAAATGCAGAAACTTCAACACATGAAATCAAAAATAAACTATGTCTATTTATCCAACATGTTATATAATACATATTGTATTTGAAAACTTTTTAGCTTTACGATTTCAGGAGAGCACAGCCACTCTGTTAGGAACATTACGGCGTTTTACTTGTGGTTTTAGCTTCGCTGCTGCTACCAACACTAACGCCACACTAGCGCAGACAAAGGGCTACATACGCCTAACTATACGTCTTGCTTTGCGGTCAAAGGCTACAAAGACTACAAACGCTGCCCCGGTTAAAATAGAAGCGTCCCCTCAGGTTTTAAATAATAATTAAATGTTTTGGCTGCCGGTCCAGGTCCATATGAGACAGCTTCTAGGTCCCGACCCGGACTGCGGTCCGCCTGTTAGTGACCGCTTACATAAGGTCTTCTGGCACTGATCTGGGAACAACGTTTCCTTGTACATTGGACTGTGGGTGCACTGAACTTTCCAGCAGAGGGACAAAGTTGAACTTATCCAACAGAATTCTGGATAGTTCATAAGTTACTGGCTGCAGATTTACACAGGCGATTTTAGTGCCAACAGTACAGCTAGTGAATGCTTGTTTATGTTATGTTATAATATTTGACTGGAAATCACTATCATAGATGTTTTGTTTACTGTGCCTTGTCTCCCTGTGTCTGTATTTGGGTTAATTTGTTGCTGCAAATTATCATGCTACTATCGCTAATGCTAACCTCCTTACTAATCAGTGTGGGGTCAACACTGAAAGTATTTGCCAAAGCTTATATATAGCCAGTGTGGTAATGCTGCAGCTGCACTTGCTCACATTACAAATCGTTCATGTGTATGGAGCTCACCTCCGTGGAGCCTGTGAAGGCCACCTTGTCGACGTCCATGTGAGAGGCAATGGCCGCCCCGGCAGTGGGACCCATCCCAGAGATGATGTTCACCACTCCAGCTGGGAAGCCGACCTGCCAACACACAGGGAGTCACCCATCCTGCGATTTCAGGGCTCCATCCAGAGCTGAAACTGACTGGAAATACTGATATTTCCCATGAGTCTCAGTAAATGTATGATAATATGACCAGTGTTACTGGATATCGTATCAAAATGCCTTTCCATGGATGAGAAACAAGACTTACAAAATGGCAAAACAGGAAACAGTTATATATGTTTTTCAAAATTTAATGCCAAGTTAGCATCTATGGCTATCATGACAAGAACTAGGTTCAGTCAGTAAATGTTCATATCGCAATCGGAACCAGATGAAATGGGACACACAAACATTCATATTTTACAAACAGATAAACGAACTGATATATAAACGGATAAATATCAAGATTTCTAGTAAAATTAAAAAGATAAAATGCTTAAATAAAATACACGACAAGTGCAACACCAAGACATGCATCAAATGTATTTGCAATAGAAAAAGAAGAGAATTGTTATCTAATGGAATGAATGACAAAAAGTCTTCAGTTATCAATGAGTGTTTAGCCAGTAGTAACATTTCTTCTGTCATTGTGCTCATTACTGTCACTGTCGTGTAGATTAATGCCCAAGCAGCAAAGTCCAGCTGGACAACAGAACAGGAAGGACTATCAGCAGACGCCAAAGGGGAGCCGCCCCCCCCCTCCCCCACCTCCTTGATGAGGTGAGCCACATAGAGAGCGGTGAGGGGAGTCTGCTCTGCCACCTTCATGACCACCGTGTTCCCCGTGGCTAAAGCTGGGCCCAGCTTCCAGGCCTGCATCAGCAGAGGGAAGTTCCACTGCAGAGATGATGGGGGGGGGGGGGTCAAGTCAACAACGCAGACTCAACAATAATAACAATAGTATTAATAATAATTAATTATAATTGGCTTATTATAATAATATTAATACCAATAATATTCATGTTATAATTATATCTGTACAATTGTATACTTTAGTTCTGCAGCCTAAACACAATGGCCATCCCTGGACACAAACCATCAACCTTATTGTTACCAGTTACACAAACACACACACATAAAATTAACGTAAGATTGTATAATAATTTTGGGCCACCGTTTAGGTCAGCAGGACTTTGTGCTAGCGTGCAGCAGCAATAAACTATGTGGGCTCGGATCCCATGCCCGCCAATCGTACCACTGTTTGGCCCTTTGGGCAAAGCCATTAATGCCTACTGCTCCAGAGGTACGGGAGATAGGCTGGGCCTGTGTTCTGATCCCTAGATTTCTTCACTGGGACAGATTAGCTACACAGATTAAGATGAAGTCTGTGTGCTTGGCTGCTCATCCTGCTGCCATGTGCTTCAAACGGCTTCGCTAAAGCAGAGTACGGATCTCCATCCGATGCAGAGACACGGACAGCACCACTTCAGATACACACTGACCAGCAGTGGGACGATACGAACACGGCTGGCAGGCTGAAGCCACACTATAAATACACAGAGGAATGCACTGCATGGTGGGATGGCCACTGGCCATTTCTCCTGAGCCAGATCATATGCTGGCACCCCATCACCAAGCACCCAGATATCTTACTGGGATGATCTGGCCACAGACACCAATGGGCTCATGTCGGGTGTAGCAGAAGTAGTCCCCGTCGATGGGAATGGTCTTCCCCTCCCACTTGTCTGCCCAGCCAGCATAATACCTGCAGCATTACAGATATGCAGTCAGGCTACCTGATGTCTTTACATGACCCGCTGTGTGTGCGTGTGTGTTCATGTTTTTGTAATTGTTGCATTGTGGGGACCAGATTTCCCCACAATGTGATAAAAAAAAACATTTTTGTTGTCCACAATTTAAAAACTTTAAAAAAGCCAAAAGTCTCTAGCCAAGTGGCCTCCTCTTATATGTAAATTTCTTATGTTCTTGCATTTTATTTGGTTTCGTCTGGTTAAACATACGGCTGGATGGTGGCCGCCTTGCCTCAGTCCCCCCATCACCCTGTACTGGGTTACTGATTGCAAGATGGCTGGATAATTATGATTACTGACATTATCAAAAGCATTTTTAGGCATACGCTCAATTCCTGGGCGGCACAGTGGGGCCGTGGTTAGCACTGTTGCCTCATACCTGTAGGACCTGGGTTCAAGTCTCTACCAGGGTTCCATGTGTGTGGAGTTTGAATGTTCTTTCCATGTTGTCATGTGGTTTGCTCTGGGTTCTCCACCCATGGTCCAGAAACATGGTGAGGCTAGGTGGAGTTGGCAAAATTGCCTGTATGTGTGAATGTGCTCTATCCTGGGTTGTTCCCTACCATGTGTCCATAGGCTCTGGGCCCAAACCCTGAATAGCAGTTTCAGAAAATGGATGGACAGCCAATTCCAGAAAAAAGGGCACCCTTCATGTAATTTTGGCCACACACAATATTTGTGCTTCAGCAACTGGATAATCCTCATGCTTTTCTCATCAAACAGGCTTCTGTAACAAGTAAAGTTTTCCTTTAATAACACAATTTTTCATAAGACAGATTCCAAAAATACCGACACCCCAAATGTCAGAATTTAGTGGCACCTGCCCTGGTAACGATGACGGCGAACAGCCTCATTCTCTAGAGTTTAACAAAGCTGCGGAACACGTGTGGAGGGATCCTGGGCCTTTCATTCATGCAGAACATTTCCAACTCATGGAAATTCTTGCGATCATGGTCTTGCTGGAAGACCCAACCATGGCCCAATTTCGGCCTTCTTACAGAGTCGACTACATTTTCAGTCTGGTGAGTGGATCCGCAGGCTAAGTCTCTGTGCCTGTGACTGGAAGGTTACTGGTTCAAGCCCCAGCCTTACCAGAACAATTACATGACATTGCCATAGGCCCTTGAGCAAGGCCCCTAACCCCCAGCTCTAGGGCTGCTGGATAATGGTCGACCCTGTGCTTTTAACACCCCCCCCCCTCCACATAAGCTATGAAGAGCAAGATTGGGTAGGCAAAAAGACAAATTCCTACAGTTTGACAAGAGCCCCTGGACCAGAAAAACAGCCCAAAAGCATCAGAGCCCTATGAGGTTCCCTGCTTCGTGTGCAGCTTCCTTTCTTTGCCAAAAAGGTGATGGCATGCATGATCAAAAAGCTCAGTTTTTGTTTCAACAAATGATACCAGTTATATCTCCAGTGTTGCTTAGTGCAGCTGAGGTCCTGCGGTTTGTGTCTTGGACCCAGGGACCTCCATAAAGCTTCTGGTCAGGAATGTGTCATCTCACAGTTGACTTTAAAACAGCGAATCCCCAAGGTTCAACTAAACTTTGCGGTTGTGAAACTGATCTTTGGGCTCCTCTTTGCCTCTCTTAGCATCCTCCTCACTGTGTGTTCCTAGCATATTTTCAACAGCTCCATGCTTTTCAAACTTCTTTATTCTGGCCCTGATTATGCTTGCAGGTAATTCCTATGTTTTGTAGCCATTCCCCAATCTATGCAGCTCAACACCGTTTTTTCTCTTTTGAATTGAGTCCTCTTTGACTTCACCCATGTTGAAAGATGACAAAGGATTTTACCTGTGTGTTACCTCATATTTTTACCCCAGTGAAACAGCAATTGGCCACATTTTTTCCATACATTTGAGGAGTATTAGAATCATTTTATGTATTATCTAAATTATTTTGATGATATTGTTCACTTTTTTAGGAGTGCCTATATCTGGAGTTGACTGTATATCCAATTGGGTATTTAAATGAAACAAGTCTGTTTAAAATAACCTCTGATGCACCTCCTGAACCTGCAGCCGGTAATGAAAGAGGTGTAAGACGCATATACTGTGGCTCAGTCACTTACAATCCAGCCTCTAGGGTGCCCTGTTGTGAGCCATTCAAGTTCTTCAAAGGTACAAAAGCCGGCATCAGGGGTGCCAAACTCCAGTCCTAAAGGCCTAGAGCCCTACACATTTTTGTATTTCACCTCATTTAATACACCTGATTCAACTCCTTGCACCTCCTTGTGCTAATTACCACACAGCCCTCGAGCTGAATCATTTGAGGTGGAACAGGGAAAGAATTAAGCTACACAGGGCTCCGACCCCCCAGGACTGCAGTTTGACACCCCTGGCCTATGTGTTTGATCATGACATTACAAATACAGAAAAAAATACCGGGAAGGGGGTTTTCCCTATACTGATGACATCACAAATACAACTGATTACAAACACTGGAGCACGATGGTGAGTCTCACCTGAAGCACTTCACTACCATGGGCAGGTCTACGGAGTAAGACACCGCATACGGCTTGCCGTTGTCTAGAGTCTCCAGCTCCTTCACATAGAGGAAACAGCTTTTAAGAATACAGACATAAAGGCCACACAGTGGATTAAACCATGCAAAATGCACAGAGGTTTGCAGGTTTGGCTGAAATACCTTGCAGTGTTTCCCCTAAGTTTATAGCTTTGGGGGGGGGGGGGGGGGGCAGATGGACAACTGAACTAAACACCAGAACATTTCTTTTTATGACAATTATCCACAAAGTGTGCAGCTCTTGTCACTGCAGTGTATCTTTCTGCGCTTTAAAAAATGCTGATATTTTTGTCTGCTTTTCAGGTGTTTGACACGACGTATTTTCTGACGCGCGCTAGGAAAGCAGAGGAGAACTGAAAACATGCGACCATGCAGAGACAAAAATTACATTTAATTTTCTCTATAATTTTTTCATAGTCAGATCAGGTCTGGTTACAAAGTCAGAACCCATTAATCACAAACCTGGGCTGGTTTCACTTCTGATTCACTCAAAGACATTAGGGCTGTATTAGGACCTCAGCAAACCTGGCACCTCAAAATGCCAGGTCACCCTGATGGACAGTGTGGAGCAGGTTCTCAGTGACGTGACCTTACAGACGGTGCCGTCACGCCTCGACTGGCTCCCAATCCGTCACTCTCACACACACACACACACAAACACAAACACAAACCCTACCCACAAACATTTTGGCCTCACAGTCAGGGTTCTGTATACAATGCAAATACTAAAATGACAACCTTGGATTCTGCACCTAAATTGGAGTTCTGCCAAATAAACTTTCCCACTGCACTTTTTGCGGCCAGCAGTTTCAGGAGAAAAACAAGACCGTCTTTGTCTTCCACCATTTCTATAATCACACTACCTGATATAATCTATGAATGAGACAGAAATAGCAGTCTGGCTCCCATCCATATCACAGACTACCGCTGATCCTGGAAGATCGTGCAGGTCCACTGGGAATCCCCGCCCTCAGGCTTTCGGAGGGACGGCCCAGAACTCTTACGGCCAAGTAAGCGGCGTCCTGCTCGATCCTGTCAGCCAGGCGGTTTAGGAGCAGCCCTCGATCTGAGGCATCCATCCGACGCCACGGAGAGCCGAGCCGAAAGGCATCCTTGGCTGCTTTGACTGCCTTATCGACATCTCCCTGAAAGAAAAGAAAAATCAAAGCATAGGTAATCTACAGACAAAGAACAGGCCATTTCATTTAGCCGATACCAAAAATAAAACTGCCATTTAAAAGATCCCTTCAGGCAAAGCAGGGCAGCTTTATCTGTATAGCACACTGAATACACAGAAGCAATTCCAGGTTAAGTTAAAAACTACAGCAAAAAACAATTAAATACATTAAAAAGGCAGGATAATAGGTAATTAAATATAGCACAAATGTAGGAAAAATAAAGTTCAGTGCAGCAGCCGAATTAATAAAAGGTAAAGATGAATAAAACCTTTTTAGTCTTGACTTAAATGTGTCTACTGACTTGCATAGCAAGTCTTTATAACACAGATGAAAAACATGTCCATTGGACACAATTCACTGTACGACAGAACAATGCATAAAAGCAAAACATAGTGGTTATCAGCTCAGCCTTTACAATGCAGTAGAATCTAAATTAGTTTCACTGAAAAGAATTCTCTGGAATATTCCAGAATAGAGAAGTTCAGGCTCTTTTGAGAACAACCAAACACCATGTAACTAGCAAGCACAGACCTTGTCCCCCTCTGCCACCTGGCAGATGACTTCGCCGGTAGTTGGGTTTATGGTGGGGAAGGTCTTCTTGCTCAAAGAATCATGCCACTCGTTGTTGATGAAGAGCTGTGGGAAAAGTTCAACATATAAATCTTTTACTAAAAAGATGCAATCCAAGGCACTCTTCGCAACTCTAAGAGCTTCAGGGAAAGAGGAAACCTCACGGCTTAGTCCGAACTCTTCAAATCGCTTTCCTTCCCCCTCAAAAAAAAAAAACAATAAAAAGAAAGAAAAAGAAAAACTAAAACCAAAACAAAAACACTTCCTGTTGGGATGAAATACTTCATTATCTTTGGGGCAAACTTTTAAATCATACGTGCATGAACAGTATTTCCGCAAGTGTGAACGGGAAGAAGGGGAATGTCTGGGATAATATTTGATTAGGATCTTGTAATTTGTTCCTTAGTAATTATCGTAGTCGAATCTAAGAAAAATCACAAATACAAAAACATGATTCTATCTTTACTACAACTTAAGTATATAACTACTGCATATGTACCTTCGGGACATTCCACAAAACAAGTTAATGAAACTACAGTCCAAATGTTTATAGCTGACAACTGAATGCGTTCGAATATTTTTACTGCGCATAAAGTATTTAGGTATCAAGTCCAAATTATACACTAAAAAATGCAAACAGCTTCGTGACATAAAAATATTGCATGATGTTAAAACTGTGAACCGCTATAAATAAAATTAATGTTGTACATTATGTGTTATTTTGTTGTGTTTAACTGTTTCTAGCATGCTAGCAGAAACGTGCACGCAAGCATTATTGCATTTTTAGCAGTAAACATACGTGAGCTGGCGTACCTTGTTGAAATGCACTTGAGGCTGCGTGCTGGGGGCTGGAATCGCCGCAGCCGAGTAGTGGCAGGCCGGCATGCGCGCGATGGCCGGGGAAATCCGCGATAAGGTGCAGCGCAGCATGTTTTCCTCTCTCGCAAAGACGTGAAAATGCAAACAGCTTCGTGAGAACTGGTAAAAATATTTTGTCACCTAGCCTCGCCTCTCGTCCAGTCTCAAGGCAGATTTGCCGCGGGGATGACAGATAGGCAGCCGATCCGGGTATTTACGAAACGTCAGGGCTTCCTGCACATTCACCGCTGGCGAAAACACACGAGTGTGTCCTACAGATCAAATTTCCGAAGTACATCACCACTGGAATGGAGCCCACCTAACGTATCTGCAGTCATTTTTTCGCACTAAATACTATTGTCGGCATAGCAGTGTGGCGGATTTTAGCTATTAGCCACGCTAATAGTTTTCTTCAGGGATCACAAATCTGTCGTGGCAATGTGAGGTGTGAAATGTGCGGTAAAAATAAACTATGTAGGGCATATTTTTGAATACCACGAAAGTGGTTAAAAGGGAAAACACATTGTGATCTAAACGGCAGTCACAATTCGTTATTGTGTTGACCACTGGTTGTCTTTACATAACTGTCTTGTCCGATATCAGTCTTCGCTGCTGCGAGGTAAAATTGGAGCTCAGCATTGTCTGATATGAGCCTGGCATAGCGATCATGTGGGGGAGTAATTAAGGTCAAAGATACATTTCGTTTATCTGTGTCAGACAGAGATCGTCAGAAGCAATTTGAATGTATATATGTGTGTGTCTGAGGGGCACACTGGCATAAAACTAATATTTTATGTTAAATGTGAGGGGTCCAAACGAATAATTATTAAATGTAAGGGGGACACGTCAACCTCAGACTTAATGGCGGCGACGCCCATGATGTCGGGTGACATACTTGAAGAGATCTGTCGTGATTTACAAGTCAAACATTTAATTCCTTGACGTTCACAATCCCTATACAGTTGTAAGTACAGTTGTGTCTGCAAATATGCGTAAAATTGTTTCCAGTAATGCATGTAAATAAGATTTCTTGCGTGAGCATCTGAAAGCCCTGGCAGCCCTGCTCAAGGGAAACACTCACAATAGCCAAGAAAATGGTAATAAGGTTAGAAAGTCAGTGATAATTAGGAATGTAATAGGCAGAGGGGAACAAAAACCTGCATGGCTGTGCTGCAGACAGGCTTGTGCAGAAAGACCTGAGTGACCAGAGGAGGAAGCAAGATTGTTGATGTCTTTATGAATAACATGACTGCATTACTTAACAGGAAGCTAATGGAAATGACGAAAACAGGACTGAGTGTCAGCAAGTAGAATGGCGAATGCAGCTTAGGGAGCAAGAAGGAGCTCATAGCCAACTTTTGTACCTACAGAACTGTCCAGCAAATAAGGCTACAGCTGCACACAGATGTTGCAAAAAAGCACCGAAATGTCAAATAAAGCATGCAAAAAAGCCAGAATTTCACAATTACTTATTTAGCAGACACGTTTATCCAAAGTGACATACAATGGTGGGATCATTCAGCCAACCATGAGATAACTGAACTTCCATAATTTTTTTACTTACCTGTTGCTCCTCTAAGTGGGTGATCGACTATTTAGGGTAACCTGTATTAAAGATCTTAAGAAACCAATTCAGTGTACTTTAAACTATGTTGTTTCTAACGCCGTATTTCATCAGGCAGCCACTCAGTCCCTTCCAGCATATGGAAAGAGGAGTCATATACCATATATGGTCCAACAGCTGCTTACACCTACCCATTGTCCTTTGCAGCCTCAATATTATTACTGACAGCAAAGCTTGGATAAGTGTCATCTGAGACAAACTGGAGAGAGACAAAGACCCAACAAAAATGAAGAGTATAAAAGGAACAGGCCAAACAGTCATGCAAAACATTGCAAGAATAAGAATAGTAATTCATGCAAAAAAGGTAGAGTCATTCATTTAATGGGCAAACAGTAAAGGCAAGAGGAGAGGACATGACCGAAATGTCTAACAATACATTAATATGGGATTAGCCAACATTGTACCTGGGAGCATAATCTTGGATTATGGGGACATCACAAGGGAAGTGATGGCTGCATAAATAGGGGGCACCATTCATTCTCTGAAACTGCTTGTCCTATACTGGGTCACTTAAAAATGCAGGAAATGAATATGAAATATAGCTAAATAAATAGGAATTAGTCCTATTAGACAAAATGGGAGATAAATCATTTTTGAAATTAAAATAATAGTTGTGTTCTTCAAACTTTCACCCTTCAAGCTTCATTGTCCTTCATTGTAATTACAGCCTTGTAGACCTTGGGCATTCTACAGGTTAGTTTGTTGAGGTAACCTGACAAGTTTTTACCCTGTGCTTCCTGAAGCTTTTCCACTGCATCAAGTACAGTACTGTTTGTATGGTATTTTCCCAAACGTTTAAGCAGTAGTGTATATATTTACGTACTTTTCAGGGCTGATGCCTATTTATCTTCATTTCCTACTTGGCCTATTTGTATGTTGGTTTGCACAACCCCTATATACATTATCAAATAGCCAACTTGGGACAAACCACTCAAAACAGCTAATGGGCCAACTCGGCTAGGTTAATTAGCAACAAATGAATATCTGTTCATAACTGACCAATACAGAGCTTGGCTAACTATAACATATTCATGTATGCGCCACATTACTTTTGAAGGCATCTCCAGCGCTAGCTTTTCAACAGTGGTGGTTAAATGTACAGTACCTCTGTAATCTGCCAACACATATCATACACAAATAATAGAAGGCTTCAGAAAATAACGATCTTGGGGGTCTTGTGGGATCATCTCCTTTAGTCAAAGACCAAAGTGGGCTGCGAAGGGACAGGTGAGTTTGAGTCATCATCTTGAAAGTGCTATTACGCTGTTTGGCTGATGGGGTCTGAACTTTCTAATCTGTCTTCAGGCAAGTTACTTTCAGGTTTTCCTGACATACACTTTCCAGTCAAAAGATTTTGCACACACTGAAATTTTCTACATTTGCATGTTGCTTACGTAATATTTACTGAAAATACACTCAATATTTAGTCCTAACAAACAAATTTACAGTGTTTTCCTTTGAGTACCCTTATTAGCAAGAAAATGTAGTATCTTTGATTCATCAAAGTAACCTCCTCTAGCAGTAATAATAGTAGAGAAAATTTAAGGCATTATTTGTACAAGGGGCAATTGATGCTGCTGTCTGGTGTTTGAGTCTAAACCTCAGACTGAAAAAGCTGTCTGGATAAGCAGTGAAACTTTTCTACCTTACAAGAAAGAAGTCCACCAGACAATTTCACCTGGATGACTGAGAATCTTCACAGACATAAATGCTCCTCTGTTGCATGGGATGAAACGGTTAACTAGTGCATTTAAAGTTAAAGGACAGCCTAGAGTTTGTCTATGACATCACCACACAACCAGGTAATAGGATGTCAGACATGCACTATTACATGCTCATTCAATGATATAAAAGAAACTTATTTTGACATTTTTTCATTTGTAGTTGTTCACTCAACTTTCCAATACTTAAGATTAAAAAATAATCTGCAGTCTACAAAATAAAGGAAAAAATGGTAAAAACCTACAGCGTGCAAAAACTTTTGACTTGTACAGTACCTGGGTGTGTTAATGGGGGCGACAGACGGAATGGCTGATAGGACGTTCCTATGTTCCAAAAAGCTTGGTCTTCAAAACAGCCCTAATCTGGTAACGATATATCAAATTCCAGATAAAAGGGTTTCAATGGACTGAAGATAAAACTACATGATGTCAGCAGAGACCTCGGATACGCTGCAGTGAATACATCTCCCTAGTTTTAAAGGATGGACGAATGGATTGAATCGTAGCAAAGTTCATTTTTAATGTGATTTACAACTTACATTTTCCAGTAATATTTTGACACTCACTGAATCATTATACTTTCCAGTTTTACGAAATTAACCCTTTAAAGAAAAGCATGTTGATTACAACCTACTGGGGGTGGATTCATACTCATGTAAGCAGCTTTATGTCTCTGTGAAATGATCACACTGCAAGCACCTGAGGGGGTCTGATCACATGACCAGCTGCACTAGTGGTTTTATCATTAGAAAACTGGGGTGGGGGTACTGCGTCAGCTTCAGTATTGCCGCTTCAGCTCCATCTTGGCCACGCTTGCCTGATGGACCTCATCTGGCCCGTCCGCAAGGCGCAGGGCTCGGGCCCAGCTGTACAACAGCGCCAATGGGTGGTCGTTACTCAGGCCTGCAGCCCCAAAGGCCTGGAGGAAGGACAATTGAAATAACAAATGAAACAGCATAATCACATTTCACAGTCATCTCAGCTGTAGGAAATGTTTCATTAAGCTGCTATTATTGTCAATATTATGCTACTCAGTTTTGGTACTTTCTACTGAGGTATAAAGTTAAGGATGAGTTAAGGATGCAGTAACCATTAGATCACAAGTCCTTAACCACCCTGGCCTAGCTGACACTGGCCAGGAGTACGCTAGTCTTCTCCTACCTGGATGGCCCGATCGATGACCTTCAGGGCCATGCTGGGGCACACAGCTTTGATCATGGCGATCTCTGGGGCGGCCACCTGTCACGGTGAGCAGGATTGTCAGCATAACAGCAGGGTAAAGGCGGTGACTACTGCTCAGCTACGGTAAAAACCAGCACCTGCTGTGGCCTGAGAGGCGTAAAATTCTATGTAAAGGTGTCATAAAATATACCTGTAACCTGAGTTAGTGGCAGGGAAGTTGAAGTCAACATGAGAACCAGGCCACCCTGCAGCCCTCAATGGGCCAGGTTTTCCCACTTCTACCTTATGGGGCAATGGCCTCAGATGCAGGCCTGCTCACCTTCTGGCTTATGGGGCCATAGCCTGCAGATGTGGGCCTGCTCACCTTCTGGCTTATGGGGCCACAGCCTGCAGATGTGGGCCTGCTCACCTTCTGGCTTATGGGGACACAGCCTGCAGATGTGGGCCTGCTCACCTTCTGGCTTATGGGGCCACGGCCCACAGATGCAGGCCTGCTCACCTTGTTCCCCACTGTGTCCATGAGGAGAGCGGCCTTGAGCACCAGGAGCCTGGCTTGTTCAATCTCCAAGCGGGACTGGGCTATACCGGCCAGGATAGTGCCCTGCTCCACTAGAGGCCTGCCGAAAGCCACGCGTGTTCTCACCTACAGAAATATCAGTGTTTGATGGTAGTCAACTTACTGTATAATCCATATAATTTGGTATCACAGCTGTTCAAACAGCATGAAAGACAGGAATAAACAGGCCAACTGTATTATAAATGAAAACTAAACAACTTGTTGGCTTTTATGCTTTGTGATTTATTGTGTAGTACCTGTTTTTTTTTGACAGGAGAAACAACTGTCTCATTTACTGCTTTATGGTAACAGAGATAAATGTGTGAATGAGAGAGCCAACCACAATGCTGGGAGGATAAATGGCCCCGCCTTCTCTCACCCGATCCTTCATGAGTGCCAGGGCCCTCTCGGCATGTCCCACCAGTCGCATGCAGTGGTGAATACGACCTGGCCCCAAACGACCCTGGGCGATCTCAAATCCCCGGCCCGGACCCAAGAGTATGTTGCTCCGTGGCACACGAACGTTGTCAAACTGGAGCTCGGCGTGGCCCCCTGGTGGAGAGAGAGAAAAGTACTACGTTGGTGCAGTGGATCCTGGGTTCCATCTAATGGATGTGGCTAAAATGGTGGTGTAGGAAAGAGGGGTTTAGGTTTATGGGGCACTGGAAGACCTTCTGGAACAGGTGGGAC
>JAABNY020000039.1:34675700-34687107 GCA_015164015.2 Brevimyrus niger
GTTCTCCCCAAACGAGCTTGATGGGCCGAATGGCCTCCTCTCGTTTGTAAATTTCTTATGTTCTTATGTTCTTAATGCGCGATAATGCCCGGCCTCGTGTGGTGAGAGTATGCAGGCAGTTCCTGAAGGACCAACTGATACCATTGACTGGCCCCCACACTCGCCTGATCTAAATCCAATAGAACACCTCTGGGACATCCAACACCACCAGGTTGCCCCTCAGACTGTCCAGGAGCTCAGTGATGCCCTGGCCCAGATCTGGGAGGAGATCCCCCAGCACACCATCCGTTGTCTCATTAAGAGCAGCCCGACATTGTCAGGCATGCATACAAGCCCGTGGGGGGCATACAAACTACTGAATGAATGAGATTTAATATGTTTACAAAGTATTCCTTTAACTTTTTTGAGTAGTGTGCATTACAACATGACTTCTGCAGGGCACGGCTCTCGACCACTCACGTGTTAATACGGGAATTAAGGTGAACTTCGGACCATCAAATAAACTTTTACAGCACACTTTATCATGAGAGATATGCTGAAGTGTGCCTCAGTGTTGCACATGTGATAAGACAGTGCCCTGGCCATACACATACAATCCAAAATGCAAGAGAATGTCGATAACAAGGAATACTAATTAGTAAATGGACTGTACTGTATGGGGCAAGCAGCCTGCCTGTAGAAGCACAGACACATCTGTCTGCAGCACAAATGGGAGATACTGTACCTTTATAACAAACTTCAAAACATTCATCCATAAAAGCTAGTCCACTCTGACATTAAATCAGCAACATATGCCAGTAAAAACCACAACTAACTTTTTCATATCAACTACGCCACTGTCACTATCAAGTTACTTATAACAGAATACCTCATTGTCATTGCACACAACAAAGACATTCTTTTCTATTGTTTCTATAAAGCTATTTAAAATAATCTTAATTCCATTACAGTTTTACCTATATCAGAAATATGTTGTCTGGGATGGTCCCACAGTGAAATGTGAAATGAAGACACCAGTACTGAAGTTCTGCTGTATGACTGGACGGGATTCTCACCGGGGGGGTCCTGCATCCCATATACAGACAGGGGTCGGAGCACCGTCACCCCAGGGGTGTCCATGGGAACAAGAACCATGGACTGCTGTCGGTGACGGGCAGCCGAGGGGTCCGTCTTTCCCATGAAGATGCATAGCTTGCAGCGAGGGTCCAGGGCACCTGTGGGGGATTATGGGAAGAATTTTGTTTGTATTGAAATAAGGGAAAAACTGCATCTCTCTGAACATTATCCTATTTATTAAAGACCAGCATTATAAATATTATAAATACTGAATTCAGACTTCAATTTTGTGTCCACCAATTTCTAAACAACTAGGAAATAAGAACACAAGATGCTGGATTTTACAACTCAGTTGTTACTTTACATTAAACGGTCAAAACATACCTGAAGTCCACCACTTGTGTCCATTGAGAATGTAGGAGTCCTTGTCTTCTGTGATGGAGGCCTGGATATTGTTTGCATCAGAAGAAGCCACCTGTTGCATGAAGAGACACACCCGTGTTAGAAGTGTGTGATTTAGGAACTGAACATTCAACCAAAAGACTGCAACTTGCAATCACGAGAAGGGATCCTTTGGACCTTTTGGAAGGGATCTTTTGGACCTTTGAATTACATGACTAATCTAGCACACTATTAATATTAATCTCATTTTGGACAAGTATCAGATAATAATGATGATAATAATGATGATAATAATGATGCTGCTGTTGGCAGGTGGCACAGAGATTGACACTGGAGCCTCATACCTCCAGGGTTCTGGACCCGGTTCTTAAGCCCGGTCGTGTGTGTGGAGTCGGCCCCAAGACGTGTGGTTGGATGGATGAATGTGTGTACCTGCCAACACTGTGTGACTGTCCCCTGTGTGCCCTGTGACAGATGGTCATTCTTTCCAGGGTGTCCCTCTGTATTGTGCCCTGGGCTCCCTTGCAGAGTCCACTGCAGTAGTGGTTACAGAATATGGGTGACTGGATAAATTCTGTTTTTGTCTTTGCTTTTTAAGCGGTATCTGTGCCATGCAGGATATATCAGACCTCAGACTTTTGGTGGAAGTTTCAGTGCAGAGTCAAGATAGTGCAGCATGTCAGTGCGTTCGCAGGGGCGAGGGGGGAGTGATAGCTAACATTGGGCTCTGTCATAGCGAAGCAGGAGCGGATGGTGCCGTCCAGCAGGGGGCGCAGCCACTGCTCCTGTTGCTGCTGGGTCCCATAGCGAATCAGCACCTCCATGTTGCCGGTGTCTGGGGCAGAGCAGTTAAACACCTGCGCACACACAGACAAATGCGTTGCTTCACCTGAAAACTTTGCACCAAACTTATGAAACAGCCTCAAGGTTCAAACCATAAATTACAGAAAAAAACAGCAAATCATATTAAACCAAAATAACTCAACTGAAATAAGACAGATAAATGATTTTCCATACATCCATTCATTTAGGGGTACCCAACTAGGATTATTAATGCCATCATTAATATGTATAGTAACCCATCAAAATAAAAACAGACAATCATGGCGAGGAGTTGTTTTCCCATAATACCTCTCACCTCAGGGGCATATACCGAGTGACCCATGATCTCAGCCAGGTAGGCATACTCCAAGTTTGTCAGTCCTGCCCCATAGTGAACCTCGGGGTCCATCTCGACAGGGATAAAAAGGTTCCAGAGGCCCTGAGCCTTGGCCAGTCCCTGCAGAGAGACGGCAAGACTGTGCTGAGCGGTTACACCAACAGTGTGGTTTGTTAGTGTGAATCCGTAAGTGTTGTGTAAATTGTTGGCTTCCCAAATGTACCGCTACTAGTATTTAACCAATAATGGCTGTCAATAAAGCCTGTATTAAAATGACTCAACCACTTCCACAATACATTTTTTGGCCTCTTTGTGTGTGTCTGCTGCATGGAAAATATTCTGTGCCCTGTAGTGTTGTGGAGTTTGTAATATTGACTATTACATCCCACCCCCCCCAATCAATAAATTTGTTTAATGGAATGTTTGGTGTTTCAAAAACCTTTTTGCCATATATAGTTGCTGAAAAAGTGGGGAGGTCATCTATTATTCAGCAGAACAGAAGTAAAAGGGAAAAAATTAAATACTGTAAAACCTCAAATTGTAAGCATAATTCGTTCCGGAAATGTACTCGTAATCCAAAGCACTCATATATCAAATCGAAATTTCCCATTAGAAATGATGGAAACTCAGATGATTCGTTCCACAACCCAAAAATATTCATATAAAAATGATTAATACAAAATATAAAGTGAAAATACATAAAACAAATTAACCTGCACTTTACCTTTGAAGAGAATCATGGATGATGTGAAGGAGACGAGAAAGAAGAGGAAGGTTCTTTTGTAGGACGACTTTCACTATAACTAACAGAATCACTGCTATCTGTTGGCTCACTGGAATCTTTTTCTTTTTGTGCGACTTTAACAAGGAACATATCCAATGACAGCTGCTTTTGCCTTTTCGATTTTGCAGAAATGTGACATTGCATTGTCGTTAAAAAGATGTATTGCTCACACTGTATGTCCTTATTTGGGTGGTATTTTCTACTAAATTTTGACTATACAAGAGACGAACGCCGACTGAGACCGAGCATGGGAGGCGATTACCCACAATCCCACAGCGAGAGAGTGAGAGAGAAGAACCGTCGGCTCAGTTGTGATCACATGACGCTCGGCGGACAAAGCGCATGCGTAATACTCATATTGCAAGACCTCCCTCGTTTATCAGGTTCAAATTTATTTAAAAATTTTACTTGTCTTGCAAAACACTCGCAGACCGAGTTACTCGCAATCTGAGGTTTGACTGTATGTCATATTATAAAATGATAATAGCCAAAAAAGCAAATGATTACCAATGGGAAAATAGCTGGTGGAGTTTATAGCACCCCAGACACGGAAAACGAAGCGAGCCGAGACGCACCTTCAGCTCCTCAATGAGGGGGTGGGGGCTCCACCCATCAGGGGACAGCTGGTGGTCTCTCAGGTGCTGCTCCATGGGGAGGATTCGTTCGGTCACAAACTGCCAGAGGTGACGCTGCAGCTCCTGGACCCGCGGAGGCAGACCCTCAGGAGAGACCACTAAAAGACCAGCGGCTCCTGAGCCATGCTGGGGCCAAGAGGGGTCTCTAGGGGCGGAGCTCAAGTGAGGGGGCGGGGCTTGTGGAGATTCCACCCTGGTACAGAAACTCCGCCTCTGAGATGAGGGGCCATCCTCTGGTCGGGGCCCCCGGGGCAGAGCGTTGAAGATGCGGAAGCCCTCCTTAGTGGCAAAATCCCAGGCCAGATCAGCCATCTGCTCAGCCAGCTGACCCACACTTCCAGCACTGGCAGAGCTTGCCTGTCCTGTATATCACAAGCAGAGTGACACACCGATCACATCTACACACACATAAATATCATACACAGAGTCAACTGGACACACATGCTGCAGGATCTACTTACACATGAATATCACAAGCAGAGTAATATGGGAGCATCCTCTTCAGAAAAAAAAAAAAAGAACATAGCACAAATTCCATAACATTAGAGCAGGGGTCCCCAAACTGGCCCTCTGAAATTGAAATAGGTTTTTGAAAAGTATATGTTTAGAGTTAATTTTAACAAAAAATGAGAATAACATTCTAAGTGGTCTCAGATTACTGATGCTGAGTTTCTGCTGAATAAAAGAACATGTAACACTTTGAGAAGTGAAATATGTAAAAATGTCAAGGCATGTAAGACTACCCCAAAGGTTCCTGAGAGGCCTCAGACTGCAGAGAGTTAAAATCATAATAAAATGCCCACAATACTACTAGTCACTCGTGTAATTTTCTGCTATAAACCCCCCCCCCCCCACATTAAAGCAGGAAGAATTTATCTGGCCCTCACTGAAAAAAGTTTGGGGACCCCTGCATTAGAGGAACCACACACCAGTTCACTATCAGGTTCAAACAAAAAAGGTCTGGAAAACTTGAGTCCTGATTTTTCAAGTTTGAATAAGTAAAAATTTCAGATACTGCATGTTTTGAAATGAGGGGCTATTTTGGGTGCAGTGTGACTCACTGGAACGCTACTACTGGTTTGCCAATCACAATTCTGCAATGCCAGCCTGGGTGAGTGATGTGACCGGCCGTTCCCACATCGGTACCTTTCAGGGAGCGCTGGTAGACACCCTGCAGAATGGCTGCCACCCTGAAGAAGGAGAATGCCATGTACAGCTGCCAGTCATCTATGCTGCCCAGTCCCATGGCCCTGGCATACTGGCTGAAGATTTCCTCTGCTGGGGGGATGCCCATTTCAGCCAGGTTACACTGGCTAATCCCTAGACAAGAACAGAAGCAGCGACAGCAGGATCAATGCCACCCACAATCCTCCAGTGAGTGGCGCCATAGGTCTGCCCACCACCTGGCTAACAACTTGCCGATGTTCAAAATGTCAAGCAACTTTACACATACTTTGCATTTTACGTTCTGCTAACATTTTGGATCCCAAGTCAACTAGTAACAAAGTCAGGCAGATACTGGCAAGTCAAGCAGGTGAGAACATGCATTTCCCCATTATGAGTGTTTTAAACTACAAGGTAGAGCCCACAACAATATACCTTGCTGAAGATTAATCAAACGCACAGCCCTCAGATACACCCCCACTGCTTGGTTTCGGATGCTGCCCTTCACTGTTTGCCCTGTGCACATTCTGATGCTGATGACAAGCTCAAACTGGTGATGTCATCAAAAACATCAATAAGTGAATTAAGATTTTTTTTAAGAACCAATTTGCTGCAATTTACTGAAAATATCTTCATACTTCCCTTTTTCCATACTTAACCAGACTCAGAAAACACAAAAAAAAAAAAACGAATTCCATACTTTCCCATACTGTGTAGAAACCCTGGCTACTGCACATTACTGCACAGGAACTGCGAGTGTTTCAGATGACAAAGAGCAGAATATCTCTGAAATTTATCTGCTAAGAATGAACATAATATGTATATGTAACAATTTTCCACCTTCATAAAAACTTGCATTTTATTGCAAAATTTTAAGATGATAGACTGATAAGCATTCCGATTGATTTGCCATAAATCCAAATTCCACAACACTGCTTTGATTTGTACGTTCCTAGAATCTGGATCGATATTGTACTTTAAGCCCCCCCCCCCAATACCTCTGAGGACAGGGAAGTCTGGGGGGAGGTAGTGGGCCATGCAGCTGGAGGCCAGGTCAGCGAGGGGGTCCCCCAGCGTGGACAACTCCCAATCCAGGACTGATACCACCTCCGGCTTCTCAGCGTCAAACACCAGATTATCTAGCCTGGATAGGCAGAGGTGGGTTTGCAAAGTCAGAGGTGGCTATGAGAGGTCAAAAGGTGAAATGTTTCCTGATTCTGGAGATGCTGAAAATGTGTGTGCAGGGGTCTTGGGGGATATGCCTGCGTGTGCCTGCTGTGTCAGTCTGTGTGTGTGTGCAGCGGGCACCTGAAATCCCCGTGCACCACCGCATTCCTCTGAAGCCTCGGCAGGTGTTGCGGGAACCACTCCATCAGCCGCTCCATGGCGGGGATGCGGCGCGTCTCGCTGGCCCTGTACTGCTTCGTCCACCGGTGCACTTGCCGTGCAACGTACTCACCTGGGGGGAGGGCAGGGGGGAGTCACTGGTAACCCAATTGATCACCGGTCTGCTGGAATGGTCATGCAGGTCAGAAGAAATGTCACCCGGGGGTGCCCTGCCTGGCTTGCCGAAGTCGGACAGCCCTGCAGCCTCAATGTCCACGCTGTGGATCTGACAGAGGACGCGTGTCATAGCCTGGTACACATCCCCCCGCTCCTGCGGGCTCAGGCCTGGCAGGGAGGGGTCCTGGAACACCCTTCCTGGGCAGTATTGCATCAGGTAGAAGGGGGTGCCGATGACACTGGACCGGGACAGGAGGAAGAGAGACAGTAAGGAGAGACTCGGCTATGAGAGGCAGTGAGGAGAGAGCGATTAAACACAGAGAAGGCGCACAGCTAACGGCAGCCAGCAATATAGCTCAAAACTCCGGGTCCCCAAGGTCCGCAAAATTGCACTAGTGATTTATCCTGCTCTACAAAAAGGGATTTACGTAGATTTTCAAAAGTAAATCTGAAGCTAAAAAAATGTCACTGTTAATCAATAACACAAACTACTGTATTTATTGGGGCTGTTCTTTAAGCCACTTTCCTCAATGGAACTTTGTTAAGCTTAGATTTCAAGCTGTTTCTTCAGTAAAATACAGATATACTGCACACACACATATATGTGTATCTGTAAATTGCATATTCATACAAGCCAACAAGAAAGCCCCACTAACAATAAAAGGCTATTTAGCTCATATTGCTTGTAATTATATTTCATTCTCCTACACCCAGTGTGTACAAACGTGGATCCTGCTAAGCTATCGATCCATTTTCCATAAGCACTATTCACAGGGACCATGGAAGTGAGCCTGAAGCTTATCCAGGAAAAAGATGCAGGCAGAATTGAGACAAACCAAATGCACAGGCCTGGGGGTGTGAGACAACTGCCATGGTCACATATCAACTAATCAGTATGCAAGGAAATGGAGATAATGCAAAACAAGCTCACCTTGGGTCCTCACAGAGAGCGATGACCTCAGGAACAGGCACGCCAGCGTGCCCAAGGGCCTTTAGGACCCTGCAGAGTGAATAGTACAGATCCCTTCCTTCAAACTAGGACTAAGAAAACAGACCCAAATGACCCAATGAAAGCCAGAAGGGGAGCCTGTTGCAGATGGCAGGCGGAAGGGGGAACTTGAAGTATGTGAACGTGCCTGAATTCCCTCTCTACGGCATGAGCTGAGGGCAGTAGTTTCCCTGGCGGCTTCTTCCTGAGAACCACACGTTGCCCCCCACAGGTCACCAGGTAGGTGGGGTTGGACTGCCCGTGGCAGAACTGGCGGAGGGTCACCGGCTCTGGTGCACAGGAAGCCACGGGGTCAGCAACGGCCAATATACAGTGTACAAATACCTTCAAGGCCAATATACAGTGTACAAATACCTACAACGGTCAATATACAGTACAGTGTACAAATACCTACAAGGCCAATATACAGTGTACAAATACCTACAAGGCCAATATACAGTGTACAAATACCTACAACGGTCAATATACAGTACAGTGTACAAATACCTACAAGACCAATATACAGTGTACAAATACCTACAACGGCCAATATACAGTACAGTGTACAAATACCTACAAGACCAATATACAGTGTACAAATACCTACAAGGCCAATATACAGTGTACAAATACCTACAACGGTCAATATACAGTACAGTGTACAAATACCTACAAGACCAATATACAGTGTACAAATACCTACAACGGCCAATATACAGTACAGTGTACAAATACCTACAAGACCAATATACAGTGTACAAATACCTACAAGACCAATATACAGGACATATATGCCCACAATGCTTATGATGAACCCTGCAATGGAAGGCATTATCTCCCAAGAAGGACACTGTGACTGTGTCAGGCTGAGTATCTATATCATAAAGCTGACATTGCAACCATGGCAGGCTAACTGCCCGTATCATAAAGCTGACATTGTGACAGTGTCAGGCTGACTGTCGGTAACATCAGACTGACATTGTGACTGTGTCAGGTTGAGCGAATCTAGTGTCTGTATCACAAAGTAAACACTGTTAGATTGAGGGTCCATGTCATATGGTAAATGACTGTCAAGTTGGGTACCCGTGTAAGGTATCTATGTGTGGTAAAAGACTGTGACCATTTGAAGCTCAATACTTGTTTCATGTTGTGGACACCAGGTAGAAGACAATGTCACTATATATACTGGAGACATAAATTACTTAAGGATTCATACTTAAGTTGTACATAAATGTACACCAGCAGAAAATGAAATCTTGTAATAATGTTTCAAGGGCAACAGTAAAACAAACATTTCAGGAAATTATTTTGCCTCCTTTTGGAGGAAAAACATTTACAAAATAAGATAGCATCTGGCTATCTAGTTAGATAATGGGCGACCTAACAAATGAGTATATCTTGATGTAAAGAATGATGTGCTCCTGTGTAACAGGGGCAGGTTACCTGTGCTAGGCAAGTGGAGAACTTCTTGGAGGTAATGAGTTAGCTGGTCCATAGGCAACTGCATGGTCTTCCTCACACTGCGGGTCCCCCTCACAAAGCCTGCCAAGGGGAAGCCTAGCACCGCACTGAGGTCCTTTATTGCAGAGTCAGGCCCCATGACCTGGGGAGTCATAGTGTAAGACAAACGCTTACCCTCTCTTTCTGATGCTTGTACTGTACACAGTATTGCACAAGAATATCAGCGTAACAGGGTACAGTATCACCCTGTATTACACAGGGTGTAATATTACACATTGCAAAGGAAGCAAACCCAGCAGCACTGCAAAGTAACTCAAGTACCTTGATCGCATGCATACCCAGCTGGCCCGCAGCCTTGGCGTTGGACCCAATGTCATCCAAAAACACCGCTTCCTGTGGCAAGACTCCAAGTCTCTGGAGGCACAGGTGGTAGATCCTGGGATCCGGCTTGCACATGGCCTCCAGACATGACTCCACGATCTCCACCATGAGAGAAATGACACAACACAACACAAAGGGACGGTGCCCTTAAAATTGCCAAATTGTAGCTAAGCTACAGAACAGCCTAATCAATCAATCAATCAATCAATCAATCAATCAATCAATCAATCAGTTCTTGGTCAGAACAAACAGCTTTCTTTCGGAACTGCCAAAATGTCACTCAGGAACTGTTTCTCCTGATTTTATGTCTCTCTATGCATTTCATGCTACTACACATCACAGATTACAGTAAAAATGTAAGTTGCCCTATCAGGCTACTCAGTCTCATATGGCTCTCTGCTGTCTGGCTTAACCTTTGCTGTCCTGTATTGCGTACTGCGTGTTTCTTTATACTGCCCTGTATATTTTGTGTGTCATGCCGAACAAAATGGCAGTGCAGTACATATATAGGGCATTTACTTCTGTCAGTTTACAGACGTTGTACGATCTATTGCCTCTGAATTCTTGCATTTGATACTGCCTAGCTGTGCTCTATGACCGCAGGCGTTCCCTCTTCTAAAAGTCTTTATCTGCACAAATTAAATAAAGAGAGAACTGGCTTATTTGTAAAACAGTTACACCACATCCTTGTGTACACTTGATATGGCCATAATGCAAGACTGAAGCTCACCACGTCAAACAGGGAGCGGTCAAGTGGCAGGTAGGTGTTTCCGTCTGACAGGAAGAAGTTGTTGCTGAGGACGGCGGTCTTGAGACCCTCGGCACGGATGCACTGAATGGCCTCCCTCATGGCGGGGTGTGTTTCAGCCATGGGCCCGCTGGTCAGGGCAGAAACGAAGGAGGCAGCAGAGACAGGGCGGCCAGCCTTGGGTGGGGGTTTACGGGAGGATTTAAAAAATGATGAGTAAGAAAACGCATACAAAAGAGTAATGTCAAACTCGGCCTCTAGAGGGCAGATTACACCTGCGTTTGCTTTCACAGACTAACTTGCTCAATTTGTAAATCAGTGCATGTACCAGCTGGACTATACTGCTGTGAGCTTATTACTCATCAACAGACCTATCTGTGCAGCTGCTAATATAGCATAGACAATTCAGGACAATAACTGCTTTAAAACAAAAAAAAAACCGAAATGCTACCATGTCCCATTAGAAGACACTGTAACGTACCAATTCTGCACACTCCTTGCTGAAGGCTTCCACAAAGAGTTGTGCATCCATCTCTCCACGCATGAACTTCCTCCAGGAATTGTGCTCGCCACCATTTTTGATAGCCTGGGCAATTGTCCCACCTGGGATGCCATTTTCCTGCTCCCATTCTTAACAGGAAATTATTATTTTTTAACTTATTTAATAATTGTAATAATTTCAACAAAAAAATCAACTTAGAACTTAAAAAAGTAGTGAGGACGAACCCGAATGTGAGGTAGTAACTGATAATACAGGCTCACAGAAGGTTTTGGGATGCTTGTTTAATTCTTTGAAAATATTAGAATGAATTAGAATTGGAAAGAAATATTGCAAATGAATTAGTTTCATTACAAAAGTCCATTGATAAGCAATGTTTAACATTTCTGCACATATCTTCAGCACAGATACTTTTTTTTTTTTATCAATGGCTCCCAAAGGGATACTAAACACAAATGTTGGGTGTTTTATGTTTCTGCAAAGGTGTTACTAATTAATAAGCTCCCAATGAGACTACTTGCCAATGAACCTTTAAACTCAGGACAGCTCTTTTATACCTGTAATTTGGGTATTATTACATGAAATTAATGTTTTACTTAGAACTACTGGTTGGTTCAAATGTGCTAT
>JAABNY020000039.1:34688324-34709252 GCA_015164015.2 Brevimyrus niger
TTAAAACAATAAAAAGGCTTGAACTACTTCAGTTGTGTGTAATGAATCTAAAATATATGAAAGTCTAATGTTTATCAATACATTACAGAAAATAATGAACTTTATCACAATATGCTAATTTTTTTGAGAAGGACCTGTAGCTCAGTTTTTCCTTTTACCTTTCCTGTAATTATTTTGTATTCATCAGTGTATGTTACAAACCTTTTTTCCACATTGAGGCATTTCTGGAGTAAATGATGCATCCACAAAATGTCAAAAGAATTAAGTAGAATACAGATTGCACCAATCCTAGAGTATTCTGCTTCAATTGAGCTATCATGTTAACATCTGAATTGGTACTTGTCAGTGACAACGGACTTGTTTGCTCTAACAGCTTTTGACAGTGTTATGACAATGTAGTATTGAAATGGACTTACTCTTATGTCCATCACTGAACTACCATGGATCCTACATAATAAAGTAACCTATCATTATTTGTAACAATATGAGAATCAAACAGGCCTGTAATACTGGCTTTTGTTCAGTCATTTTTTTACATGCCTACCTACATATGAAGGATGATATTCAAGATTTACACTAAACCCACCTTTAATGGAGGGCTGGGATGGTATGTGGCTCACTTGGTTAGATTCCGTGTAAGTAATCAGAAGGTTGCTGCTTCAAATCCTATGACAGGCACAGTAATGTCAAAATTGCACCCTTGAGTTAGGCCCTTAGCCTCTGACTGCTCCAGGGACTGGCTGACAATGTTTTCTACTGTACATTATTTCCATTATAAAGTGGATATTAAAAACTGATTTATAAGGAAATGTTGGTGATTCTTAAGGACAGAGAAATTCTAAGACTTAATATACTAGGTTACACACACTATTGGCCAAAATTGTCAACAGTCAAAGAAATTAAATAAATAACATACATTGGACGATTAAATAAGTAACTGGAACAACAGTTGAATAAGTTCTGCAATCTCTAAAAACTGTTTTTTCTGGAAGTGTTTCAAAATTTGACCCCTGAATACCCCAAAACACAGCCTTACATCTGGCATTTGGTCTACATTGTCAGTCAACCCCAAGTTACACTAACCAGCTCATTGGCTGCTCCTGGTTATTATGCGTTTTTGATGATGCTAAATACAGGTACACAAATTGGCTAATAAAATACTGATGCTCCTCGACTTAAGAATTTTCAGACATACAAACAAAGAGGACTATAAGTCCAAATTGTGTTCCTTGGGCTCCCATTTCCCGTCTGCAACATTTTTTTTTTCGGTGCGCCAATTCCAACTCGTACGAATTCTGGCTGCTACTTCCGCCGCGCAGTGTAGTGTGCGTACTCCCAGCGCCCTAATTCTTTGTACTTGCATATACCCTTAAAATGGTGTTGAATAATGACTTATAAATGTTTCAAGTTACAAATGGCTGTTCGGAATGTAACTCATTTGTAAGTAGAGGAATGTCTGTATAGAGAGTCCTATTAGGACAAACTGTAAGTGTATTTCGCTTTATGAGTCAAATACTAAATCAAAAGATGTCCACTATTGCTATTATTACAGTGTGACATGTGTTATTTAAATTTCTTTATATTTATGTCTACATTTGTTATGCCATTTTCTATGCTGACAATCCTAGAGCTGATAAGTGATCTTTTGTTTTATGATCTGTTCCGTTCAGTATAAGTTGACTTGCTGATCATCTTCAAGCAGTATCAAAGTAAAAACTCACAGAAAGAAAAGTAAACATACTCATTAAAATTACTTATACTTTAAATAATAAACCAAATGGACATCTGTCTGTAAAGAGGGAACTGCATGCAGAATCAGTCATACCACAAGTGCATTTAAGGATATGAATTCACTAGAAAAAGCAGTTCAAAAAGTTCTGAGTTGATATCCAATCAAAACAAATAAAACCGACCCAGTTTTCTTTGTCCAGACTGAGAAAAACAATGAGATGAAAAGCTAAGTGCCACACAATCAAAGGAATGCTGCAGCGTGTTTGGGCAGAGAAATGGCCCAGAGGCACAGTTGTTCTGAAAAGAGCTGAGAACGTTCGTTTAGCTCCAACCAATCGATTCAGCAAAAAAAGTGATAAAGTGGAGCTTACATAACTAAAGACACACCCCTTGGAAGTGTGAATTTGGCTACCCTCTCCTGTGCAATGGGGGTGAAAACTGAAGACTGCTGGTGCCTATTGTCCCAGTGCACTGCCCCTTTAACCAGTGGTACAGCCATGCAAACTGTTTGCCTGAAACACCCTTTAGGTCCACACATGCGTTTGCACAGCAGACTGCAGAGTATGTACATGCCGCTCTCAGAGGCGATACAGCACGTCACCTGCATTTGGGCTTTACCGATACAAATAAAGGTGCAGACATATGACAGAAATGCTACAGAGTCAGGCTTCGGCTAAAGTGGTCCCTGCAGTCTCAGATCCTTCTTCAGGTCATTTCTGTCTTTACTTCCTCTCTCTTTAATTCCCCCGGTCCGCTCGCTGCCCACTAAGAGTCAATGGGGAGGTGGTGATTGTCACAGAGCCCTCTGGATGGCAGTCATCTGTGTGAGAGCCACATCTTGTTGTCGTTTTAAAAAGGGGATCCTTCGCCTGTTGTCAGACACAACAGGGAGTCACCGCAATAGTTCCTCAACCCATTCTGATCTTCCAAACTGGTATGGCGCTAAAAGGACTGTGTCTGTCGATAAGCTCGGTGGCGCCCCCTCTAGGTGTTGCTGACTCGCGCAGACAGGGTGGTGTAGCCCTTCTTCTGCGCGCGCAGCAGGGGCGTCTGGGTGTCCACGTCGCGCACGCCACGCCTCCTCAGCGTCCGGAAGTGCCGCTGTGTCCAGCCGTACACCAGGCAGTTCAGCAGGCCCTGGGAGGCAGAGGTGAAGGCCTGCGGGGCCAGGAGGAGCAGGGAGGTGGAAGGGAGGAAACGTGGACGTTACCAGTCCAGTTGGACCTAACAGAGGAGCATGTGGCACAGAGCTGAGAATGATGATTTCTACACTGGAGAAAATGTACTGTCAAAAAAAAAAAACACTCAATGTGGAGTCTACAGGTTATTCATGTGTTCATGTTTGTTTCATTCCTCGACACCCGAAGGTAGTGAAGTTGTTAAGGAGCTGGACCTTCTAAATGGAAGGTACCGGGGCCGAGTCCCAGGAAGACCATGCTGGCATACTCTATATGTTTTATAATTATCGGCTTATGCAAATTAAACCAGATGCACTGCAGGTGGGCAGGTAGGTGAAAAGGATCTACAGAGAAGCAGAAATGATCTTAAATGAAGCAGAGCTGATGGTGCGCTTACCTGTAGGATGTAGAGAAAGACGCCCACACCTCCTTCAAGCAGCCTGGGACTGAACAGGATCGCAGCGGCGAGGAAGATGGCTGGATGGCGGCAAAGCGAGAACAGCTAAGGTCAATCTGGGTCAGCTGGCTGGCTGAATGACGATGGCTGGGCTAGTTATAATGAATTGGTCCTCGAGCTCAGAAGTCCAATATTTATACAGTAATATGAAGTAACAATTAATCCATTTTCCTTTCTATTTATCTAATTTCACCATTGCAACAGCTGTATTGCAGCATTATATTAACACGTAAAAGGATCATGACTGAGTTGAGCTGCTCCATGAAGTCTGGCAGAATACTATGCTAAAGTGTACATAAAGTTAAAACAGCGATTATAGCTATTTGTGTCTGGATGCTGGTCATGGAGGTGGGGGAGGGGCTTACCTGGGCCCCAGCAGAAGAAGAAGGCAGAGGGGTACAGGAGCATGCGTCGTTCAAGGATGCGGAGCGTGGCCCATTGCTGGTCGCCACAGAAACCGCTGGAGCTGATGCAGCGGCAGTAGAGGGAGCGGGCCTTTCCCATGAGCACCTGGGTGGATGACGCACACAGTGTTGCTGAGCAACAGACCCCACAAGGCATGTGCGATATTAGTTTGGCTAGGGGCAGAGCTGATCATGGTGTGAATTATTAATAGATAATACATACTGACAAAATCAGAATTCAAATATTCAACCATATACAAAATAACAAACTGTAACATATTGAGGCTTTCGTTATCTGTCCTGGTATCTCGTTTACTCTAGCACTTGTTCCTGTAATGTTGTGCAAAAGTGCTAGAAACATTTTGGGAATTTTGGCAAAAGCCAGTCAGATACGCACCACGATTCCCACAAACGTGAAGAAGAAGGCAGCCAAGAAGATGGCAATAGTGTATATATGAATGAGGCGGCAAGGCAGGGGCTCCTGGGAGCTCATGGAAGCCGGGTACAGCGCTTCTGTGTGCATTAGGAGGCACCTGACCAATTAGAGGTAAGAAGGAGAACAGTCAACAAATTGGTCAATCTTATTGGACATAATAAAGAAAGTACTTAGCAAGTATTACTTCATATTATTATGCTTTCTTGAAAAGATTCAGAATTTTAAACTGGAAAAGCTACAGTTCTAGTTACAGATGGATACAAGGTGCTGATGAACTTACTTGTAAGGTTGACTGAAGTTGGCAAAGCACTGGTTAGAGTTGTTCAAAGCAAACACTGGTACCATCAGCAGTACAGGGACCACGCTGCAGGCAGACAGAAATAAAGCTATATAACTGGGAGCTGGGCCTATTAGTGCAGTAGTAGAGTACAGGGGACAGTAAACGAGAAACCTGAATGACCTGAAAACTGACCGGAGTGTCAATGAAGGTAATGATGTCGTACCACTGACAAAATCCATTTAATAAGCTATAAATGCAGGTTTTTCAAATGGAAACAAATTGAAACCTGTAAAATATCTTATTGCCTTTAAAAACTAAGTATCAAGTGTGTGTGTGTGTGTGTGTGTGTAGGTGTGTACAGGGGTGAGAGAGGGAATATGCAATCAATATCAAATAATAGCCAATGAATAAGAAAAGTAAGACATGTGATATGGGATAAGTGTTCTCTTAAAACGCCTCATTTAAATTTTAACAAAATTTTCGCAAACTGACATTTTCACATTCTATGTTTTGTGTAGATTGATATGTAAAATTATTTAGATAATTTTGCAGCAGGATTGGGGTCACATACATCGTTACAAGTAGCTATTCACAACATAGCTGAAAGCAAGCAAATTGGAAATTAAAAAATATGTATGGATTGAAAATAAGCCAAGTATTACTGTCACTCTAGATGTTACAGGACAGAACATAAAGCAATTATACTCCCACCACAGCAGGTATTTTTAACGTATGGTTTATTGTAAATATGTTTAAGAAAAAAAAAACTCTCCTCACCATGACAAGATAACCGTGATTCTGACAAATGTACCCTCAGGGAACTGAAACGGACGTAAAATAAATCATATTAGGACTGTGCCTTAGGGAATGGAGCTTCCCTATTTGTGCCGTCCAACACGTCATGCAGGCATCAGTCAGAAGGGCATCTTAACTGAAAGGGAAAACTGCTTCACTCGCCACAGAAAGGAGCAGCCCAAACAGGAGAAGGTTTCACGGGTTCTGCGTTTGTTAATATTACATGCACATAACATTTTTAATTAATTTATAATGTAAAAACAAAAACCATTTTAAATAGCATGGAAAAACCTATATTTAGGTTATATTAACAGTGGCGGAAGAAGTTAAGAGCATTTTTTGGATTTTAAAAATTTGGTATCCCTGTATAAACCCACGCAACGAACATGCAGACTACACCTGGTAGCCACAACAAAGGAGTTGTGAGGAAAAAACCTTTAAAATACGAAGTGATTTTTCTTCACGATTATGCTGTATATCAGTGACTCTCTGTGCACGCTAAACATGGCGGGTGACAGGCTGGGATTTCTTTGCTGTTCAGTCACACAGTGCATTTGGTCCTACCTGTGCAGGGAAGCCATTCAGCCTTCTGCTGTACTTCTCCTTCAGACCCCTGTACAGCACCCACACATAATTCAGGGTGTAGAAGAAGGAGGACATGTAGAAGATCTGTGGACAAAGATACCATGTACAGGACATGCCAGTGAATGTGGATTATGACATCATTATGAAAGCAGCTGGGTTCACCATGACTGTTAAACAGGAGACCTTCTCAGAAAAGGTATGGCAGATTCATAAATGGAGCCCTAAAGTGAATTCCAGAAACGTCATAGCTGATGACCTGTGCGTGGTTATCTAACCGGCCCTGAAATAATCAGGCAAGGGAATCTGCAGGAGCTCCGTAGACAGCGGTCTGGAGAGATGATTTCACAGACACCGGCTGCCAGGTGGCATTTTTGTTCTGCATTACACTGCATCAGTAGGTATGAGATGTTTATTAGCACAAAAAACATCAGGTTAACTGCGGCCATGCACACAAGACAGAAATCGTTCCTGAGCCTTTAGAAATGTCGACATGTCTCCACTGCAGTTGCTCCTGGCAAATAAAAATGCCAATTTTTTCGGGCTTTGGCGTATCGTCCGACGCGGCATTTCTCAGTATCTCTGCTGCAAACAATTACACACCCAGCAGAAAGCTGAAAACGGCGTGTCAGAGCTTTGGGCCGTCTCTGCCCCTCACCTCCGCAATGTCTCTACTCCTCCGGGGAGTTAGGCGTGGGCACAGGATATCTTTCTGGGGGGCACGGCACCAGCGCAACACAGAGGGGACTTGGGAATGTCACTGCTAGCCCTACAATTCTGTGTCCAGACTTTAAAAGCCAAAAGTTATTCAGGGACGTGTTAGCCACACCCACAATCATTCAAATGGGGGGGGGGGGGCTGTTTCTACCCTCTTCCCTTTTAGAGATCATGCACAATGCCCAGAATAATAAAAATTCAAACATTCTATAAAATATCCATCCATCCATCATCTCCTAACTGCTCATGTTTATGACAGGTCCTGTTACATACATTCTATAAAAACACATGAGTAACTATAACTGAAATATAATTAACTGTCACGTTTCAGTCTGACACCATATGCCAAAACATCTGGGACATTTCCTTCATAGACACTGCACTTTGCCAGCAAAATCAATTCCAGTGAAATTATTGGGGAAAAAAAACTTCCCCAGTGACTAAGAGGACAAACATATTAGATGCATCCCAGTGACTAGTGCTGGAATGGGACTTTTTTGGACTGTCAGTGACATCTAGAACCCCTTGATAATAATTTTAAGAGGAGAGTCGTTCGTATGAGTGCCAGCAGAATGAGACCAACCAGAATGATGAGTTCATTCTGCTTCACATATCATTAAGACCAGCATGTGACGTGATATTTTCACATTGCATACATACAGGCATGTATCGCATGCATATTTGGTTTGTAATGTTGGGTTGATGGAATCTCACGGACAGAGCAAGAGTTACATAAGCAGTAAGTCAGTAAAATAGCCAGTGCATTGGGGCTTTTCTAAGACTCCTGCACCTTTTAATCTCTTCCTCTTCACACTGCTTTTGTGGCAGTGGAGAGCACATTCAGTATTTCTCGTATATTTCCATCCTGACATCTTTCCGGCGCTTCTCTGAATCTACAACTAGGTGTCCCTAATGAAAACGGAGCTGTGATTGGTCCATACAGGAGGCCTGCTAAGTGGGTCAACCACATACACCTCTTTAGTGCCACCATCAAAACGTGGGCGTGGGAAGGGGCACAGATTTACTGCTCCACTTCTTTTTGGGGGCCGCCCTACTTTTCTCTTGCTGGGTGCTGGGAAAACATCTTAGGAAATATAACAAAGCAGATCCGACAAATGTTTGTACCAGAAATAAAAAATAGACAAGGTCTGTATAATGTGTTTGTTGCATTTCTCAGCCGATTAAACATGTCTGGTGAGAGACGATGGTGTGCTATTAGTTTTTTAGCCAGCAATATCTTGGAAGGCATTTCATGAGCTGCTAACAGGTAATTTTCTGAGATTTTATACAGCATTATAGCATTATTATGGTTAACTTAAAGTTAAGTTATAACGTTTACACACATTCCAGCTTCCATCACATGTGAGTCTTAGTGCATCACTTAGTGAGTCACTAGACATGGAATCCATCTGGCTAAATCTAACACAGATGTTCCCAAACCAACAGCGTCCAACACAGCGCAGTACCACACCACACACTACAGCACCACTGCAAACTCGCAGCCTGGACAATTATATTCTTCTCTGAGTGGGAAACAAACAGAGGCACGCCCATACATTTCATGAAAACTTTCACAGAGAAGCAAAACTGTTAACTTTTACCATTATGTTGTCAGGCCAGGAGTAGAGCAAGGCTAGAGGAAAATAATATAATGTAGTAATATATTACAAGGAGAGTTTTTCCCTGTTTTTCCATCACTTATGTGGCCTAAGTTGTGGTTAAAAAGAGTTAATGTGCAACTGGGGCCCACTGACCTGTTCGACAGTGTGAAGGTTCTGGCAGGCACAGGGACTGGTGAGGGACTGTGTGAAAAGCAGCGCCCCGATGAGCCAGCTCAGAGCCAGCAAGAGGTCCGCCAGGCTGAGGAAGAGCAGCGGACGGACCTGCGAGTCACGTTAGAGAATAAAAAGAGAAACTAAGCCAATCAGAGCAACCTAGTTATCACTCCTGCATTCTCCTCATCCTACATATTTTCTCCTAACAGAGAGACATCAGTCAGACAATTCCTGTGCAGAAACCAACCTTCCTTTAGCGGCAGTAAGCTGAAGACGTACTCCGGCAATTGCAAAGCCTAAATCTCTAAAAACATCTTCTGCAGTTTGGTTTGTCATGTTTGTCTAATTGTTAACCCCAGGAGTATCAATGCAAAAAGACATTTTTATACATTTAACATATTAAAATGTATAAGAATTTAACAATTTGAAGCATTATGAAACAAGGGCAACAAATGAGGAATCATAAGAATAACAAATCGTGAATAATGAACACTGAACAATATTTATGACAGCAAATACGTAATAAGATTTCATACTTTGAAGATGCATTTTTGAGGAAGTTGGAATTGCATAGGGAGAAATTTGCTACGGGATGAACGCAGGATTAACCACTATACATGCTTATCAGTTAAGACTAAAAAAGCAGAATCATGGTAGAAACTTCAGAAAGTCAGTTACCAACCTCACTTGTTCCAGTTAGATTCTGGAAAGTTGTGTAAACAATGATGGACCCAGAACCACAAATACTAGAAGAGAAAATTCGAACAATTAGTTTCTAAAAAAAAAAAAAATAGTCCTATATGAAAAAGTCTAATTATATTTATTACTTCTTTACCTTAGTATCGCCATGATCAACTGTATCCATTGTACTGCCGCATACGCCTTGACAACAGAAAATAAAAATCAGCAAACATCCTCTTTCGGCAATTTCTCACAACCGTAACAATTAAAAACGGATCATAAACACGCCAATACACCCAAGATTATCATCTCGAACGTTTATTTTACTGCTTGACATGGCAATTGATAAGAAAAACATATTTATGGCATTGCATCCAAAAGCAACTGCAAAGCTGTACTCTAAACTGAAATGGCAGCACGACGATATGCGACTGTGATTTTGAAAAAATAAGAAATTAACTGCAAGTGCTCCACTTCCGATAACATTTCAACTACAACTATTCAATATGACTCTGATTACAATAATTGAACTTTAATTAATCTTCCTGACTGACATGCATATATACTTACGTTTGTCCAGTCCTCCACCGGCAGAGTTATGTTTTGCAGTGTGTCGTTGGAGAGAGGCGCTTGCATGGTTCGCATTAATATATAATCTTTGCCTGTTTCAGTGGCACGAAAATCACTTCCGATCAGCAAAACTTGCTTTTACATTAAAATCACGGCAGTGATTGGTGATCAGGATTTAAAGCTTACACAGATCCTTCAGGTAACGATCTCAGACCTACAGTACTGAAATGATTAGTTTCCATCCCAGCATTCAGATGCGCTTCTAGTTAAATGCAAATGCCCCACCCACAAAAGTCCTGTTGGTAGTGGGGGGAATTTCCTTCATACTAAGGCCAATTCGGGTCAACAGCGCTTTTATCTAATCTCTGAAGCCGTAAAAGTACATGCCGATTTTGTAGTGAAATGTATGGAAAGACATAATACTTACATGTACTGTAAAATGATACTAACCCTGTCAGCCATTACATCTTTACATTTAAGTGATCAAAGCCACGAATTAAGACGAAGAAGTGAATGTCCATATTTGTCTACCCATCTGTCCTGCAAACACTTAATTATTCAGCGCAGGGTGATGGGGGCGGGGAGCCTAGCGCAAGTTATCGGTATGTCACAGGACACCCCCGTTTTGCAAAGCATCCGTTTCTGGCGAAAACACACAAACTGCACACAGGGAGTTTGGAAGAGGGGAGATTTGAACCATGGAAGGGTTAGGGTTAGGCAGCAGTGCAGCACACAGCCACCTGTCCATGTTTATCAAATGTTCAATACTTTGATAATGGTACAGGTATCACAGGACAATCACTAGTTAAGGCTTGGAAATGGATTATAATATCTGTGTAGAGTGTGGGACAGTGGAGGATGAAGTAGCTTCATTATATTAGCATTGACAACATTCTGTCTTAAATATGCTGAGTTTGTGCACTGTAAAAAAGAGAAAGTTAAGAACTTAAAATTTCAAGGCAACTTACTGCACTAGACTTTTGAGGGCAACTAATACGTTTTTATGAAAATCTTGACATATTGTTATGTCAAGTAATTATTTTTCATTCAGATAATCTCTCTTTCATATCTATAAAAACTTCAAATGTTTAGTTGTTCCAACCTATTCACTTTTCTTAAGATTTCATATGTGTATTAAAAATATGAGTTTAGCATGCCAAGGCATCACCCATTGCAGTGCCCAGGGGTACAAAAACAGTGACTAAAGATGTGCTGGACTTGAACTGGCAATCCTTGAATCAGAGGCACAGAGGTTTAACCCACTGAGCTACACGCTGCCAAAACTCTGAAGTTTTAAAAATGTAAACAGTGTTTTTGTGTTGGGACCTTACTCAGCTTATGCATCATACACTTCAGCATGTGGCTCAGTTAGCTCTGTCTAGCCTCTCTTCATGGACTAATCAGCCCAGTATCAGCACATATGGGGGCCCTTGATCAAAGCCTGTGACTCCCAGCTTCATATAAGCACTGCAACAGGTAGCTGCCCTTCACAGTCAGGTTTGCTATCATTCCCCACAGGGATCCTCAAAATGTGTGTGCTATCATAAACATGCTAATTGAACTTTTTTGTTATCTTCATTTATAATAATTAGTTAGCACATATTTTGCAGTTTTGAATTTTTAGCATGTTTAATTTAAAAGTTTTTACGCATATGAAAGATAAATCATCTGAACAAGAGAGAATAAGTTGTCTTGACAACTTTTGTTGTTTGTAATTCTTACTATATAAAACAAAAAATTTGACGTTTTTATAGATATGAAAGATAAATTACCTACATAAAAAATGATTTGCTGTCAGAACAATAGGTGTGTTTTTTCAAAACTTAAAAATCTAGTGCAGTAAGTTGCCTTTTGGTATTTCAAGTTGTCTTAACACCTTCATTTGTACACCTTCATATGGTGCGTGGCACTGCGGCACTCAGAGGGGAGGGAAACCTAACGTCTCCTCACAGGGTTGGAATATTAACGGAGCCAGAAGCAAAAACAAGGGTCCAAAGTACAGCTCTGACACGGTATCACTCTCATTCGATGGCTTTATTTGCAGGTGTGCCTGGCATTCATGAATTTCCTGAAACTTTCAGCTCTTATCCTTTTAAACTCCTTACTTAAAGAAATATGTATTCATTCTAATGCCTGTAAAGACTAGACTACACAGGACTGAAAGGTTACATTGAAAGTAATACATGATCACCCCAAAGCAGGGAACCATTCTCACAACGATGTTTAAGGCAACTTTAAGGCTTTATTTTTGCTTGTCGCAACACGTGCGAATTCCACCCACCCTGTATTTTGGACTTTATGTCATCGATATAAATTATGTTTATTGTTATTACAATGAAATGAAAATGGGTCAAGAAAAATAGTCACCTGACATTATCAACTTGAAATGTTCATAAGTCGCTATTCAACATCATTTTAAGGGTATATGCAAGCACAAAGAACTAAGATGACAGGAGCAGGGGGGTAGCACCAAATTCTGGGCCCTGTGCACAAACAGTGTCCATGCCCGCCAACTCCCAGCCTAATCACATAAGACTTTACTGGAATTTGGTTTTATTTGTAGAATGATTAAAAGCTATAACAGGAAACGTCACCAAAGGTAGCATAACATCATAGGCCCGGCATGAAAATTGAACACTTTTGCATTTGGCTGAAGAGAACGGCTTTTTATCAAGTAGCCTATTCATTATGTAACGTCCTGCTCCCAACAATCCTGATTGTGTGCCACACCCACCTCGTTACCTCCTGTTTTGCCCTAATTGGAGTCACCTGTGGCTTGTTAAGTCTAGCTTGTGTTTTGTATTTAGTCAGTGTCTCTGTTAGTGTTCCCCAGATCGGTCATTGATGTTTCTGTGTGTGAGTACCCTGCCTGTTCTTCGTAATTAAATCCCTTTTGTTACCCTCAACTTGAGCTCTCCTGCCTCCGTTGTCCGCCCGTCACTCACCGTACCGTTACACATTATTACATAAAAAAAATGCCATTTGATTTACACATTGATAAACTACTTTATTATAGAGTATCTGTAGAATTTATAGAAAAAGAACCAAGCAGGGGTGAGTTTCACAAATTAAGAATTAAGAACGTATTCTTATTCAGAGAGAGCTTTCAAAGTCCTTTTTATGTATTTTTTTTTGGCTACGACACTTTTTGGAAACTCTCCCCCGATTGTAGAATAATGCACTTAGAACACTATTGCACGAAACACAGAAAACAATCTAGTGGTAGGACTAAGGGAGGAGAAATGGGATTTGGCCTAAAGCTTAGATTTCGCGGGACCTTTGGCAGACCAGTATGATGACTCAGCACTCATCCCTGGTGGTTTTCTGTCTGTCTCAGGCTTCAACTGCAGTGCATCATATCTGCTACAGCACAGCTACAAAGGCACAGCAGATTTTACTATTGCACTCCAGGTCACTGCTGGCCAACTCACAGGTCTGACAGTCAGAACATACCATCTAGCAGGAAATCTGCTGAAGAAATGGGTTACTGATCCCATTTCTCCATCTCATATTTATCTGAGGACATAAAACTCATGAAAGTGGGACACGTCTTGGATGAAAGTGTTTTGTGGAAGACATGAGGGTATAGCTTTATTGCCTGAAACCTAATACTCAAGTGGTTTTTCATCTTAGCTTTCCAGACCATATATACAGTATAAACTACATACTGTGTAGCCTGTACATCATGTAATATAGTACTGCTCCATTGCAGTAAGTTGAGTTGTCATGTCATTTTAACATCTCAAAAGATCAAAGTGGCAAGTATATTAAGTACATTGGCCTACTGTAAGAACAACTGGCTGATTAACTAATGTCCCATGAGTCATCTTCTCACTTAGGGTGGTGCTGTTTGTACATCACTTTGTGTCCATTACCAGTAAAATCATTTCTGATAGGAGTTCCTTACTCGGCCCCAAAAATTCTGAACTACCCATATCGAGGCTATTCTTTGTCAGTTTCAGAGCTGAAATTGGGCTAATCTAACATTTCAGGCCCTTTCTACACCCCATTTCCAACAATGGTATGTATTTTCGTAACTTTTGTAACACTGGAACTTTTTATATGACTTGTGAAATCAGAGAGTGCTCAGTTTGGTGGAAAAGTGCCGTAAGACACCGACAGTGAGCTTAAACCAGCATGAAGGCTGTTCCTCAATGTTCCATGCAGCTGTGAAGGTTGCTGTTTGGGCCAGACCCTACGAGGTTCTGCCATGCGACGGAGCGTATCGAAATGAAGTTGCTCAGTCCGGGGCTGGCAGCTGTCAAACTGTAGCAGACAGGAGTGTGTTCACATTTGGAAATGGCTCTGAAGCAGGTACACCTAGAATGGCAACATAAGGGATGAGTCTGCAGGGTAGCACCATACATGTACAGCTTCTTCACAGGTGCAGTTTGTATGTTCCCCTCAAGCTTGTTCCCGTTTCCTCCTGGCATTTAAGCTGTCTCCCACAATCCCAAAAACGCAAGTGATTCTGAATAAGCCATGATCTGTGATTGTGCGTGACTGTGCCCCTCGATGGACTGGTGCCCTGTCCAGAGTGTGGTTTCAAGGAGAGGCTCCAGTCTGACTATGACTCTGCACCAGAAAAAAAGTTATGGAGGCTCAACAGATGGATTCTTGAAGCCATGAAGCAAAAAAAAAAAGTTTACCAAGGTTTTACTACAGTTTCTGTACATGCTGACTTGTAAGTGTAGAAGTTTAGCTTCATAGTTCATAGCTCATTTAAGGCACTGAGCGACATACTCTGTGATGTCTTTGTGAGCAATGACTCAATAAACCCAAACATCTTGCCACATGTTATCAGCGAGGGTCAATACAGTAAGAGCCGAGTGAACCTTAACCCAATGGCTGTCAATCAAAGCATGTACAGGAAAAACCAAACAGAAAGCATTTCGCCCGGTCTACTGTTGGAGCAACAACAAAGGAAAACCACCGACAAAAAGGAAGTGAAAGCAGAGAAGTAATTTACATGTAACTAAAACATTACTTTTAATCCGACCTACTTTAAGCAGCTATTACGAAATGACTTGTAATGCTTATATGCATTACATACTCAGGAGTTAACTGAACTGTCTTGCATACATCTGTGTGGAACAGGGCTTGTGGTTTTCACATGTAGCTTTCCACAGAAAGCAGGAAATTAAAGAGGAACAGGGCAATAATCTGTAAGGACAGAAGGTGTGAGAGGAACAATAACAGCAAGCAGGAGGTTGGGAGGGTCCTCACCCCCCTGCCTTTCCATGCCAAGCCTCACTGCATGTCTGTCATTGGGTTTTTCCAGTGGTGTCAGCTTCCTCTTCCTTGTGTGGCTCTACTCTGGGGTGGCAGAGCCTCATAAACACAAGGGTGCATGCAGATGTGGATCATTCAGGTCCAGAAAGTAAACCAGTCCAACATAAGGAGTCACTGTCACAGAGAACTCAGCTGGGTGGTTGAAACTAAATCTTGGTCTGGACTTTTACTTTCTAGACTAGAACTATTGTGCCAAAACTGCTTATTGTTGAGGACAGCATAGAGCATGAGTAATGGTGTAGGGCAGAGTTTGATTGGGGGGGGGGGACACAGCTTATTTAGGTACAAACATCTATTTATAGAGCGGTTAATGAATCCAAATTAAAATATTGAGGGGTTCATGTCCCCCTGCCACTCCAGTTCCTATGCCTCAGGGATCAGGGCAGGGGACACCCTGGATGAGATACTACCAGTTATCATGCTAATTATGTTGTTCTTTTGTAAGTTCAGCATTCAGTTGTTGCTCTTGTTTTAAAAACTATTTAAATTTTTTCCCTAGTAATAACTTTCTTCAGTACTATTTGAATAGAGAACATTACTAATGACAAAGAAACAAAAAAAAATACCCAGAACAATAAAATGTGATCACTCAATAATGAAAAAATCCCAAATAAAATAAACCCAGACATAAAGGCAACAACGTTACGTACTTAACTTGGGAATAACGTGGGAATTCCTCTCACATGCCAGAAATAGCAGGAGTGCCGGTAAAAGGGCACCTTCAGTATGACTATAACACCTGACTTCTTTGCAAAAGCATTGCTTAGTGCAACTGTGCCTCTGAAATGAGGAAACAATATACAAAATGCATTTAGACTAGAGATGCACAGATCCGATATTCGGATCGGTATCGGCGCCGATCCAGATCCTATTTGACGGATCGGGTATCGGTAACGCGTGACTAATAGACGTCCTATACATAATTATTTAGTATTTGGCAACCTTTAAAAATATAGCTCATATTTAGTGTTAAATCTATTCGTATAATCAATCGCACGATAGCTCTTTTCCATTTTACATGCGTTTTTTGGCGTCATTCAAATTGAATGCTATCGCTGCCCCTCAGTCTTTTTTGCTACTCAGTGGACGTGAGTACAGTGACTTCCGCCTGCTGTGACGTCATGCGCATACCCTTCGCAGTACGAGGGCGTAAGTCTGGGCCAGGACAATGTCACTTTTTCTATATAGTAGGATACCTGATGTGTACTGAGAAGTTGATTTTTGCCTGGCCCACAGAGGTTTAAGGCATGGGCGTCGTTAGGCCTATTTAGGGTAGGCTTCTGGCTGCCCCCCCCCCCCCCCCCGCCTAACACGCCCCGCCTAAAAATATAGTAATGTCATACTATTTTAAAATTATATATCCATACATTTCATGCAAGATATCACTGAGCGCAGGTACACACATAGAAACAAGACTACGAATTGAAAAATAAAAAAATAAAAAAATAAAATACTGTAAGTGTAGCTATCATATAATCATAAATTATGTACGAGCTGCTTGAGCTGCTATAGGTAGGGGGCGGGCATTAGCTACGTGTCGTTGTTAGCGAGTAGCAACGTTTATCTACAGTTCAACAGAAAGAAGCGGCCAGATAATTGCATTGTCAGACATTGTGAGTAGGTGTCAATAACTGTTAATTGCTTAACTTTACTTATGTTTCCTTACATGAAAGGAAAGTGACGTTGTTTGCCATTTTAAAACTAATTTAGAGCACGAAGCAGGATATATTTAAGCATGCGGCGTTTGGATAGCATTTGCTAAAAAATAATATGTTTATTCTAATTTGTATGTTAATCGTTGTGTACATGAACAGAAAGTCACATTTATAAAAGGAAATAGTATGCCAAATACATTAAGCAATGAAAATTAGGTACATTATATTATGAACATTGTGACACAAGTAAAGCGACGGATAAAGCTTTAACCAGGCACTCTAGCTGACACAAACACGTTTTTAAACGATATCTCATAAAAATCCACAAGCATTAGCAAGCGTCGCAGACGTCATATGCGAGTATTTATCAAACGGAGTATGATGATTAAAATGCACGCAGTCGACAACGTCTTACCTTGAGCCGGCATTGTTACAAATAAATGCAAAGTGTGAAACGTATGTGCAATGATCGATTGTAGATGACATAAGCAAGTGTTGTCCTGATTTCTAGGTAATGATTTCAAACCCTACCCCTTGTGGCTACGACCTGTGAAGTCAACTTCGGAAGGGAGGGCTCTCCAAATCTAGTGGTAGGGCTAAGGAAGGAGAAATGGGATTAGGCCGTTAAATGCCTAAAGCAGGGGTAGCCTCTTATCCGCAAAGAGCAGGTGTGTATGCAGGTTTTTGGGATAACCTGTAAGTCAGCTGTTCAAACCCAGGTGTGAGGACTCTTCAGCCAATCAGTCCTCTAATTAGTGATCTAATTAGGGAGTTGCAGCGAAAACCCGCACACACACCGGCACTTTGTGGATAAGATTGGCTACCCCTGGCCAAGAGAGATGACATAACTAAAATGGATTGGAATGGGGCCTGTTTAAAGGCACAAACACAAACATAAAATACAAGGTTTAAGCTCCTCCAATATAAATGGTTGATGAGGACTACATGACTCCCATCAAACTTCACCATATGTCTGGCAACATTCAGATACTTGTACAAAATGTTTGGATAACAAGGGAACCCTTCTTCACTGTTTATGGGAATGTCCAAAGATTCAGAAGTTTTGGGAGGATGTTAAAAATTGTCTGAAGTCTATTGTATTAACATACCACTAACTGATAAGCTATGTATACAGTACTTGGAATTTATCCATTGAACGTTATATAATTATGCAGAAACAGACTAGGCTGTAAAATTTAAAATTTCACAAGCAAACATACCTTGAACAATAACACACACACACAAAAAACATACAAATAGCTTATCCACTAACTGAAGGATGAGCATAGGGCCCCTGCAGATTTCTGGGGCTTTGGCAGAATGGGACTCATCAGATGGTCTACTTGTTAAAGTAGGATCAGAGTGTATTCTAAAGAAGGACCTCACGGTTGATCCCCCTCGCTGTCTGTCTAAGGAATATGATCTGAGCCCTCCTCTGTAAGATGATTTACAAAGAAATCCCTGCATCCCTGCTGCTCTGCAGCGCCATCTGCTGTTGGCTGGAGGCTAAACAGCGCAGTTGTGGGAAACACAGAGGCCCCCGGGCATCATCCATATGTCTGCCTCACAGCTGTAGCAGAGGCAGCAACTCAGCTGGTCCCTCAAGGCAGTGAACTTGGAGATATCTTCAATCGACAAGAGAACCCAGAAAAAATTACACAAGACTGCAATTAAAGAAAAGTGCAAGCTTAGAGTGAAGAAAAAAACTTCAATTTTAAACAAAGCACTGAGAAAAATAAAACATCAGTCTACACACTCTACAGTTCCACTACAACCTTCACCAGGATGAGTCCAGGGATTGACTCGCACATCTGTTCACAATAAAAAGCCTCAGAAAGACTCATTGATTGCATAATGACTGCACACTTCTCATCCTGCATCACCAGCTTAACCCTAATATCCATTGTGTCCAGTGCTCTATTAGGTCAGCATCTCCCCTTGAGCTGGCTAGCCCTCCCCTCACATGTCCAAATTTCACACATGAAGGGAAACCGGAAATTGGTGAGGGGCTGTGTGTCACCTTCTGCCTGAGGGAGCTCTCACAGTGGCCACAATCACAATGCACACACCTTGCTGCTTTTATATAATGGATGTAGAGAAAACACCACAAATATTACAGGGCTTTAGCTGTAATAATTAATATTACAAAAACAGATACAAAGGTGAAGCATATTAGGCTGAAATCCAATTAACAGCTTGGTCAGCTATAAAAAGAGGTCTGCCAACCAGTACTCAATTAACATGAGGACATTCCACAGAACTAAATGCTCCCAATGTGTGAACACTGTACTGTAATCCAAATTAGATGTGTTAATTTAAAGAGCCCCAATCTCAGCTGGTGACCCAGGGCAGCACCCATTGCTGTATGAAAGATAACGTGCGTTACTGCATTACCCATGGGCAGATATTCCTCTAACCTAAGTGATGTCTGCATGGCAGAGATGAGAAACATTAATAAAAGGGGCATTCCTCAAGGACGACATTTAATATGAATAAACTTTAAATATAGTATATTAATCAAAATATTCCACTAACTTTTTACTACAGTATAAACAAAAAGACTATATAAGAAACAAAACAACATTGGTATGTTATGCAGACCAAATCTGATATTTGACAAAGCCATTACTTCCAGCATAAAAGGACAGGTTTTAATGAGTTCTGACTTAATATTAACAAGGTATCAACCCCCTTGTTTCACTTTCATATAAATCTGGCACTTCACCAACGGAGGACATGAGCATTTTTACTGTTTCTTTCCCATGAATTTTGACCTCGTAGTCAATGAGCTGCTTCCAGAAGCCGGCATTGGGTCTGATGATCGGTCGGAGAGACTTGACTCGACGGTGGGCCTCCACGAGTGTCATGCCGCTGTGTCTCATCAGGTAGGCGAGGCAGAGCGCCGCCGAACGGCTCACACCAGCCTTGCAGTGCACTAGAGTACGTCCACACTGCTCTGCAACCCGCTGGATTTTATCAGCCACCGTCTCGAAGTGATCGCCGAGCCGGGCGTCCGGAGAGTCAGCCACGGGTACCCGGACGTATTCAACTTCCGGTACGGGGACGTTGGTGGCGTCTTCGGTGGCGTTAATAATGCAGGTTATCTTGCATGCAGATACCATCACAACGTCGTTTGCAGCCTTGCTGTTGCTCAGGTACAGGTGATCGGTTATCTGCACCACACCCGCCAGCTTTGGCGTACCCGAACGAACCGTGGTGCCGGTGGTCATTGAAGTAAGCAACTAGTACTACAGGTGGATGGGCAATCAACCATGCATCCGCGTAAAGGTAGTCAGGCTGGTCAGTGCACTGGTTCTCTAATGGAATTCCAGTTTATGCAGTTCACACAAGACATGCATAGTACAAGCAGGCGCAAAGTAACGTGCATTTGTACCAAAACGAATAGGAAACATATCGTAGAGTTACTTCACATAAACGTTTACTTATAAGATGCAACTTACGGTATTTTGTAGTATTACAAGTCAATTGAACAGAGATGTTAGAAAACATGACAAGTTTGCTTACAACGTATCTTATTTATTAACTACGAAATCTGCAAAGGTTCAAAATTAGTCAAAGGCGTTTTCGTTAAGTCTTAATCAGTGAAAAAATGCAGCGTAAACCTGGCTTGCGCGATCACAAAGGCCGTTTTGATTATTCTTTAAAAAAAAAAACCATTAAACTCAGCATATTTTAAATTATAATAGTAATACATTATGTTGCATTTCAGTAACCCAGATACGCTCTATAAGAAAACAAGGCACATTGAGTGCAATAAACTCAATAAGAAACAGCAAGCAACAATGATTAAAAGCAAAATAAAGTTAAAACGAGCTAACTACGTTAGACCCTGATTTACATTCTTTCCTTCAAACGATAGTTTCTCATCACATTCTATTTATTAGAGCACCGTTTATAAGCCTTACGTTCAAGCATCACAAAATGTGGATTTTCACTGAACATCTTCACAAACTTTTTGTATGACTTTCCGTTTTTTCCTACTGTAAGGTTCTTTTCTAATACCGGCATGAACACATGCTGAACACATTTGGAAAGCAACAGCAAGTAGCAAAGTATGCTTAGGACTCAAAAGGCTACTGATATTTCTGATTTTTTTTCCCCCTCTTGAACATAAACCTCTCTGAATAATTAAGGAAGAGATTAATTAATTTGTTAGCCTGTCATTTATTAAAGACATGTTTATTGGTGCTTAGGTATTTTGCCCTTTGAAATAATAAATTTTGTCCAGTGGATGCCTTGCTGCAGTTAACCTACAAAAGCATGGGGCTCTGTTGTAGCCACTCGTTACAACCAAGGTATGCAGCAAAGCATTTGTGAAGCCACAACACGCACAACCTTGAGGCGGATGGGCTAC
>JAABNY020000039.1:34709352-34728975 GCA_015164015.2 Brevimyrus niger
AATTAAGGCAGTTCTGAAGGCGAAAGGGGGTCAAACACCGTATTAGTATGGTGTTCCTAATAATCCTTTAGGTGAGTCTTCGTAGGGTATCTTGGCTCTCCCTTAGAGATACGGTGAGAAGTTTGGATATCCGCGAGATTTTCAGAGTAGAATCGCTGCTTCTCCACATCGAAAGGAGCCAGTTGAGGTGGTTTTGATATCTGCTGCGGATGCTGCGTTAGGCGGCTACTTGGAGAGGTTTTTTGTGCATGTCCTACAGGGAGGAGGCCCCAGGGCAGACCCAGGATGCATTGGAGCGATTATATCTCTTGGCTGGCCTCGGAACCCCCCCCAAAAGAGCTGGTAGAGGTGGCTGGGAAGAGGGAGGTCTGGGTATCCCTCCTAAAGTTGCTACCCACGACCCAAACCACAGACAAGCAAATGGTGGTGGTGATGATGATGAGAATCATTATGGTTATCTTGTTGAGAAAATTCTTGTTTAGGGATAAGACATAGTATACTCAATTTGTTGCCATATTTTAATGTTTTGGATAATGGTGGATATAATGCATGATGTTATGGAAGGAGTAGCACAGAATGAGGTTAAACTGTTGTTTAAATTTTTGAATCAGAATTTCATTACTAATGATAATATACTCTGTGTATATGCATTCAACGTCATGGACAGAAAGAATCATCTAACATGCACAAACATGTTTTGCTCTGGCAGTGATATTGCTCTAAATGCCAGTCAGACAGTATGCTTATTTGGAACATTCCACTTATCTTGGAGATATTGTCCCTGACGGTGACACCCACTGGCATTTATCGTTATCACTGTTGTGTATTGTAAACATTGTGTTTTCTCCAGGTATTTAACGATGGAATGACTGTATTTCTAAAACATCTTATTGAAGAGCACCACAAGTTTTGAGTTCTGTATCCTCAATATAATTTGATCCCAAAATACATCATATGATTCATTATCCTGAATGTATACGGCAAATTGGTCCTTTAGTACATGTTTGGAGTATGAGGTATGAAGCTAAAGACAATTTCTTTAAGTCAAGCATTAAGAACTTAGAAAACGTAACCAAGTCCCTAGCAAAGAAACAACAATTAGCTGTTGCCTATCATTGGGAATCAATGTCTGCCAACTGAGTCTAGGCTTGCTAAATTAAAAAAAGCTGACTGACGTTGAAAATGGTGATTTGATTTCAAAACATTTTCAAATGGATTTCTCGACACACGAGTGGGTATTTCAGTCAAAGTTGCTCTTCTTTCAGCTTGAATCAGTCGGCCCATTCTCCTCTGACCTCCAGCATCAACAAGACATTTTCGCCCACAGCACTGCCGCATACTGGATGTTTTTCCCTTTTCACACCATTCTTTGTAAACCCTAGAAATGGTTGTGAGTGAAAATCCCAGTAACTGAGCAGATTGTGAAATACTCAGACCGGCCCGTCTGGCACCAACAACCATGCCGCGCTCAAAATTGCTTAAATCACCTTTCTTTCCCATTCTTACATTCAGTTTGGAATTCAGGAGATTGTTTTGACCAGGACCACACACCTAAATGCATTGAAGCAACTGCCATGTGATTGGTTGGTTAGATAATTGCATTAATGAGAAATTGAACAGGTGTTCTTAATAATTCTTTAGGTGAGTGTATTTAAGGCACATTTATTGGAATAATATTCTCTTAAATTGCATAGTGGTCGATTACAGTATCGCAAGGCTATTGAAATTTTATGAACTGGCTAACAGTACCAGTAATTGCCTTCTAAAGGTGTAGTCTTAAAATTTAACTTCTTGACAATACCATGTAAATCATACATGCAATCAGTTCAACTTGTGTTTAGTATGACCAGTCATGTACCAAAGTTTACCATAAATACATTCCGGGGGGGTATTTCCACAGGTATGAAAGCGTAGATGCCACATTGTTTGATTTAGACTAAGTCATTGGGGCCACCATATTGCCACCGTAATTATGAAATGGAGGACTCATAAAGATCAATTAGTGAACCGTGTATAAAAGTTGCCCCAATATTGTGTAGTCTTTTGCTGCAACAACATGAGAAACGGAGACTAGAAAACAGGGAATCACATTTCTCAGGTTCTCATGATTTCTGTAAGTCTAATGCATTGCATGTTTACTAGCCTGTAACACTGATGGGATACTAGCATGACTCATCATTTTTACATTTAAGCAAGAAGTACATTAATAAAATAAACAAAACATTTATGGTGATTTATTTTTCATAATTCATAATTATTTTCTGCAATCTAATTAAAATACTGGGGCTATGAATATTGAATATAAATATTGTCATCTGCACCTACATGACATCAAACTTGAAGCGTGCAAATGATCCCTGACAATGTTACACAATAATATTGACAAAGATGGACATTTCAGGTCCAGAAAGTAAAAATCCAGACCAGGATTTTGTTTTAACCAACCTACTGAGTATAAAGATTCACAGTCATATAGTACTCAACTGGTTGATTGAAACAAAATTCTGTATTGGATTTTTACTTTCGATAACGTACAACGTGAACTTTTTACCCAGGAACTTTTCGGCTACAGTCCATTTAAGGTTGAAGAACTCCAACTTCATTGCACTGTAATTAGACATATTTCTTTCACTGGGTCAAAGACTGCTAGCAAAGGCAACGGGTTGATGTAGGCCAGGGGAGCCCAACTCCAGTCCTGGAGGGTCAGAACCCTGCACATTTTTGGGTTTCCCCTCATTTAACACACCTGGTTCAACTCCTCGTGCTAATTACCACACAGCTCTTGAGCTGAATAATTTGTGGTGGAACAGGGAAAGAACTAAGCTGCACAGGACTGTGGCCCTCCAGGACTGCAGCTGGGCACCCCTGATGTAGGCTTTCCTACTCCTGTGAGAGCGATGCCCCCAACCCTACATGGTCTCTAAAATGAAAGGACGTGTAAAATCTGCATAACCCAGCACAGGGGCTTGAACACGTCACTCTTATGCAAGAGTGCAACCAAACCAAGCAAATCCTTCAACCAAATGCATATATACCAGGCAAAGCTGAGAAAAGACTGAAGCTCCTTGACTGAAGTAGGCCTACTCCACTCTGCTACTGTCCATATCTTCTCTGCTTCCATTCGCATGCCTGCAGCTGAAATCACATGGCCTAAATACCCCACCTCGGTTTGAAAAAAAATTGTCCATTGCATGGCCTCCTGTCTGACCTCCAGGAAGCTGCCAACGGTGCTCTCGATGTAACATACCATCAATCACATGTTCTACATTGGTGGCAAAAAAAAAATATGAGGGTTTGCAAGGCAAGCTGGATCCTTATGCCTTACCACTTCCATCCAAGCATGACAATATTCCCTCAGTATCTCCCCCTGCAGCTGCCGTCGCTGGAAGAATTGCTTCTCAATGTAAAATTGAGAACAGCTATAGATGAGTATAGCAAAAATCTTTTCAGGGTCTTCTATCTCTGAAAGAGGGTGGAATGTGATTTCTGCTATATCCTTACCATCTAAAATTAAGGAACCTGTTCTGTACCGGACATCAGATGCATAGACAGGTATTAATAATTGAAACTTTATTGATCCCTGTGGGGAAATTGTCTTTATGCTTCATTGAACTTGCTCTTTTTTGCAGAGTAAGTTGTCTACAAAGGGCAGCCACCTGTAGCAGTACCCAGGGAGCCGGGGGTTAAGGGCTTTGCCCAAGGACCTGCAGACATTCTGAGACTGGATTTGAACCGGCAACCTGCTCCCTATTGATAAGCCTCTTCAGTCCAATCCTCAATATTTAGGAGGTCTTGTAAACACTTCCCAGAAAACCTTGGACACTTGCGTTCTCTAGGGACATACACATATTGGTCCGCCTGTCACGCCCAGCTCCCAACGATCCTGATTGTGTGCCACGCCCCCATCGTTACCTCCTGTTTTGCCCTAATTGGAGTCACCTGTTGCTTGTTAAGTCTAGCTTGTGCTTTGTATTTAGTCAGTGTCTCTGTAGTGTTTCCCCAGATCGGTCATTGTAATGTCTTCATGTGTGAGTACCCTGCCTGTTTTCTTCAGTAAAACCCTTTGATTCCTCAACTGGAGTTCCCTTTCCTTCGTTATCTGCCCGTCACTCACCCGAACGCTGACACCGCCACCCTCAAAGGGGCTAATCCTACTGCCATAATTGTTGTACGGCATGAAGTGACTGCCATACTCCCCCAGAAGTACCCCCAGCTGATAGAGCAGAAGTGGTTTCCAATTCTTTAACAAGTTTAGCATTCCCCACTTGCAACTGCTGCACCATCTCACTTAATGCCTTAGGTTGGGCTGCCAAATCCTCATCTGCGATTATCACCACCCCAGAGCCCAAGTAAAAAAAAAAACACAAATAACTAAAAAAAACAAGCTATGCAGGAGGCTGACAGTCTTCTGGCATGACCATGAAGGTTGGAAGCTCCAGTCTGCAGCCACTGAACACTTCTCTTAAAAAGCCACAAAAAGCATGTACCTGTCATGGATCCAGGTGGATTTGGTGCAAGGACATGGCATAATACCGGCAGAAAAAGGTGGACAATCCACTTACGGCTTCACAAAACGGGTTTATTGAAATAAAAACTGAAGACGCTACGAAAACAAAAGGCATAAGCAAAAACTAATTTACAGTAACAGGTTCAGGCTACAAACAACAGAACATTCGACACTACACTGCAATCTGACAATCAACAAACAATGAACCACTAGGGACTAAACTCAGGCAGAAACTTAAATACAAAAACTGAACAGGGTAATGACAAGCAGGAGTGAGACAGAGAATTAACCAATCATGGAGAGTGCAGGACAACGAGCAACCAGGGAGACACACAAGGGCAGGCAACAAGTGAAGCTAATAAACTAAAACATGAAACTCAAACTAGAAACAGAATCTAACAATAGAGAAACCTGAGCAGGGGAAAACACAAAGACTGAGAACAAGAGGGATGGGATGACCAGCCGTACCTGCTGGCCAAATGGGTAAGGGACACAGAGTGGAACAGGAGCTGACACTGACAGAGTCATACCCTTTTGTGACGTTTAAAGGTTAACTTATCACAAGAAATTGGTGAAAAAGTATAAAAAGACACCACATTCTCTCCTTTACAAAGTGCTAATACATAATTGTGAATGTCATGACAACCACAATGACTTCAGGTCTCATATTTGGCAAAACAAAAGGAGTTTTATTAAACTCAATCAAACAGGCACTGGAAATAAACAAGTTTGTGAGAGATCAAAACAAGAGGAATGGGGATGGACACAGGCTGGCAGAAGGAGCTAAATTAATAAATGGACTAGTGAGTAGAGCGACAAGCATCAGGCCTGGCCCATTAGCGTGACATGAGGGAGAAGACTGAAGGGACAGGCAGATGTAGCAGGCAGGACGTGACAGTGAACATCCTTTACTAGAAGAACAATAATGTAAAAACCCGTGATTGGAATAAATTGTTTCATGCATGCGGTGTCCATGGTAACCAGCTTGTCTGTTTGCAGGGGAAAGAATAATGAGTGATACATATAAGCATATATAATATATACCGATGCGTTATGCTGACTAGTTCATGACACGCAGTATGACAAAATGGTAATTTAGGAGCGTAATTTAGAAACTTAATTTACACTATGCAGAGAAATCACAATTTTATAAACGAGAGAGCAGCCTATCCCCATCTCCCGAATAAACGCCCCCACTGCGCTACCTGCGGTCTGCTGCTTTACACGCAACCTCCCAGTATTACTTTATAATAACAGCAGAATCAGCAAAGATTCTTAAAAAAAATACCGTGAGTGAGTGCGCTGGCTAGGGCAGAACAGCTTCATGAGTTTTCTCTGTTTTTGTATCTTGTTGAAAGTCACTTAATCGTACTGTATAAAACTACAATTTGCCTTAACTGGAGAATATTACAATACTTTACATTAGTTTTATTTTTGCTTCTTAATTCGTCTTTTGTGCTAATTTAATATTGCACGTGCGTATAGCTAGTTGAAAAAATAAGCTTATTAGCTCATATATATTAAATGCAGTTAATCTAGCTCATAAATAGCCTTCCAAATATAGTACTGTAGCTGCATGTGTAACACAGGGCGGCGGTGAGTAGAACGGGACCGAGAGAACAACTCGTTTCTCCTTCTAAGGGATATATATCTCACTCCATTTCTCATTTGCACGCAAAGCTAATTTTATTGTTTTCTGTGACCAGCTGCATGTTCGAGGTCAAGAAAACGTCTACAAAACCCCCTTCCTTTTTGATTTAAGCATATCACTTCACCATCACTTCTTATGCGCTATATAATGCATCTTTAAAATATAAACTTAATGAAAATGTGCAGTACTCATTGCGCTGTTTCGTTTGACAGCTGAAAAATGAAACGAAGCGCACTCTTCCAAACATTAACAGATGGATATAGACCTGGATGTAGTTTTAAAATCCAGAAATGAATGACAATTATTGAGCAACAGAATGAAACTGGAAGGTGCGTATCTGGTTCGCTGGGAGTAGTTGACACAATTTTTGTCGATCTCTCCACCTCGGCAAGGAAAAACAGGGTTGGAAGTGATCGCACGTAGGAAGGCATGTAGCATTTCACACGGTAGCCGCCTTTCGACCAGCACAGACCTATGCAAAAATAATAGCGACAAGAAAAGAAAACGCTTAGTCAAAACTCAGAATACTCCATGGCAACCATTTGCAGCATTATACAAGAAGACGCGCATGAGACCATTTTTTTGAGGAGTATTAAAAATGCTGATGTTCAAAGCCACAGCGGTTGTGCTAATGGAAGAAAAGCGCCAGAACTATTATTTAACCATCTTGGTGAGCGTTTGCATGATTTCTAGTATTTCTAAGGGAATACATTTAGATAGAAAATGTATACGGAGTCCACGCCTTGGGTGTGGTGTTGCTGTTAATAAAAATAAAGGAGCGGTGGAGTATTTGAATACAGACTGTGCACCATGATATTAGGGCTTAAATTTGAACACGATGAACGCGTTACTTATTATGTAAATTATGTATATTTGTAAAGGCTGTACTTTTTATTACTATAAATAGTTTTGAAAATGTCATTGTGGAATATAGGCACGCCGCTTATTTGAGATGCATTGAAATTTATCGGCATGGTTATATTGACTTTGGGATAACCTACAACCATAACTAACATGGACAATATGAACAATCGAACTATAACAATTGGAAAATGAATAGATAGATTTGACTGTATGTTTAATAAATATACTACTAATTATAATAGTCTAATTGATCAATGTTGTTGCTGCTACTCATGCCAGTCTTTACTTTTTGGTGTTGGTTTTTTGTCAAGGGCAGGCAATCAAATAATATGTACCTGTATGGTTCTTTCCTGGGGTGGTACGTGACGGAGTCGTGATACATACACAGAGGCCGTGGGCTTAGATGCCATCTGTGTTAAAACATTACGACAACGAAATGAGTGTTGGGAGACATGCAGCCTCTTATGTGTGAAGTGGAGTTAGGTCAACACGCTAAAAAATCATACACCACAAACACCACCGTAGTTTTTTTTTGCCCAGGAATTCAGCTAATTTGAAATGTAATATTGTCAGGTTGCTCAATTTAATCATTACGGACTTCTGTGCCAGACAGCAACATAATTAAAAAAACAATTATGTTGTATAAACTGAAGGAGCTGCTTCTACAAAGAGCGCCTGCAATTACTGAACGGAAATTACTTTCCGTTCAGTTACCTACAATTAAATGGCGTGGAGAATTTCGGTCATACCGTTAACCGCCTGCCATCGTTCCCATGCCTCGCTTTCTGTGACCCTTGGAGAAGCCTAAGCTGTTTCAGCTCTCCAAGGACAAAAGGGTGGTACGGATCAGGTCGTGCCCCGAGTCGCTGCTGCAAACAGGAGCACCTACGTGGCCATTTGTCCCTGACCCGTACGTGTATCTAATCTGTATTGCTTTATTACAATACTGAAATGAAAGGATGGGTAAAACAAATCTCGACTAAATAACTGGAAATGTACGATAACCTATTGGTTAACTGGCAGGTGTCGGAGACAGAAATTACGACGAGCTGGTGGAAAAGGTTCAGTTTTGAACGCAAAGAGGACAGGAACAGAGCCAGCAGTGTCTGAATAACGACCCATATTCAGGTATGCGGGGGCTCATCTGACCCATTTACGCTGGTCTGCGTTTTGGGCTATAACAGTCTTGGGAGGTTTGATGGTGCCGTACCTTGTAATTACGATACCTCAGGCAGGTTCAACATGTTAATTCAGTGAATCGCAAAGTGATTTTAATATTGAATTTTATTATTAATTAGGAACGGTGAAAGTCAAAGTTAAAAGCAATCTGTCTAGCTTCAGCTGCATGGTTGGCAGTGATATCTGCTCCTGCTCCTTCCGCCTTTAGCGAAACTCCTCACTTGCCTTATATGGCACTGCAGTTGCTGCATCTCTGGGGATTTAACCTAGATGTTATCTTTTATAAGTAGAAAGCTTACTGTTCATTTTCTGTGGCATTTTATCTTCAAGGATTTCAGGCTGCATTTTTATTAATTTTTTTTTCAGTTAGGTTCGGGCAGCTTGCTTGTACCAGAATGGGCTACATGGCTGCGATTCACTGTCCCAGTCAGGTTGTGGATTCAAGATTCAAGAAGGTACTATTGCAGAATGGAAGACGGAAAACTTTGGCCAGGTAGCGGTGTTTAAATGCCACTGCAGGTGAATTGCACAAAAGCCCAACCTGTGTCAGGTTTTCACGGTGACACAATATTCAGTGAAGATGCATATTTAATTAGGTGAAATGGAAAGCCAAAAGTGATGCATTTATTGGCTCTAATCAGAGAGGGGATCTTGAGGACCAAAGGGGAGCCACAGTTTCCCACAGTTGACCTGAGCCCTTGAGGTCACGGTCCTGTATGTGTCCTCTGGACGGGGATCAGTGGGGGGGTCGCCAGAAGCTGTGCTCCACGTCCTGCTGCTCTCTTACTGTCTCTCTCCAGGTGAGCTGAAGAGCATGCTGGAGAATGGAGGAAACAGCTGCATCCTGACACTCCGTCGTGTCCCTTGGAGAAGTTTCTGCCCATGTGCTTGACTCTTCACGAGCAGGTAGGCGACGCTGGATCCTAATTGCGGCGATGCCAGAAATCTGAGTTTGTGTATAATCTCAGCCATTTACATCAACTTTAAATAGCCCTGTAATAAAACAGACCCTTGAAGGTTTACAGCTTTCATTTGCTATGAGTGACAAGCCATTGTAAACTATATAAATAACAACTATGTGTATAACTAGCTATTCTGTGGAATATGTCGAAAATGTTGTTCTTTGAATCAAACTGCATCTGGTAGTAACAGAATGGGACAGAAGAAGGTGAGGAAGGGCAGCTCTACTCATCACTCATATTACTGCCACTAATGAATCTCTGTGTGTAGAAGCAAACCAATTACCTACCTCTGGAATACTGTCAGCGTGTAATTGGGGGTGAAGCATGTCATTAACCTTCTCCGAACGTGGCCCTACTTTTTATGGTGCTTATATATTTAAGAAGCCATTAAGCAAGGAAGCACTTATGTTTGATGTGCATCTTTTCTTTTTTTCCTCTTAGGGCGAGGAATCACCTTCACGGTCAGCAGGATTTTTTGATCCACCACTGGGATGATGTGGGGAGACAGGAGATGTAGGGGGTGGGGGCAATTCGGCAGATGTCAGAAATTCTAAAAAAAAGCCCAGGCTCACTTCTCACCATGCGACGCAGTCAACACTGGAGCGCCTTAACAGGTCCCGCTTGGTGTGTAGAACAAAGAGCTGGCAGTCGCGGGCAGTCCTGAGGGAGTCTGTGAATGTCTGATGCGCTGACTTTGCAGTCCTTGCGTGAAAGTAGTTCCGGCCATTTTTTTCCAGGGGGTGTGGCCATTGTCTGAAGTGAAAGACCTAGTGACATTGGAGGAAGGACTGGCCCAGTTACACACACTGCACCCAAGTTTAGTGAAACCTAACAGCACACCATCAGGACAGCGTTTACAGATTGACTTTATTATACCCAACAGTGCTGTAGTGCAGCAAGGTTTAGGGAACATAGGTTTAGTAACTTTACTACCCTGAAATGTAGCATTTCTGTCTTAAATATCTTAAAAGGTACATTTATCTACAGCTAGGGTAAATTTGGCAGACCCTCGAGGGTACAGCCCTTGTGACAAGCAAAGGTTCAGTTTGGTACTCTTTTTCTTACACTACAACATGGCCCAGGTAACAAAAGCTTTGATCAAGCAAAAGTAAAAATGTCCTTGGTGATTTGACTACACCTTAGTATAACTAAAATTGAAGACTTTACAGGCAGGAAAAAAAAAACTGCGTATACTATTATTTAAAGGATGCTCATCTTTCTAAAGCTGTTGGCAATTCCTCCATCCCGCCTGTTTTTCTTCTATATCTGGAAATCTGATGAAGCCCTTTCCAGGGGCAATACCTAATGAGTGAGCATGGTTTCTATACCGGCATGTAGCATACTCACAACATTCCTGTAATGTTGCACCCACATCCCAGCTAAAAGTTTCCAATTATGAGAACATTCTTGGAATGTTTAGGTTATGTTAATGGAATAATAGGTTTACCTGCAGATCACTTTGTTTGTATATTTCTACAGTAGGTCACAATAATTTAGCTACTGATCAGGGAGGATATGGGGATCAGTGATGCTGATTCATTTCACAGCGATATTTTTAGTGCAACTTTAACATAACATTCCAAGAAAATATCATGTGAAAGATGTTTTGGCCTGAGGGCCTCTGGAGGTGCTTGTTCCTGCTGGGGCTGCACTACAGCAATGTGCCCGCATCTCGTTAGCGGTGTTCCTGTGACCGTGTCCGTATTCTCTTTGTCTTGTGTAACGTGCATGTAGGAACTTCCCTGGTAAAACTTGGAAGCTGCAGTTGGGGATCGTATCACTAACACCTGCAAGTGAACCTGATTACTAACCCCTACTAACTGAAATTAACCAACCCGGCTAAAACCGCTGCAAGTTCATTAGAGAAATATTTCTCCATCCATCTCCAGTATGGTTATGTCTCTCCTCTGTCACCTGTTTCTTCGATTCTTTGTATATTTTTTTGGTTGTGAGGGTTAGGGGCAGAGTGTGGTGTGTATGTGTGTGTCTGCTGTCCAAACATCCACGTAAGATGTGTAAAGCATGAGATTATCAGATCAGATACACGTCTGAAGTCTGGTTATGTGATGTTAGTGAGGTAATGCAGACTGATGGCACCTATCATGTCTTTATTTGCTTGTCTACTATGGGATGGCCTGCTGCTGGACCCATCGGTTGCTGTCAGGTGTCAGCAGGTGCTTGTCCTTTAAGCCCCTGTCCTGGTTCTGGCTGCACTATTGAACTGTCTCCTTGCATATTGCCCTCTGCTGTGAATCAGTCCTACCCCATCTCCTATCACAGCGTATGCTGGCCCTTCTGTGGCAACACAAATTCCATTCAGGAGTCCTCGCCTTTGCTGCCACGTCAGCCTTTAAATGTCCCTTCTCTGCCCACCCGTGTCCCCCCAGGGGCTCACTCTCTCTATACTGTTATCTATGAGACGTCCGCCATATCAAACTGAAATCCCATCACGAAGGGCGCTGCAGGGACCCAGCCTGCAGAGGGCTGGTTGTAACAGCACCTTCCCTACTCTGAACATCATACAAGTACTGTTTTATCATTCTACTCCTTTGGAAAAATTACTGAGAGAGTTTATGTTTGAAGCTATAGTAATATATGATTCAGAGAGAGAAAAATGTTGAATAGAATGGTGAAGGACCAGATGTATTTTGAATTTAAATTTGTTAATGTTGTAAACATAATAATTTATCATTTTATACAAGACATCGATCTGGTGTTTAAGTGGTTTAAATAGTATTTTGCTTAGCAAACACTTTTATGTTGCCCATTGCAGGAAATGTTATTGAGCAGAAGAGTGGAATTAGCACTCTTAGTGCCTGGGTGGTGTGTGCAGCAGAGCACAGGCCCCTCTCTCTGGTGGCTGGTGTGTGCAGCAGAGCACAGGCCCCTTTCTCTGGTGGCTGGTGTGTGCAGCAGAGCACAGGCCCCTCTCTCTGGTGGCTGGTGTGTGCAGCAGAGCACAGGCCCCTTTCTCTGATGGCTGGTGTGTGCAGACAGGGCCGGTCTGCCATTGGTATGCATGTTGGTTTATGTGGCAGAGACATTGGTGTCTGTCTGTTGCTTTTTTGGTTCCTGTCTCTATTGATGCAGCATTCTCCCTCTGATTACAACAAGATAATAATCCTGCAGCAAATTCTTCCCTGGCATTCTGGGCCATCTGGAATCACTAACAAAAACTAACCCTATTACTAACGTCTCCTAACAGACCTGCGACTAACCCCCCACCTGAATGTTCCCTATGAATGTGGGCTGAGCAGCACTGACTGACCAGACCCAAAGGAGCTCCTTCACTCCCTAGACACTGCAATGCTGCACACCCCCAAAAAGGCCTGAATGCAAACCAGTAAAGCTGCGATTCCCAACCAGTCGTAGATGTCCATACTAAAGCGGCCAATTGGAGATGGCTTATTATCGAACCAACCAGCTAGCTGTGTTCTAGTTAAGTGACCATTTGGACACTTTCATGTTGACCTCGCCAGTCAGAGACCTCCACTGCAGAAAAACCAGGATAGTGGCTGATGGCTGCCTCTTAACTCAATTAGTGGCCTTGAAGTTGATTTACTGAGGAGTTCCTGCAGCTCTTTGTCTTTCGGGGGTTATGTGAACAGCTGCATGACCATCCTGACTAAAACCTGAGTGACCATTCTGACTAAAAATGCAAGCGTTAATGGTGGCTACGCAATGGACAGTACAGCACACCAAAGAAAACAGCCTCAGTGCAGGAAGGACCTTCTTTCTGTTATTGGTTTGATGTAAATTTGCATCCTAAGAAGGAGTTTGAGGATTCTGGCCTTTCTACGGTCCTCAGCTTTCCCTGTCCATTGTGCAGCTCAGGCTTGCTGCTGCTTAGTTTGCAGCCTGTAATGATTCACTGTCCATCTCATTTTCCTTGGGAAAACAGAAGTGTTTCTATGATTCAGACCTTGCTGGGGTGGATGGGACTGCTAACAGCTTCAGGGAAATTAGCATGTATTTCCTTACAGAAGAAGCAATGTTTAATTTTTTTAATAGTTAAAAACAACTATATTCCCTTTTCATAATGACTTCCAAGCCTCATCCACTAAACTGGGTCTCCTTTCTTTGCACTCGCTGGTTGTCTAGTGGAGAATGCAGAATTCACGCTTGCTCTCTGTTCCTCAGGGCAGTTCCTTAAACATTGTCACTTTTTTTTTTCACACGGTAGCAGCACTGTGATGTTGCCATGGCAATCTTGCCATAACGCTGCATAAATCTATTCACAAGAGCGATTACCTCTGCAGATTAGATAGATATCTAGCAGGCATCCCACCCAGAGCCTGTGCTCTTCAGAAAGCTGGAGTCTGACCCATCTTTTAGCTTGTATCCGTGTTTATTAAGTTTACCTTAATGCAATACATTTGATGCAACTGCCTCCCACTGTGTGCAGTAAACTGCTTCGGCTTTTTGTGGAATAAACATAAGCCGTGGATTTCTCTGTCTGTATAAATGTATGCGTGAGGTGGGCTGGGAGGATGAGCAACAAATTATTCCTTTTTAATATGAAAGCAGATCTCTGCCCAATAACATACCCTGTAAGTTCTCAGGCATAATGTAGAGCAGGGCTTGCTGAGGGTTGTCAGTGGGCATCAGGGGATTCCAGGACTGCTAACACATCTCCAAAAAAATGTTAATGAAGCTGAAAGTGATATAAGTGGTTTGTATTAAAATGTGTATTTTAAGCAACTGATTTGTGGTTTCATTATCTACTTGGTTTCATGTGGTCTGGGAAAGGCTGCAACACCTCTGCTTGCCAGCAGGGGGCTTAATAAAATTGATATACTGTACATACTATACTAATTTAAATGATCTGCACTCTTTACTTTGATGTATCTTTAACTTGTGTGTTTTTAGTCAGAAACTAGAAGTAAAACTGCTGGAAAGGGTGGAAAGTCAGTAGGTATAATATACACTCACTGGCCACTTTATTAGGTACACCCGTTCAACTGCTTGTTGAAGAAAATATCTAATCAGCAAATTATGTTGGCAGCACCATATATAAAATAATGCAGATGCAGATCAGGAGCTTCAGTTAATGGGGAAGAAATGTGAATTAAGCGACTTTGAACATGGCATAGTTATTGGTGCCAGTTAGACTGGTATGAATTATATTTCAGAAACTGCTGATCTACTGGGATTTTCACACACAACCATCTCTCGGGTTTACAGAGAATGGTCTGAAAAGGAAAAAATACTCAGTGAGCAGCAGTTCTTTGGGTCAAAATAATATCTGAGAAAATGGAGATGGACCAGATGAATCTGTCGTTGCTGACCAAGTCCATCCCTTTACAGTATGACAGTGTACCCAGCTTCTACAGGATAAAGTTACATGTCACAAAGCTCATATCACCTCACACTGGATTCTTGAACATGACAATGAATTCATTGTAATCAAATGGCCTCCAATTACCAGATCTCAATGCAATACAGCATCTATGGGACAACGAGTGTTTCAGCCGACAAACTGAAAAAGTGGTCTCCACAATGTCAAAATAGCAGGTTTTTAACAAATTGTGGGGACATAACATATAATCCACACACATACACATACACAGAGGGGGGTGGGATTTGAACTCACAAGCCAGGTGTGCTACTCCATGACCGACCATGGCAGCACAAGTATAATGTGCAGATGTAAAAAAGAACTTAATTTTGTATGTCAAAAAATAATATTAATCAACATCATCATCATGATCGTCACCATCATTAACAAACAAGCAAACAAATAAATGACCCATCAAATATCATTAATGGTATAATAACCTAAGTAAATGATCTATTAAGCCTATGTGGTTCGAAATGGTGATATTAGTTTGACCAGTTGGTAGCGGATTAATTGTTCACATGTGCTTCTTTCTTATTTACGCTCCTCATACCATTAAAAACTACATAGTTCACTTAAAAAAAGCATAATTAGTTCTGAGTCTATATCAGCGACTTAGGAATGATGTCTGCTGTGTGGTAACGATCTTATAACGTTAATGTTCCCGCCCAGAACTTAATAGATGGCTCATTGTTTTTTCCGACCAGCATAGTTATTTCCTGAACACGACGCATTAAAACAGAAGTATTACACCATACCTAGTGAAACTATGGGGTTCGTATTTAATAACTGATATGACAAAATCCCAAGCCTAGACATACACACAGCTCCACAAACCAAAGTTCAATTGGGGTGACGATCGACGCACAGAGCAGCTTTTTGAGCAATAGTGCCGGGGAACGAGGCTAAGGCACTTTCCCATTTGGGCAATGCATTTCTCTTGGAAATACTTTAATCGGCAGTGGGCAAGTTTTCGCAATCATCCTGCAGGTCCAGATGAGAGACCTTTATCTTCTTTAGCTCTAATTCGCACTAAGCCGCTCCGCTCAACACCGCTCCTTGCTCCACTAAAATTTCCTCCCGCTCCAGTCAAATCGCTCCACGCTCGCTCCGATTTAAAAGAGGGACAAATAATCTGCATGTCTAACAAATGTCACCTTAAACCGAAGCCTTATATCATAAAGAAATATGAGCAACGTCAACACTGCCACTCAGAAAATATTTATTTTTAAGCAACTTATAGGCAACAACGGACAGGTTTGGCAATGGCATTCCACACAAAAATAGAATTAAAAATAAAGGAATCAGTGGGCTTAATAAGTTAAATATACAGGCACGCTTTAAATTCCTCAATTTTTTTCTGTTGATGCTGCTGCTGCGTCTCTATAAAATAAAATGTCACTGACAGCGTTACGTGGAATAAAAAAAATCCTATTAGACCTACTTTGAATGACAAAACGAATTTATTTGATTACTAATAATTAATTTATAAACTTTTATACTTTCCTTTAATTTATAGACTTTATATGCTATAACCATATAAAACTTGCTCGCGTTTTGCTCTGGCTTCCGCCTATTCGCGTAGCGCACTCATGTTTCTGAGAAAAGTGATTGCAAAGTCAATCTTTACTCACTGAAACAGTTTCACCACATTGTTTTTCTTGCTGTACATTATTGTCATCTATACGTTTAATAACAATAATACACTTGTATGATTTATCAGTTTTAATTTGTGTAACAGCCTTAATAATTGTACAGATGAATTCTGGGTAGATTTTACGTAGTGTTGTAGTGTGAGCGGTATCGGAGCGAAATTCGAGCGAGACAAAGCGACCGCTCCAGCCTTAATTAAAAAACCGTTCCGCGCTCTGACCAAATTCCGCCCGCTCCGCTCCTCGCTCACGCTCCGCTCCACTCGGCTCACATGCTCTGCTTGTTTGGCAATCGCTCGGAAACAGCGCTTACCCGCTGTAGCATAAGCAATCCTTTACTGCCATCTAGTGATGGCACAGGGAAGAAAGCCAGCAAAGTCTGTTAATGAACATCAAGATTCAAGAGATTTATTTGTCACATACAGTACAGCATACTGTGAAATATATCTCTATATTATATATCTCTAATAAGTTGGGTGGGAGGGGTCCAGCACCATGCTGTGGATGGTATGCTTCCTGTACAGGTCAGTCATGGGTGGAAGAGGAGACACATCCAAAGTTAAGTGGTTTGCTCATTCATTTTCAGATCTACATCTTTGTACTTAACAGAAGAGTAAAATCTGCCCAGTCTCAGTCATAAACTCATAAACTGGCTAGTCTACTGCTCAGGCCTGACCCACAGAAATTGTATCCCACTTCCTTGTTTCACACCCTCTAGCCCCCATATAGGTGATGCTCCTTCTCAAAGGCAGAATACAATTTTTACAACGGACACCATACTTAAAAATGTAGCCCATGTAGCTTATATTTCTGAATCAAAACATTTCACCACAGACAACTAATTCCTTTCACAGATACATTTGTCTATATATGAACAGGTTGAATGCCGTGTTCATAGGGTCTCATTTTTCGGTTTTATTCCTATACTGGCCTGCAGGGGGCATTGGCACATTGAGAAAATCAACACTATGGATGATGTGTTATTCCGCAAACTACCTTTGCTGCCCAATGAAGAAAAACTGTCAAAGAAGGAAAAAAGATGACTGAACAGTAAGTGTAGATGTGGAAATAGATCTGAATATTGTTCTGGATTCAGCCCTGCCAACTGACAGACATTGTGCGAGTGTTGATGACAATTTTCTCTGTTACACTTCATCAACATGTTTGATTAAAAGTTTTTAGGCACCATAGGGATAGAAAGAGATGCATCTCATCAGAAATCTTGCATGAATAGTCCTAGGCAGAAGGTAAGCAGTAGGTAGCTGAGTGGAGCCGGTCCAACCTAGGGCTATGGTGAAATTTTCAGAGGTAGCCCCCCCCCCCCAACCTTTGGTAACCAATTTCACTTGTCTTGAATGCTATACATTATGGGGTGAAGGGGGTGCAAGGGTGTGCTAGGAGTGAAGCTTGCCTAGGGCAGCACAAGAGCTTTGATCGGTCCTGTGGCTGCAGAATCTAATGAAGGTGACTGGTTTGCGTCCCAGTGGGGTTATACTGATACTTAACAGGCTGTGCAGTGCAAAGAGGCACAGCTTTTACAAAGAATGTGGTGAATTTGCTTTGTGGGGAAGACCCTGCTTTAATTATTGTTTCAGAGCTTCGTGGTGGATATACCTGTTCAGTTTGTGGCAATCCAGGACCAAGTCGACCAAAATATCGCTCTAGGGTACAAGAATGTATCTTGCTTGGGATGTGGAGACGCTCTAGCCCAATATATCAAAGGCATCTTGTTCTCACAGATACAGTAATGAAAAGTGAAATGAAAATGGAAACACCAGTTCTGCTAGCTAAAATATCTTCACAATATTCTAATAGCCTTTTAGCAGCTCTCACTGTGATAGGTTTTAATGTACTTATGATTTAAATCTCCTAGGATCGTGTTCTTAGTCCTGCGCACCAAAGCACTCCTGTTTCCATTAAAACGATGTACTCTGCACTTGAAGGACATGCATAAAAACAGGACTATCCTGTTTCTGTTTCAGAGGGCGCAGTTCACCAGTCTGCACGGGTGCCGGGCTGAATGTAATACTTCCATTGCTGAGCCTGGGGAGAGGATTTGGACTATAATATCCCAGGAGAAAGCCCATTATGGATTGATTTTGCCTGTATGATGGTTAGGCAACTGATGAGCTGAACCAGATGGAATTAAAATCCCTTCATGAAGAACCAACAGCTTCATGGTCAACCTGCAGGGTTAGGTAAACGCTAACGGCTGCAGGTCCTGGTCTGCTTTCGAACTCTGGAGATCATTTTATGTTGATGTTCTAGTAAGCCAGATGTATCGTTCTAACCTATCTCACTACATGCACTGGTATAATAATGGCTGTTTATCAATGCTCATCTTTGCATTTGGAACTAAAGAGAGGCTCAGTGTTCTATATTACAAATGATTTTTTCCTGACCCACAGTGCTTTCTTGATTGAACAGCTTCCTGCGTCCTAACTAGACCAGGTTGTCACGGTGACCTTGCAGTGGCCGGACCTGATAAGCAGGTGCGCCTTTCCTGTCAGTGCTGACACTTAATGAATATTTGTCCCAATCCCAGGGTTTAAAATCCCTGTGCTAACTGTGTGCGTGATTACGAAGCCCGTCAGTTTGAATTAGCCAGAAAGGAGCAGAGGATTTCCTTCCTGTGGTGGGGCGGGGCCTCGGGCTTCTCCGGTTCAGAATCTACATGAGAGCCCTGTGCTTTTTATGTGGGGAGTTAAGAAAACCTGGCAATTTGGTGAAAAGGGGGGATACATCAAGGGAGCTTCTTCTGAAATGGTAATCTTTCATACTGAGATATTCTTATGTGACGTGACACAGTGGATTGGCTGTGGCTTCACACCTCCAAGGTTTGTGTGTTTGACTTTGTTCCCTGGATCTTCTCTTCTCTACTTATATGCTGTAGTTTCCTCTTGCGGCTAAAAATATCTGCATAGGTAAATTACTGTCTCCTAATTGCTCATAATGTCATTTTGTGTGTGTGTGTGTGTGTGTGTGTGTGTGCTTGTGTATGTGCGTGTGTGCATGCATGTGTGTATATGCGTGTGTGTGTGCATGTGTGTGTTTGCGTATGTGTGTGCGTGTGTAAGCTTCCCTGACATGTGAGTGCGTGATTTTGTGCTTGTGTGTGTCTGAGCGGGTATACCTATCCTTATGGGGACACAATGTCCCCATAATGTAATAAATATCCATTTCTGTAAACATGGATGGATGGATAGATGGTTGGATGGATAGATATCACTATAGAAGTGCATGGAGGAAAACTAAAACTTAATATACATAAACTGCTGTGTACAGAGGCCTGAGTTTTGTTTTTGGGGACAACAAGGCCCAGAGACCGTTAGTAACCCCTCCCACTCCCTTCTCCCATGTTTTCCCTCTCTCACCCCCCCCCCCCCCCCCCCCCCCCCCCCCCCCCCCTCCTTCCTCCCCCCCCACCCCCCCCCCCACCCCATTCCACCCGCCTGTTTCGTTCGTCCGTC
>JAABNY020000039.1:34749724-34759853 GCA_015164015.2 Brevimyrus niger
TCCTGTACGGGGTGTCCCCCGCCGTGTGACGGCCTGACGTCCTGTACGGGGTGTCCCCCGCCCTGTGACGGGCTGACATCCTGTAAGGGGTGTCCCCCGCCCTGTGATGGGCTGATGTCCTGTACGGGGTGTCCCCCGCCCTGTGACGGGCTGACATCCTGTACGGGGTGTCCCCCACCGTGTAACGTGCTGACGTCCTGTACGGGGTGTCCCCCGCCGTGTGACGGCCTGACGTCCTGTACGGGGTGTCCCCCGCCCTGTGACGGGCTGACGTCCTGTATGGGGTGTCCCCCGCCCTGTGATGGGCTGATGTCCTGTACGGGAGGCAGGCATCTTATTATCTCAGCAAAGTCAGATTCTTTGTTGTGTATATGGTTCCTGTACAGTTCTCCTCTCCTCTTTGTTGTGTATATGGTTCCTGTACAGTTATCCTCTCCTCTTTGTTGTGTATATGGTTCCTGTACAGTTCTCCTCTCCTGTTCACTCACCCGCATCCATGCACCTTCCTGAGTTAGACGCAGCCACACTTCCCAAGCCGGGCCCGTTGTCAGGGTCCGCTTATCATCTGATGCTTAAAGGCTGCTTGGGATGAGGCCACAAAGAAACGGGGGCCTCGGCGTGCCGCCCCCCCAAACTGCCACGCTGTCACCAATCAGGACATTTATATGATTTTGCGGAGGACGGGCCGATCCATTCATCCCGACGCCCCCCGCTCTGTGCGGGACAGTCTCACCTGATATCACTGTATAACCGTCAGCACACTCACCCCTTCCTATCATGCTAAAACAGAGCTTCAAGGTGTTTGTGAGACAGAAGATATTGCTAAAGTAGTAAAGTCATACATATTTGAGAGAGAGAAAAATGTCAGAGAGAGAGAGAGAGAGAGAGAGAGACCGACAGAGAAAAGAAGAAGAGAAGGTAGTGATAGATACGCAGGGGTGGGGTGTGTTCAGCAAGCCGGGATTGTCTCCCCCAATCCCCAGCGAAGGATTAAAGCTGCTACTGATTAAATATTTCTGAGGGAGTTTAATTTGTCCGCCTGCCGGCCATAAACTCGGTGTGTCTGTAGATTCGACCGCCAGAGCTGTGGCTGAAAAAGCTGCGGGAGAGTTTGCTCACAGACGTTAACAGTGTGCTGGGGGCTGATAAAACCTCTTCAAACTGGGGGTAAATTGTTTTTCAAATGTTCCCACTGATAGACATTTGCTTTTATTATGAACTTGCAGGTCTGTTATTTTGCTAGCGAGATGCTGAAATTTACCATCACCCCAAGACCATGTGTTGACATTCTATTTATGCTGTGCCCTGCCACTATGCATTCTGGGATTGTGCTCTTGTTCACTGTGACCCTGATTGGATAAGTGGTTGCTATAAATAGGTAGATGAATATGAAGGAGACTAGCACACTATAATTAATAAGCTCTTAGAAATTATACATAAGTATTAGGTAGCCAGGTTTTATTGGGTATAATAACTGGAATTAATTAGGAAGAATCCTGAGATTCCAGAGGTCTGTTTCACATCTTCATGTATGCTTATGTGTTTCATGCTAATTTTGTTCCTGCTCAGATATCAAGTTGTGATAAAGAAACATGCAAACAGCCCCATGTTCCTAGGTTTGTATATTTGTAATGTGATTCTTTCCTCCCACCACCAGAAAAGTAAAAATACCTGCAGAAATGCTGTGTAGAACTGGAACATGGAAGTTTGGTTTGTGGCCTCAGAGTGGGCATGCGATTGCATCATTAAGGCTCTTTCCAGTGAAACATCCGGGTGTATAAATAGGTGAAATGTGAAAAAAATCTGCAGCGCGGTGTAAGATGGTGACTTGCATCCATCAAGGTGCCCCTGCTTGGTGCCCTGGGCTTCCTGGGTCCAGCTCCGGGCTCATGCAGTCCTGCACTGAATAAGCACTTACTGGAGATGAGCAGGTAGACAGTAAGTCTGAGCACAGCTGAAGTAAAGGAAACACTGAACTTTAGAGGATGTGCAGCGCGTCGTCACTGCCTGCCTGCCTCCTAGGCCGATGGCTTCAGCACCAGATGATTGTTTACTTGGTTAATATTTCGGTGTGTTAAAATGTTCGTGCCTTTGCAGAATGAATGTCTGTCACTCATCCTCATAAGAGCTGCACGTTAGAAAGGTAACGGAGACAGAAAATAAGACAATCAATGGGGTGGGCGTCCCCCCCCCAGGATGGGGAATTCCTGTGCCTTTTGGGGTGTGAGATGTATCTTAGTCTCCTCATTAGGGCGGGGAGGGGTTGTGGCGGTGTGGGTGTGCAGGGGGGGTGTGGGTGTGTGTGTGTGTGGGGGGGGGGGGCTCCTCTTCCTCGCCATTCACCCCCCCCCCAATCTTTCGATTTGCCCGTTTGGCAGACAGCAAGGCCCTGGAGGGTCCCAGAGCTGCGTTGAATTATTCAAATCAGTGATGGCAGCTGGCTGGAGAGCGAAGGTGAAAGGAACGGCGAGGGAGGGAGGGAGCGAGGGATGGAGGGAGAGAGGGAGGGAGAGAGAGAAGCATGCAGGAAACGGAGGGAATATATTTTCCTGCCAAATGCAAATTACTTACCCTCATGCCTTTCATACAGCCCCCGCCCCCAGAAACCCGCTGTCTGCATTTTGAACACCATCCACCCCCCCCCACCCCACCTAAAAAAAACCCAGCTACCCCGGAAATGTGTCTCTTCTCTGCTTCATTAGAACACATCTGGGCCCTAACCCCATTCCTCTCATCTTCACACCGACACGTGACCCCCCCCCTCCCTGAGAGGGCCCCAGTGAGGGGTGTGAGACAGCCCTACTGCCAGTTGGAGAGAATGTGCCGGTAATTAGCCAGCACCTCTACTGCTCCTGTGAAAGCAGGGGGAAACAGAGAGAGAAAAAGCAGCATCCCTGAACAAACAGCGCTGCTGCCAGCTCCTTCCCCCAAGGGGGGCCTGGACACGACACCCTGCCAGGCAGAACAAAAAGGAGAAGGGAGGAGGCGGCAGGAGACGACAAGGGGAGCGGCTGAGGTGTGGTAATGACAGGACCTGAGCAAGCGGAGAGGTGTCGCTGTGTGTGTGTGTGTGTGTGTGTGTGTGTGTGTGTGCAGGAGTGATGTATATATTACATTATGGGGACAATTAAAACCCGTTATTTTGACCTTGTGTGGACATTTTTCAGATCCCCACAATATTTTCTAAATTTTTTTTTTCTAAAAAAAAAGAAATCCTTCATGGCAATCAAAAAAACAAGAATCTTGTATTTTGTTTGGTTACTTATGGTTAAGGTTAGGGCTGGGTAGGGGTTAGGGTGGTCATAGTTAGGATTGGATTATGCCCATAGAAATGAATGGAGAGTCCCCACAGTAATAGCAATATAGGAGCTCTGTCTGTGTGTGTTTCTGTGTGTAAAGGCATGTGACAGTTTGTGATTAGTTCCTCGGATGCAGCTCTTCTCTCACCCCCGTGTCTGTCTTCCCTCTCCCTTAAACAACACACAAAGGTACCCTCAGGCCTTCAAGAGAGACACATTACGCAATTAATCCACCCCGAGAGCAATAGGAAAGCGAGCATGACTCCACCATCTTAAACTAGCCTTAGTATAGTCAGCAGCCTTCTGTTTGTCATGGTCTAAGGTCCATGGGAGCTTCAGCTGCTGCACAAAAATGAGACTCAAAGGACAGAACAGACACGGGAAGCACCGTGAAACACACATCGTCTCCCAATACCAACATTTACATGCAGTGAATCATGTATGAGGGAGGGCATGCTCACAAAGACGACAAAGAAATACATCTGTCCTTTTCTCTAGCTGCTAATCCACTACATGGTTGCTGTGAGCCTGGAGCCTATCCCAGAATGCCCAGGGCACGAGGCAGGGGATGCCTCAGAGAGTATGCCACCTGACAGCACTTATACACTATGGGCAATTTAGAGACACCAGTTCAGCTAGCTACATGTTTTCAGACTTGTCGGAGGAAACCCAGCAGATACAGATACAAGCAAATGTGAGGCGAACGTGCACTCGGGGCTGGGGGCAGGGACGTGGCCCACAGGCAAGGAGGCGGGAGACTGTAGCGCCCCCTGCTGGCCCGCCGTGCCACTCGAGAGACGCATGCTGAAGGAATGTGCTCAAACCCTAATGTCCCTGCATGACCCCACAGTTCATCACTGAGCTGATTTCCTGCTCTTCAGCAGAGCCAGTTGCTCTTCCTTCTCTGCTCAGAATAGATTCTGCTGGACCCAAAGGGCACCACTGGACCCTTACCACCCGGACTGCTATCCTTCAGTGTGATTGTCACATGTTTTTGGCAGGAAAAGCTGGTAAATTAACATCCATCCATCCATCCATCCATCCATCCATCCATCCATCCATCCATCCATCCATCCATCTTCTACACCACTTGTATAGTTCAAAGACTTGACCACTCTGAATGTATCCACAGGAAACAGCACAAGACACCCTGGCTGGGATGCCAGACCATTACTGGGCACGTACACACACACTATGGGGATAAGAGACACCAGTTCCCATAATATGGAAGGAAGCAGGAGCACCCCCCCACTGCCACACCCCCACACAGCAGGGGCAGGAGGCAGACCCCCAAGCACGGCGGTGTGAAGCCACAGTGAGACAGTACACAGCCTGAGCTAAAAGGCTCTAATGAGCGATGGCCTTCCCATAGAGACAGAGCAGCTCTGCCTCCTGCTGATCCCTCTGTGGTATCTCACAGCTCCTACCCCCAGCTGCCTCTCCCAGGATTCGCTCCATGTGTCACCTGCCGCTCGTGCCACCATGGCCCCTCTGGGGGGGCTGGCTCTGGCAGCCGGGCCGGGCCGCAGGTGGGGGGCGGCTCGCTCCGTCTGCCTGCTGGACTCTCCCGGTGCCCTGAGTAGACAGGTGTGTGTCTGTTCTTCTGTTCCTCCTTCTGCCGGGGGGGGAGTGGGGGGTTTGGGGGCAAGGTTGTGGGCTGGTGGTGGTGGTGGTGGGGGGGGGGTCTTACTCAGGACAGGTGTCTGTAATTCTCTCCAGAGATGGAGAAACAAAAGTTCTATTTCAAAGGCACTTTATTTTGAGATTAATGGCTTTGTTGTTGAATTAATTCAGCACAAGATAGAAAAGCAAAAGAGACAGAGTAAAGGTATATTACTGTTAGTGTTTCATTGTTTACTTTTGTTTGCCACATGGCTATGCAAATGGAATACAGAAAAAATAAGGTGAAATGAATAGATCCTCAATCAACGTGGTCCTGAATGTCCAGAGATCAAAGGCACTGACCTCACCGCTTAATACTGCGTCTTGCTGATCATGCTGCCTCACTTAATATGATGACTTGCTTAACACACTGCCTCACTGAGTATGCTGCCTTACTGTGTGCACTGCCTCCCTGAACAAAGCAGAATCAACACAGATTTATCAAGTATGCAGTGCGGTGATTTTTATTTATTTGTGTTGCACTGATAAGAAGTTCCACATTTTACCAAACATCTCTGTCCGGACTAATGTTGACAGGATACCGGCACTGAAAAGATATGAAAGTTTTTCGGTATTGCATTTGTTTAGCACTGGTACTAATTACACAATTATAGGCATCGCTTATCCTATATATCGCTGACCTTTAAATCAGAACTGGACTCAATGTGCCTGAATTACTACTGAAATTAAGTTTTACTCTATGTCAGAATAGTGAGCTGGTCAAATATGATTTATGTAAGGCGTTCTATAATATAGCAAGATCTTATAACATAACAAACAGGCTAGGTTAACATCCCCAAATTAACATATGTACCTACAGGTTATTAGGCCACACTGTTTTAAGCACTCGGATAGTAAAGTATAATGCCTTGCGGGGGAAACTTTTTATGTTTACAGAGCAGATGAATGGAAGAAAGCAAAGGAAACTGCTGTAACCATTATGAACACTTATATTATCTGTTCTCCTTTCTTTACAGTGGAGAGTAATGGGGATGAATTTGATCACGAAAGAAATACATTCTGCAGGTTTGCATGCTCAGCACACACTCAAAATCCAGATAACGAATTGTATCCATATTGACCCCCCCTCCCCCCAGCTAGCCCCCAATACTTTCCGTACACAATATTCTTTAACAGTGTAGTTTTGTGAAAAAAAATAAATAAATAAAATGATGTGACCCGTACAACTTATCTGACCCGTTCTATCCGGCTTCGTATGCGTATGTCAGTCGCATCGTTGACATCGTGTCTGTGTTCTGCACCCAGGCACATGCGAGCCCAAACATTTCATGCTCTGGCCCAAATCTCCGAGCGGAGAGGACATGGTGAGGCATACCATGCATGGCCGCCATACGGAGTGATCACAGTAGTCAAACAAGCTGGACTTTTTGGGTCAAACATGTTCAGGCTATGGATCAGCTAGTGCGCGCACAGACTAAAGCACTCCTCTGAGGCAGGTGCTAAAAGCTGGGCTCATTTTGGACAGTGTTTCCATTTAACGTGCCAGGCTGCTGACAGGGAGCTGGTTCTCAGGTGCTGCCTAAGTGACCCGAATTTCCACCAGTTCAAAACAACATTAATAACACACAGTGAGTATGCTCACAATGATGTTTGTTAAACTGTGTTCTTGACGGAAAATGTTTAGACTAATGCGAATAACAAGCCCCTGGATCGTAAGATAGCATTAGCATTTTTAGTTAGCATTTTTTCGACAAACATTACTAGCCAAATTGAAAGCATAACAAATTACTATTAATATTTACAGAAGCAGTCCCCAGGTTACAAACAAGATTCATATCTACGTCATATCTAAGTCGAATTTGCAGGTAAGACAGAAAAATAATAATTATTGGCTGCATTTTTGCTGTGTAGATTTTTCAGCTGCACAGAAGATGGGCCTCACTCATTGTTTGGGTAAAGTCATGAACAAATCATTGTTTTTTCATAATAGTCCCTTGATTCAATCAGACCTAGTTTATCGAAATTTCACTGAAGGCATTTGAGGATGCGTCACCCTCTCAGACATTTATTCGGGAGAGTAAGCACTGAATTTTGATCGTATGTACTTGGAAACATGCTGCAATCTCACTTTGGAGGCTGGTTACCAAAAGGGCAAACAGAACAGTGGGCACTCTGAAACCTTTTCTGATGGACTTTGTGTGAGCTCTTCTTTGTAGTCTTGTTACTCTTAATTTTTTTTCCTATTTTTGGTAATATTTTACTCCTTAACTAGTGGGTTCTGCAGGGTTCAGTTCTAGGACCGCTATCATTTCTAATTTACATTAATGATATTCACACCAATACATACAGTAAACTGGTTACATTTGCAGACGATACCAAGGTGGGTGGTGCAGCAGATACTGAACTAGCAGCAGAGAGACTAAAACAGGATTTTGATTTAATTAGCGACTGGGCTGATATTTGGCAGGTGAAATTTAATATAAGGTAATCCATGCAGGGAGCAGAAATATAAAGTACAAACATTTTATGGGTTCCACTGAAAAAAAGGTAGCTGATTATGAAAAAGACCTTGGTGTGTATGTTGATGCTTCCATGTTCCACTCTTGCCGGTGTGGGGAAGCAATTAAAAAGGCCAAAAGGATGTTGGGTTACATTGGGAGCGTGGAGTTAAAATCAAGGGAGGTGATGTTCCATTTATATAATTCCTTGTTAAGATCCCACCTAGAATATTGTGTGCAGATTTGGTCACCATACCTTAAAAAGGACATTGCTGCCTTGGAACACGTGCAATGTAGGCCTACAAGAAGGATTCCTGGTCTTAGAGGAATGTCTTATGAGGAGTGGTTAGCTGACCTGAATCTGTTTAGCCTCGAGCAAAGGAGACTAAGGGGGGACATGATCCAGGTCTATGAGATTCTAACAGGTTTGGATGCTGTTCAGCTAAATGGTTAATTTAATATTATTTTAAATGCTAGAACTCATGGTCATAGGTGAAAATTAGTGGTAAAACATTTTAATATGGGTTTAAGGAAGCACTTTTTTACACAGCGTGTAGTTAGAGTATAGAATAGTCTTCCTGCTAGTTTAGTGCAAGCTAGAACCCTGAGTTCCTTTAAGTCAGAGCTAAATAAGATTTTAACAACTCTGAGCTATTAAAGCTTGATGGGCTGAATGGCCTCCTCTCACTAGTAAACTACTTATGTTCTTATGATTGTAGCTTGCTTTCTTCAGCTCCACTTTAATTTTTGCATAAACTTTCACTTTTCTTAAACCATTTTGTAACTTACATTGGTGATGACCAGATTGCCAGAAAAGCATTTGTCTCATCAATCCACCAGTGATTGAATTTCCTCCACTTTCACTGATTTCTGTGGTCATGCTTAAAGCAAAGGCAGCTTTGCTCATGTTTACAGTGCATTGTAACCCCTTCTTACACACTGATGGTACGGGTTCCTACTTTCAGACCAGAAAATTTCTGGAGCTGGGCCAGTCAGTTTTTTGGGCACAGCACCAGGTAATTGGCAGTGGAAAAGTGCGGAAACAGTTACAAATTAGGCACCGGTTCAGCAATGGTAAGAGCGCTACATTGGTGGACAAGAACTATTGGCATCCGCTAAGGGACTGAAAGTAAACAAGGAGCGCTCCGCCATGATGGCAATCGGAGGTACGGCAGGTAGCTTGTTCCAATTACTGCTTCAGTGACCAAAGAAAGACCCTTTTCATGTTGGGCCTCTGTATTGCCCCAAGAAGAGGGAACTCCAGGCACCCCCCACCCCGCTGTGATCAATTCCTCACACTCAGCTTGAATTAAAATTTTCTCCATGATCAATTTCTTCAGTCAATTCAGAACCCTGCACATTTACATCTGCTCCAGGTTTGATCTTGCAAATGCACCTCCAGGCCTATGAGAAACCATAAAGGTGGCGTCATTAGCCAGGTAAAGGGATGAACAACGACAGCTACACTCCTCGGTATTTCCCCAAATTTAGCCAACCATCAAAAGCGCTTCATTAACAGATTCATAGATTTCTGGTGGTAATAAATCCCTTCTCCCTTCTTAATGATTAGGAGCACAGTCTCTTATTTATGAACCAACAGAATCCATAATGCTAATGTGTATCCAGGCAATCGAATGCAACTAGGGTAAAATTGCAGCAGATGGCATTAAATTGGAATCAAATGGAATGGATCCTGTTTAATGCTATTTAATTCACTGTGTTAAAATTAATCCACTTCCGGTTCCATGTCTTGTGAAATAGGATTCCAGAAATTCCACGTTTCATTATATTGAACCTGAATGAAATTAAAAATTTCAGAATTCAATTGTTGATAGACCACGGGCCTGCAATTATGAGCTAGATGAAGTATTACCTTGTTTTATTAGTATGTGTTTGGTGTAATATTTGTTGTTCACTGTCATTCACTCATGCTTAAGTTCTCCTGCAAGTAAATCCATGAAACATCTTCAAATCAAATCCTTTCCCTTGATTTTCTCCAAACAGAAATACTCTGTGTGCCCGACAGACAATTATTTCCAGCCCCCTTTCACTGCATTCCAGAAAAAAATTAGTTGTGCTGTCCCAACAGACAAAAGAAGAAAAAAATGCATTGGAGCAAAGGTTGGGGGTCGGGGGGGCTGGCTGTGTGTGATTAACAGGAGTGCAGCAGGAAGGAGGACAGCGAGAAGGTGAGGATGTATAATGGCGCAGAGGGTGGGAGTTTGAGAAGTGAGGCCCTGGCATTAACTCCTCCGTCCCTGTGGGAAACACCTCCCACTCGTGCTGTTAGAGACGCGGCACTTTATTATTTTAGCTGCTTAGCAGACACTTTTACTCAAAGCGACACAATTGTGGTGTCTTACACCCCCGGGGGCTCTACTCAAATTCAGCGTAAATGCGCTGCTCTAGGGTGCAGACAGGTCCCAGTCTGAGCAAGCGTGCAAACTGCTGCACATTTGAAGGAGACCTTACCTCCCAGCCCTCCCCCCCACCCCCTAAACACTGTGCTACCAGGGGCCAGTCCGAAAGGTCACCCTGCCACACCACAATTCGCTCCAGAAAGGGAAAAAGAATGGAACGAAAGAAAGGACTGCAAAATGGACAGAAGGTATAAACACACACACACACACAAACACACACACACACACACACACACACACACACACACACACACACACACACACACGCACACACACACACACACACACA
>JAABNY020000039.1:34762946-34776559 GCA_015164015.2 Brevimyrus niger
ACACACACACACACACACACACACACACACACACACACACACACACACACACACACAGACACACAGACACACACACATACACACACACACACACACCAACATAACATAACAAGCACACCAACACTCATGCACATGCAGGCACACAGACAACAGCCACACCACCTTTCATCCCTCCCTGGAAACCTCTTTGCTACCCCCCACCCCACCCAGGGACTCAGCCTGATTGCTCTAAAGCCTCCTGCAAGAAAATGAAATTAGCTATTGGATGCGCTGAAGTGGAACGTCTTGATCCTGAATCCCAGGGAGCTTACATATGTCCTTAAGTAAAAAGAGCTGGAGTGGAGATGGAGAGAGGGAGGGAAGGAGGGAGTAAGAGAGGAAGAAAAAGGAAGAGAAGGAAGGAGAGAGAGGGAAGAGAGAGGGAAGAAGTGAGAGGGAGGGAGAGAATAAGAAGAGGGAAAGACAGGGTGAGAAGGAGTGAGGGAGGGAAGGTGAGAGGTAGAGAGAGAGAAAGGAGAGAGGGAGGAAGAGAGAGAGATGGAGAGAGATGGAGGGAGTGAGAGCAGTGAGTGGGGGGAGAATGATGGGTTAGTAGTGGTGTGTAGGGGGGCAGAGCTGTGTATCTTCTGTTTCGTGTACCACTCATTCCCATGAGACCCCCCCCCTACAGTGTCCCAGTCAGATTTGAGGAAGAGGAGTGCAGCCTCTGTCTTTGATCAGGCTACTTGGAGTGGATCATCCTTGGCGTTTTTATGACAGCCTCTCTTTTGAGGTTACCCTCTCACCCTCCCACCATGGACATTCCCTGGCCCAGCGCACCGGGCTCCTGCAGGAATCTGAGCTCGCAGAGTTTGCCAGTGAATCTGCTGAGGTTTGTCCTGATCGTCACCCTGGCTCCTCAGCATCCTGTGACGCCGCCGTTGCCGCTGGAATTGGGACGTTTTGGCATTAATGCTCTGCCTTTGAAAAATGCCTTTTGCTTGCAATAATATCAAGGCAACGCTGCATTACTTAGCATATACTTTAAATTCACAGCTGGATATCCCATTGAAAGCATTCGGATCATATCATATTCAAGGGTGGGATGGTCTACTGGGACCAGAGCTGCCATCATTTTTGGTCATAATCCCTCGGCTCTAACTGATGCCAACTGCAGCCCCAGGTTATCAGAGGAACCAGTCCCATAGTATTACAAAGCTATCAATAATAAGCAATTATCTGCCTGAGACTGATGATGTCCTTCATGGAGGCCGAGCTGAGTTAAGCTGATCATTTTACAGTATCTTTAAAATAAGCCTCCTAAAAACACAAGTCTTGAAAATAGGCAAGAATGGACAGAATAAGAAATTGCATTGTAAATAAAAGAATGCATAATGCTGTTGGTAAGCCTTTCAGAGAATGATGTCACAGGAATGTCATGTGACAGAGAAGGATGTCACACAGGAATGTCATGTGACAGAGAAGGATGTCACACAGAATGTCAATCAGGAATATCATGTGACAGAGAATCATGTGACATGACGCTCAAGGATAATTTATGGAGTGATTTTATCAACACAGCAGTTTATAGGCAATGGGAATGTGGCCAGGGCGACTGAAATCTTGTCCTTATCCACCTGACTCACCTACGAATGCCCTCCCATGCATAGACATTTTTAACAGAGTTTGTGAGGCTTAAAACAGACAAATTATTAGAATTTTGCTTATTTTTTGGAAATTAGACATTTCACACCAAAGTCACCATTTCATAGGCTCTCTGTCTTTTGCTTAATTAAAAAAATACAGCTGTCTTATTTAATGACGTTTATATATTTACATGTTTTAGCTCATGAAGAGGATGACAAGTTAACACATAACCAACTTAAAAAACACCATAATTTATAACTGAAAATGCATTTTGGGAGCTCATGGGAAGTATCCATCCACTGTCTCCATCCCTCCCCTTTCGGGATAAGTCCCTGGTTCACTGCAGCCCCGTACTGGATAATCAGCTGTGTAAGATGGATGAGGGATGGATGTATGGTCAGAACATCTGGGCTGCTGCTCAAACCTGGACCAGTGGCCATTGGGTTACAAGCTGTCCTTCTCCACGGCATAAATGATAAGGTGACATATGTGTAGCAATAGCCTGCATGAGCTAGCTGGTCTTCAGGAGGGTGGCTGGTTTGTGGAGGAGCCAATGTGGGCCTTTATTTTGGTGAACTCGCAGTCCTAGCAGGGGGGGACAAGGCTGTGCTTTGGGCTGGGCCAAATTGCTATGCGGCTAGAACTCCAACTCATGCTTGTGTTCGAACTTATGCTGGAATATGCAGTAAGGGAAGTCCTACCAGTAAGATCAAACCTTAAGACCATAAATACAACTTCTCACCTATTCCTGTAAAGCTCTTGTGCAACAGCAGCCATTTATCAGGACTCTGATAGAGATTTGGATCCAGTGGAGATTTCAGATAGGAACAGAACATGATCTTCATAAAGGGAACTTCAAATGTCACCATCATGCCAACATGAGTCTGTCACCATGCGATAACCTGCATGCTCTTACCAAGGACTCTCTGCAGCCCATTTGCATTGATTGCATTGATATTTCCTTGACCTGTAGGAGACAGTGTGTTGGTTCAGGGGGTAATGCTGCTCAATGCTTCCTCTTTCAGATCAGCCTGCATGCTGCCTCCAGGGACTGCATGCCGCCTGCATGCTGCCCCCCCCCCCCCCCGCTGGTAGACACACCCATGAGTGTGCACCGAGTTGAAGAACTCCTGACTATTGAAAAGAAATAAGGACAGAATATTTTGCAGCCTGTCTCTTGACAGGCCTGCAGAGAATTCAGCCTCTTCTGGCCCTGCTGTGATCCATACTGCTCTGGAGGTATGATGCCTATATTTCCACTGCTGCGATCGTAGCCAATAAAACGGCGCATTAGCTAACGTCGGCAATGCGGGCCCCTCCGGAGGGGCACGTCAGCTAAATAAATAAAGAGCAAATGAGGTTCGGCAGCAATGCCTTCGCTACAGCGGCAGATTTGTCTGTTGTAATTGTCTGGAGGGGAGCGAGGATTATTTTGGGAGTTGCTGCCCCTGAGATTTAATCAAAGCAGTACCCTCCGCCCCACGCTTTTTCCGCTGTCAGAGCAGCGCAAACTGCCTCTCAGCACCACTCCACTGCCTTGAAGCTCTGCCCAGGGTCCAGAATCTATGTGCTGGACGTGAGCAAATACTTACTTTGGGTCGGAGCAGCTTTTTCCTTAGCCGCTGACCTAATTTACCAACCTGGCTGTACAGTTGGGTTAACAGGGGCTGAGAGTGAGGGGCGATCAGATTTGTGGCTGGATTGGATGCTCTGAACTGCAGGCTGGCGCGTGTCTCTCTGCAGCCTAGCTTGGACACCATCTCTCCATTCATTTGTATTTACCTATTGCAGATATTTTGATATCTCCGTGACCTGTAGGGGGCAGTGTGGTGGTTTAGAGGGTAGAGCTGCAGCCTCACACCGTCACGTTTAGGGGTCCAAATACCACTCCTGTTCTCCCTGTGCTGTGTCGGGCTCCCCTGGGTAATCATGTGGTCCGAAAGCATGGAGGCAGTGTGTGGCAGCAAATTAGGGTACTGCCTGTGATCGGAAGGTTGCCGGTTCAAGTACTGTTGGGCCTTTGAGCAAGGCCCTTAACCGCAGCTGCCTCAGAAACTGGCTGACCCTGCTTTCTCAAAAAAAAATATGTATAAATATATATATTGCGTTGGTTAAAAACATCTGTGGAACAAATGTTAAAACAGCGTTTTTTCTAAGTTGCAGGCACTGTGTCTATGCCCTGCAACGGACCTGCACCCCACCCAGAGGCTCCTGTGCCGTTTCGGACAGGCTCCTAGTGAAATTCAAAGCTATGCTGCATGGCCAGGTATCAGATGAATGGTTGTCCTGTAAAATGCTACAATGTTTCTATGAATTCATGCTGCTCTGTAAAGCAGGATTGCCCAGTTCCGGTCTGGGAGGGCCAGAGTCCAACATACGTCAATCAGGATCCACACATGTCAATCACATGACAATCACCAGGTTAGTATGTGTTTTTCGGCAGGAAAATTTGCAAACTGTGTTGGCCCTAACGGACCAGAACGGGGCCACCTTACTGTATAGGAAGGTTTCCCTGACTTGTAGGTATTAATCCAGTATTTAATCTGTAGGTAATTAAATAATTCCAAATAATTTCATCATTATGATTGAGTAGCATGCTGGCTAGACAGGTATCACACTGATGGGTTCTAATCCCACCTCAGGTGTGACTGACTTGCGCTCCTGTTAACAGACAAACATTTTAGAGCATGATCACCAGACAATATTCACAAACATATCAGAGAGCAGATAATCAGTAGCATAGCCATCCATGATTCATAATAACTGAATATGAAATATTGCCTGTTTATCTCTGTTGTGGAGGGGGGGGGGGTGCAGGTGGTTGGGGTTGTCCCAGTGGACTCACCCCACCTGTCCCTCCACCATGTCAATAAAACACTCTGTTCCCTGTTCCCTCTCACCCCTCCCAAACAAATTTGACCTCAGTGCCATTTTGTGGCCCTTTCATCTCTCATTTTTGCTCTGTTTCCTCTGTGTAAACCCCATTTCTACTCAGCCCCTTATGGAAAACTCCAGTGTCCTCAATCCAAACGACTTTCTGCCATCTGTTACTGCATTACATGGTTATGTTCGCCACCCAATCTGGAGAAACCGCTTATCCAGTACATTTTTTTAATGTAATACCCACCAGCTGCACACTGTTGGGGGCACACACTGCCTCAGTGGGCAGCCCTTCAGTGTCACGGTGCCAAGGTTGTAGGTTTGAATTCCATCCGTAGTATGTGTGTGTGTGTGTGTCTGCGAGCGTGGAGTTTGCATATTAGAAAACGATGTTTCTGAATTACCCACAGCATGTGTGGCCTGCAGTGAACATTCATGCATCATCTATAGAGGGGTCAAGATGGCCCGGAGACCATCCCAGGCAGCACAGAGAGCAAGGCAGGAGTTAAGCCTTGGTCAGGATGCCAGTGAAATCAGCATAACTTCTATAAATTATAAGTGAAATTAAAACTTGTTGCAAAAAGATCAGTACCATTGTTTTTGGAGCAACAACAATATACAGCCAAAGTCCAAAAGTCTTATGCAGTCAAAGAAAATGTGTAAAACTATTTATCGGGTAGTATGTGTATATTTGCTTAGAAAAAAAATATTTTAAAATAACATTAATAAAAAAATAATAAGAATTTCTCCTGTTCTTCAAAAAGTTACTGATGTCTAGTTGGATGGCTATGCGAACACATGAACATCGCTTCAGTTCCCAAACCTCTCCTCAGGGGTACCTCAGACATTCCATGTGTTAGTTAAATAACCACTAGCTCACTTTATTCATTAACTAAATTAAAGTATTTGATGAGCTATTGATTAAATACACTAGTGGTCAAGTCGACAAATTCCCAGGTGTTTTGGATGGTCACTGCAAATACTGGCCTGACTTCAGGAGGGGTTTTGAAATGGCCAAACTGGCACACTTTGACAGGCATAATATCAGACTTTTACACAGTACTGCAACTCAATACAGTATCCAGTACCAGTCGAATGTTTGAGTGGAAACCACACATGCAGGACGAATAAGACATTCCAATTGCCTCGGGATCTGATTTTCGGATTCCGATATTACGTCATATCTGCTAAAAACTTGGGAATACCAAGTTAGATACATTATATTTGTCACAGAAGTAGCAATACCATGGACCCATATGAAAAAGCAAGATGTTTTGCTTAGCCGGACAACCCGTCGGATTTAAGGCACCTCAGTTTAAAAGGTCTTTACTACCGTAAATCCCGACAAATCATCAGACTAATCATGAAATCCAATTCTAGACCGTTTAATTAGTAGCTATTGTTAGCAATACCACTTGATAACACATTATGTGCAGGGCTTCACGTATAAAACTCTGTAGCAACACGTCCACAGATAAGTTGGACAGTATAGTGTGTGCGACCGATTTAATGAACACAAATGAGTAGTGAGTAGTGAGCTTAAACAGGATAAAACTACAACTTTCCCTTCTGTTGATAAAGGGCGCAGCCATCTTGGATTCTGAACTCGGGATACTTTGTGTTGTCCAAGATATTTCTCGGATCTCTGAGAAACGGGAGCGTGCATGTCATCTCTTCCGGCTTGGAAACTCGGAATCCGAGTTCCGAGGGCAAATGGAATGCACGATTACTTACTCACATTCACTTCATCTTACAAATTCAGGACATGTCAGTTGGACGCAGATATTTCACATGTTGATTCATTAGTCAATAAGACAGACTTGCACTCCTCTTAATAGACAATTGTATGTATTTCAAAGAATGAAGATGAGGCAATATTCACAAACACATTACAGAGATAGTCAATACCATAGCTGTTAATTATTCATAATAACTGAATATGAAACATTGGCTGTTTGTCTTGGGGGGGGGGGGTGTGGGGTCTCAGGCAACAGAGGCAGGTGGTTGGGGTTGTTCCAGTGGACTCGCCCCACCTGTCCCTCCACCATGTCAATAAAACACTCTGTTCCCTGTTCCCTCTCACCCCTTCCAAACAAACTTGACCTCAGTGCCATTTTGTGACCCTTTCATCTCTCATTTTTGCTCTGTTTCCTCTGTGTAAACCCCATTTCAGCTTGGGCCCTTATGGGAAGCTACAGGGCCCTCAATCCAAACGACTTTCTACCATCTGTCCATTGGCCGCATGGTTCTGTTCGCCACCCTAGCCAGAGTTCTATAGTTTTACACCATCCGTCACCATGTGGGCAGCTCAGTGCCTCAATGATCATCCTTGTTACCTCACCCAACTACAACTGCAATTCACTGACGTTACAGCAAAAATGTAAAAGATTTGACTTGGACTTGACAGAAAATGACTCGAGACTCGGGCGGTGATGTTTTGACTCGAGACTTGACTCTGACTCTCCAGGGAATAACCCATCGCTGCCATGTCTCAGTGCTGCTCTGTGTGTAGCACATACAAGTTCTTTGTATGTTATGTGTGGATATGCTAGGCACCCCACTCTCCACCTGTAGTCCAAATACAGGTAGAGTTCATGTCAGTCTGGTAATCCTCTGTCCAGCGTGTCCCCCATCTTGTTCCTGTGTTTCCTGGGGCAGGTCCCAGGCGCCCCAAAACCCTGAACCTGATAAGCGAGGTGGACTGAATGTTCTGCTGTGTAAGAATAACATTGTTATAACAGGACACTTTTTAAATGACTGTTGGGCAGCTCAGACTCCAGCGACTGGGGTGGCCCAGCCAGCGGAGGGACAGTGACATGCTGCCTGGCCACTTACACACCCCAAAGTCCCTTCAATTATGTACTAGTTTTCAACACTGTCCATTACTTACAAGGAATACAATTGTATCAATTAAAATTTAAATTTTAAAAATGGTGTAAAATATATTCACACACATTCACACATGCCCACAAAGTGTGTTATGAAACACATCAGAGGCAGTGAGCATAGAACGCTGCAGCCCAGAGGCTAAAGCTGAGGCCCTATCCCTCCCCACGTGCCCCCCGCCTCTGCACGCAGTGAGTGACACTGATTAAAATGCCATTTACATTGGCTGAGCGCCGCTGGTAGACTGTGAGGTCATCGTCGCCCGCAGCTAAGCAACAATGAACACATGCACACAAATCCAGCCGCTCAGCAACGCGCCGATTTACACGTGCCATTAGACTGTGATCTCACTCCCTGGAGCAGGAGGAAGGTAAACAAAGTGTGACAGTTACTGGAGGGGCGGGGGTCTTGGGCCAGACGTGCGTGGGGGAGAGTGGCTACCCAGGCGACTCCCAGAACTCTAATTAAACTGTCTGGGGTTCCATGGAGGACTAAGTCGGGGAAACAGATAGCAATGAAAAACCAAGGACTTTAGTTCTAATTTTACTGTCCTCACACTCACATACGTACATACTTACACACATACAGTACTGTTCAAAAGCCTTAGGCAGGCAAAAAAAAAATGTTTAAATGATCTTTACATTGGTGTCAGACTGGGATAGCATGCTTGTCAAAGTGTGTTAGTTTAGCCATTTCAGAACCTCTCCAATAATTACCCCTTTATTTCCAGAAACCATACAATACATCCATATATTTTCCATGTGACCACTAGCACACCTTGTGTAGCTAATCTCATTGACTTTTAAAACTAATTTAGTTAATTAATTATGTGAGCTGGTGGTGAAATTTAATAAATATACTGTATAGAATGGCTGAGGAGCCCCTGAGGAGAGGTTTGGGAACTGAAGCGGTGTTCATCAAGCCATTTAGTAAGACATCAGGATAGTAACTTTTTGTAGATCAGAAGAAAATTTTACTAGTTGTTATTATGATACTGTGCATTTTCATACGTTCTCATGTTAAATGGTGTTTTTGTTCTGAGCAAATGCGCACTTACTCTACTACCCAGATAAACAGCTTTAAACATTTCTTTTGACTGCCTAAGACTTTTGCACAGCACTGTTCATACACGCATACATACAAGCATATATACATATAAGCATGCATAGATACATACTAGACTTTTGCCCAATACTGTACACACACATACATAAAGGCATATATACATACATACTTATATACATATATGTGCTTTGAATTGATAAAAAAAATGACTAACTGCAATTAACTGCACTTAACATTAAAACATTAAAAACATTAAATGACAAGACAAACCAAAAAATGAGCAAAAAAACTACATCTTATCATAAAAATTGATTGTTTATTGTCAGCTATGTGCAAAAAAGTTAAAAGATTTTATGTTCTTTGATTTTTGGCTCCCTATCTGGGAAGAAAAAAATAATCAAATCAGAGCAACTACTGACATAATTTTAATATACAGTATTGCCGGCGAGGAGGCTCTGCATAGCGGAGCCCGGTAAGAGAGCAGGACATGCTGGGAGATGTTTGTAAATAGCTTCGGTGTGTTGTTGGTAATACTTGCCGTGCTCCCGATTGTTGTGTGGTGCCCTTTGCTGTGTTATGCGTGAACCCAGTGCGATCCTCACATGTCTCTAGTTATTGTATAAATTACCCACCATGTGTGTCCCTTACTTCCTGCCATCGGAGCTCCCTGTGTTGCAGTGTCAGTTGGTGATTTTTCAGCACTTGGGTTAGTCCTTTTAAAGGCTTAATAAAGGGGTGTTCATTCCTCTTCAAAATGAGCTTTCTTATTTCTTGTCACAGCTGCGATATGTTGTTACATACACAGCTGCGATGTCTTTTTTGAGAAACTCCATGCTTTTATCCTTCAGTATTGGAGGTGTTTATCGAGAGACATACTTGACTGTTCTTGTGCTTTCACATACCCATTTGATGATCTTCCATTGCCAAAATACAGTTCCAATACTCATGAACAGGAGTATGGAGGACGGTAAAAAAATCCCGGGATGATGTTTGTCAGCTGCTAGTGTGGTACCTTCAGATTGGAAGCATGCTTAATATAACACCCATATTCAAAAACGGGGATAGAAGTAATCCAGCAAACTATAGGCATTACTTAACTAGCATTACTACTTAACTAGCATTACTGGAAAAATAATGGAAGCTAAAATCCAAGTGAAAATGCAATGCAAATGCAAATAACATTCTGAGGGATAGCCAACATGGATTTAGGAGAGGTAGAACCTGTTTAATGAATCTACATGAGTTCTTTGTTGAAGCTACAAGTGAAATTTATCACAAAAAGGCCTATGATGTGATCTACTTAGATTTCCAGAAGGCCTTTGATATTGTCCCCTACAAACAGCTCTTGCTAAAGCTCAAAGCTGCAGGGATTTTAGGAACTGTGGCAGCTTGGATCAAAAACTGGTTAATTGACAGGAAGCAGCAAGTAGTTATTAGAGGCACAATGTCACAGTGGGCCTGCGTTCATAGTGGGGTACCGCAGGGTTCAATTTTAGGACCACTATTGTTCCTAATTTACATGAATGATATTGACACAAATACATACAGTAAACTGGTTAAATTTGATGCTTCCATGTCCCACTCTTGACAGTGTGAGAAAGCAATAAAAAAGGCCAACAGAATGTTGGGTTACATGTCTAGGTGTGTGGAGTTTAAGTCAAGGGAGATGATGTTACATTTATATAATTCCTTGATAAGACCCCACCTAGAATATTGTGTGCAGGTTTGGTCACCATACCTTAAGAAGGACAGCTACCTTAGAAAAGGTGCAAAGGAGGGCTGCGAGAATGATTCCTGGTCTTGGAGGAATGTCTTATGAGGAGAGGTTAGCTGAGCTGAATCTGTTTAGCCTTGAGCAAGGGACATGATCCAGGTATATAAGATTCTAACGGGTCTGCATGCTGTTCAGCCAAATGGCTATTTCAATATTAGATTAAATACTAGGACTTGTGGCCATAAGTGGAAATTAGTGGGAGAACATTTTAAAACAAATTTGAGGAAGCACTTCTTTATACAGCGTATAGTTAGAGTATGGAATAGTCTTCCTGCTAGTGTAGTGGAAGCTAAAACACTGGGTTCCTTTAAATCAGAGTTAGATCAAATGACATGCACATCCCTATGTGCCATGCTGCTCATGAGTGATGTCGACTTGGCACTTTGACACTGTATTTTTTTTTTGTGTGAACAGTGCTTGAAGTTGAACAAACTTTAGCTCATCATTTTGTAACTTTTATTGAAAAAGACTGCCCCAGCCAGACAGCTCAATAGGAGGAAAGCGCCCCTCATAGGCAGATTTGAACACAGAACCCAGAACCCAGGCATCCACTGGACTGTCTTAGTGCCATGACAGACTTTGTTTTTTTGATTATACGGGCATAAATTTTACCTAGCATTGACGAGTCATCTGCTTATGTCTCGACTGTACACTACACTACACTGAGTCGACACTTTGACAGAACTCTGTAATGAATGAGTCCCCAGGCTATTTCAGCATTTCCTCGCTGCATTTTACACTTTGGCACAATGTGCTGCTGCAGTCTGTGTAAACCATGTTATAGACTAAGCCTAATCGGATACCCTAGAATTTTCAATTTCTTACAGTGTTTGCTGACTTTCATTTGAATTTTCCAGCATATAAGAGAAGCTGGAGTAGGAGCCAGAATAAACATACAGAGAAAGTGAAAAAAATGCAGGTGTTGGGGGGGGGGTGCAGCATGCGGTTCGAACCCAGCCTCTCAGCAGAATCGCATCTTAACCCCCCAGCTGCATGGGTGCTGCTGCAGATGGCTGCCCTTTGCGGCCAAGCTTGCTCTCACCTACACGAATGTCTGTGTGTCATGGAGAGCAAGATGGGGTTGGCGAGAAGAAGAACTGCCCCCCCGGGGATCTAGAAAGTTTCATATTTATTATTAGGATAATGAGATAAATCTGCTCTGCGTCCTCCTCCAGGATCTGGCCAAGGTGAAGCTTGGGAGAAGCAAAAGCTTCTTAGATCGCAGGGGACAGACTGCAGGGGAAATAGCATCGGGCAGGTCTGATCTGGTCCTGGAAGGCCTCCAGGCTAATGTCCTGACATTCCTTCTCCCTAGCATGGAGATGGCCTCTTCACTCCCAGATGGGTTCTGGTCAAACACCTTCCACTGCCTGGTTGAGAAAAACTCAACAGAGGAGTTAAGAAATAAAGAACAGGAGAGTCTTTGTTTGTCCTTGAATGGTTTGCAGACCAGAGCATCTCAGGGGAATGTGAGAGTGTCCAGCATAACTGCTTATGCAGTACAAGGATGCAGTGGACCTGAAGCCCAGGACAGGAGAACTCAGAACGCCCGGGATGGGATGGCAGCCCTGTGGGGTCCCAAGCATCTCTTGGAGGAGCCCCAGAGCACGTGATCCAAATTATTATGGGTGTGAGAAAGAGCCAGTTAGGTAATGAAACTGTATGGACTTAGAACAGACCAAATGTAGCACAGGACTCCGAGAGCTCAGTCAAAGTGACATGTCTATTGTGAAAGAATAAAGGAACAGCAGCAGATAGCTTGTGCTGTTTGGGGCCAGGCCATCATGGCAATGTGGAGCCCCCTCGCTGGCTGATGGAGACCCAAAGAACATGCCTGCTACAGAGGCCGGGGAAACTCAAGGCTTATGGCACAGGTGAGGGCTGGCTGCTGTTCCCCTGAGGAGCGCACGCATATCAGCACAAAGTCTTGCTGCATAAACTGTATGGCGACAGTCATTAATTTCAGATGCTGTGGGGAGAAGCATTTACTCTGTAAACCTTAATGATTTCCACTGATATGGAAAGGACTTACAGGAACATATATTTGCTGTAATACAATAGTGTGCCTCACCCATATTTCACCGTAAATGTGCTGAGACCTGCTAGGGATGCACCAATATGACGTAAGAGCCATGTTCTCTTTGAAGGGTGCCCCGCGGGGGCTTTTCTCAGCAGCCGTGAGACGCATGCATGGAGATCCAGACAAACATACAGCAGCCTGAGCACAAGAAGCTGTGCAGCCTTTCCGCCATTTTTAGCTGGGGACCATAAATAGCTAAAAGTCAAGTGCTTCTGGAGATACCAAGGACTGTGGGGTCCTTCGACTGACCCCCTCCCTCCAGCAACATGGATACCACTCAGCTACTCAGCACTATGTCCAGGATCCTAAGATCGCACTCTGGAAAACAGTCACCACTGTCAGCCCCCCCCCACCCCAGAACGTCTCAGGAACATCTGTTGTCACCCCAGCAGCCTTTGTGTTGAAAAGACCGCCCCCCCCCCACTCTCCCCACCCCATAACAGAACATCCACTGCAGGAGCCAATGGAACTGCAGCTCTGTAATTTTGCAGGGATTTGCTCTCATACCAAAAACACAGAACAAGCTGCACCATTAGTATTCGGGGGCTGCTGCATAAGTGACCAATGATGGGGGGGGACGGGGGGTGTCAAGCCTTCAGAGGCTGGGGGGTGGTGTCTGCGGGACACCATGTGACAATGCAGTAAACCATGTGACGCGACCCTGATAACCTTTGTGCTCACTTGAGGGTAACTGTATTATGTGAACACATGGGATACTGGAGCTGATCTGGGATGACAGCTATAGGTGGGAGGTGGTATTGCAGGAACACTGCCCTAGCAGCCGGGATATAAGTGAGACACACTGAATGCCAGAGGTGGACGCTGACGCACTGACTGCTGTGACACACTGACTGCTGTGACACACTGACTGCTGAGACACACTGACTGCACTAACAGTGACACACTGACTGCTGAGACACACTGACTGCACTAACAGTGACACACTGACTGCTGAGACACACTGACTGCACTAACAGTGACACACTGACTGCTGTGACACACTGACTGCACTAACAGTGACTGCACTGATACTGACACACAGACTAAACTGACACTGAAACACTGACTGAACTGACGGCTGTGACCCACAGTCTGTACTGGCACACAGACTAAACTGACACTGACACATTGACTGACGTGACATTGACTGCACTGACACTGACTGCACTGACTGAGTTGACACTGACACATTGACTGAGCTGACACTGACTGCACTGACACTGACTGAGTTGACACTGACACATTGACTGAGCTGACACTGACTGCACTGACACTGACTGAGTTGACACTGACACATTGACT
>JAABNY020000039.1:34788770-34801740 GCA_015164015.2 Brevimyrus niger
CGATAGGCTGGCCCCCTGTCCAGGGTTGTTCCCTGCCTCGTGCCCGTTGCTTCCGGGATAGGCTCCGGACCCCCCGGGACCCAGTAGGATAAGCGGTTTGGAAAATGGATGGATGGATGGATGGATGGATGGATGGGGACTCTCCATTAATTTCTATTAGGAAATCTCTAATCCCAACATGATGACCTTAACCCCTACCCAGCCCTATCCTTAACCATAAGTAATCAAACTAAATACAAGATTTTTGAAATTTTTTAGTTTTTTGATTGCACTCACAGATCATGTGGGGACCTGAAAAATGGTCCCCATAACATCAAAAAAAAAAACAAGTTGAAAATTTACCTTAACAATTCGATCCAAATGATTCAATATATTTTAATAGTGTTGATCACTTCAGTGTTAGACAAACATACCAGAATTTTCAGATTGAATAATCCCTAAATAAAGAATTGCTTTAAAAAGCATATCAGCTTCACTGACCTGTCCTCTGTTAAAGTACCATGAGAATAAAACTGGTTCCAGTAGTAGGAAAGCTGCTGAGAGAACTGGTTTGGCAATTAGTGAAGTCTGTAATATCCATCCCACACCCTCCTCTATAGGGCAAACAAGTACTGACATAATACAGGGTTTGCAGATGAGTGAAAGCTTTGAAACGTGAGGAGAATCCACACAGCTGTGTGTGTTCTCTCAAAAGGCAACATGTGGGGGGACACAAGCTTTACTTCTAGGTGATGTCGACTACTCAAGAGACCCTGGTTTACATACTTGACTTACTGTGTTCGCTATTTTATGTCACTTCATGATTAGGCTGACGTCACATAGAAAGTCACCTGTCACCACCAGGTCAATGTGTTGCTGCATCAATACCATTATGTCACACCTTCAGTGCACAGTAACCTAATTACTCTGACTCCACTGAAACTCTCCAGCATGAGACTAACGAGAAACCACATTCACCTCCCTTCCCAATTGTTGCTAAGCAACCGTTTCTTTTTTTCTATTTTCTAGTATTATTTGCTACTGGACTTTGTCAGAATTAATTACTCACACACGTCTTCTGACTTCTAAACAATGGTGGTGTTTTACTTTGCTCACCTAATGCAACATGCTACTCACTGCTGCAGGACTATGGTCAGACCTTTAGCCTTCAATCCAAGCCACTGATCACGTGAACTGAAAGAATTCTCACTCCCATGTTAATTAAACAAAATACACATATATCAGCAGGTCACCACTATTAGTTCCCATTGGATCAACCAATATTGCATTATAGCTTCTCAGCACAAATCACTGTGTTATGGCCCTAGATGAGGGTCAGATATCGCACACTTGCCAAAATCCTACATAGTTTGCAGTGTGTGGTAACATTACCCCGAAGAGGGGTGAACAGGAAGGGCATCATATGACCCAACTGCAGTGTAGAAAATGTACAGATGCAATATACATAGGGACATTTTCATGATATTGCTACCATCGTATAATAACCTACAAATTCATATAGAGTACTGATCAATAAATGCAACAAAGTTTCACAAGTTTTAAAAATGTTCTTGTTGTACAACACAAATACAGTATTACTGAAGTGTGAAACACAAAGCAGTGTCTGATTAATGTGGGAGTCATATATCATCAAACTATTCTCATTGCAGTGTGAGCAAGCCTGTCATACTAATGTACCCACTACCCCCAGTCTGATTAGCATTTACCCTTAGGAGTAACCTTCATCAGGCCAGGAAAACCTTAACATAGCTTCCAAAAAGGCATTTTTAAATCTGGATGGATACAAGAACAACAAAACATGTGCCTTTCATATCAGCGCAAATGTTCATTCATAAAAGACGGCCTTCATAAGTAACCCAACAACAGAGATAATTTAGCAATTACTCAAAGAGTAATGTTAAATTGGCTCATAGTGAAGAATACTAAATAAGAGATTAATCAAATGCAGGAAATATCGTTAGATGAAATGAGAAAGAAGGACGCATACTGAGGAAGGGCATACAGAAATTTGTAGCGTCTTTGGGAGTGCGGTTACATTTGTTGTACATCGTCTGCGTTTTGTTGCTAGATTCGTGCCACGGTCATAGGATCAGACCAATCTGAACCTCAATGTTAAAAGTCCCGAAATGAAAGCGAAAGCCGGGGGCAATCGTATTATCATATTCTTGCACGAAGTGTTTATAATGCATCGTGGCGGACATTTAAGTAGGGAAAGCCATCTATGCATTATCAGTGAGTATAAACCCTGAGGCAGTCGTTTAGTAATGTAGTGAGATACGTGAAGGACCTTTAACTGCGTCCTCCACCCGAGCCATGTGCCAGCACTGGTCTGCAGCAGATCCGCATCGCAGTCACCCTCTTAAGGCTGCATTTCCACATCATCCCGCGACAGACCTAAACACCGCTCACCTCCCAAGAACACTTTCAACTTTTGTGACTTTAATCCTTTTTTCTATCCCTTACAGGAAATATGACAGCCCGTTATTAGTGTTGTCCCTGTGCAGCGGGTGTGACAAAAATTTACAGCACCTTTTAAAAGTGGTAGCAAACTATCGGTCTCCGAAAAAAAAAGAAGAATGCATCTAGTTTGTTTTTTTTTTGTGGGGGGGGGGGGGGGGGCAAGAGAGAGACCAGAGGTATTTTCAACAAGTGCATCACCGCACCGGCGTGTCTGAGTCACCCCCCCAAATCCGCGCCGGTTCCTGTCGCATTGGATACATGCGATCCATGCAGGTATCGGACTGCTTTTTATTTTAATACACTTGGCAGAGAATATTAGTCATTGTATTTCGATCGGGCACAAAGAAATCCCGGAGCTACGTCAAAAAATGACCCTTTACCTAAGAATCACCTGAATATCTGATAATATACTTGATCAATACCTACAACTGTGAAAATAAAGATTTATTTATACATTGTATTAAACATCTATACAGCGGTGCCACGTTACACACTGACAGGCGATCGCTGCTGGTTATGGGAAAGTCAAGCCAGCGACTGAGACCTTCCGTTTACCCGATCATGCAATTAACGCTCCAGATCGACTAATAATGCCAAAGTCAGCGCTTTGCAATGCTTTAAAAGGCGTTTTTAACAAGTATTTTGCAAAGGGACGCTCTTATTTACCTGTCTTTCGGGGCTCTCCGCCGCCTCCCAGTTGAACAAAGCAGGCTGAGGACGCGCTCGGTTTATTGCCTTCATTCATGCTGCCGGCTTCTCATTGGCCGCCTCGTATCAGAAATTAAAAAGACGCCCCTCGCCCCCGCCCCATTCAGCCCCACAAATATGGCATTAATATTTAAACAGCGCTAAAATTAGGTAATGTCATGCTCCCGCCGTTGAACTGTTACCAACCTTTTACCAATCATACATAGTTCGCAAGTACATCAACGACTTTATTGTAAATACTGTATAGCCAAAAGGGCTGTTATATGTAACAGTGATTAAAGTGAGTATTGCAATAGGGGCTGCATCCCTTATTCAAAGTCTGTAACTGTATTATAATTAAGATCCTGCGGCCAGAGAATAATAATGTTCGCCTGGTCCTATGCATGAAGGTTGTCCTAAGCATCATTTCATATTTATAAGAATATCCATCAGGGTCCATAGTTCAGCTCCTGCATGCTATTTTATTAATATATTTCTCTTTTCCTGCTGGTCCATTAGCTTCAATGACTGCTCAGTCGATGGGTACACTAGCTATTTGATGAATGTCCTGTGAAGTAAGGAAGTAGTGTACTAATTCAATTTGCCCTTTCCTCAGGGTTCCACTAAAAGCCAAGATTTCTAGACCAGTATAATCGCCAATTAATTGAATTGTACTGTTTGTACTCAGGGTGGTTTTGAATAATCGCCCTGAGCTGAAGAATTGCCACAGGCAAAGTTACTTGTATAAAAATTTTATATTAATGTTAAAATAATGATGAGGCTCCTCCTTGGATTGCCACCTTATCATGGTGGAGGGGTTTGCGTGCCTCCATGAACCTGGGGGCTATGTTGTCGGGGGCAATTGCCCCTGGTACTGTCTCCCAAGGCAAAAAGGTCCCGGGGGAGGGGCCAGACAAAGAGCAATCCAAAAGAACCCCATAACAATGAATAATAGCGAAGTCTCATTACCCTTGCCTGGACTAGAGTGACCGGGGCCCCACCCTGGAGCCAGGCCTGGGGGAGGAGCCCGTTGGCGAGCGCCTGGTGGCCGGACCTTAGCCCGTGGGGTCCGGCCGGGCAAAGCCCGAAAGAGGCACACGGGACTGTCCCCAGGTGGGCCCACCACCCGCAAGGGGAATGTCAGGGGTTCGGTGCATTGTGGATTGAGTGGCAACCAAGGGAAGCCCTGGCATTCCGATCCTCAGCTAACAAAACTGGCTCTCAGGACATGGAATGTCACCTCTCTGGTGGGGAAGGAGCCTGAGCTTGTGCATGAGGTTGAGAAATATTAGCTAGATATAGTCGGGCTCACCTCAACGCATAGCGTGGGTTCTGGAACAATCTCCTGGAGAGGGGCTGGACGTTCTATTATTCTGGAGTTGCGGCAGGTGAGCGACGCCGGGCTGGGGTGGGGCTATTAGTAACCCCACAGCTCGGTGCTTTAACAATTGAGTTTACCCCGGTGAACGAGAGGGCTGTTTCCCTGCGCCTTCGGTCTCTGACTGTCATCTGCGCTTATGCGCCGAATGTCAGTTCAGAGTACCCGGCCTTCTTGGATTCCCTTAGTGGTAGGCTGGTTAGCATCCCACGGGGGGATTCCATCGTTTTGCTGGGGGAATTTAACGCTCACGTGGGGGTGATTGGGAGAACCGGCCTCCCTAATCTGAACCCGAGTGGGGTTCTGTTATTGTACTTCTGTGCAATGCATGGTTTGTCCATAACAAACACCATGTTCAAGCATAAGGGTGTCCATAAATGGACATGGTACAAGCAGGCTCGGGACTACAGGTCAATGATCGATTTTATAATCGTATTATCTGACCTCTGGCCTTCTGTCTTGGACACTTGGGTAAAGAGAGGGGCAGAGCTGTCAACCGAACACCACCTGATGGTGAGTTGGCTCAGGTGGTGGGGGAGGAAGCCGGTCAGACCTGGAAGGCCCAAACATATAGTGAGGGTCTGCTGGGAACGTCTGGCAGAGGCTCCTTCAACTCGCCTCCAGCAGAATTCCAACTGCATACTGGGGGAGGTCAGGGACATTTAGTCGGAATGGACTCTGTTCTGGACCTCCATTGTGGAAGCAGTCGTACGGAGCTGTGGCTGCAGGGTGGTCGGTGCCAGTCGTGGCGGTAACCCTCACACCTGATGGTGGACACCAGAGGTGAGGTGGGCCGTCAAGCTGAAGAAGGAGGCCTACCGGGAATTATTAGTCCGGGGGTCTCCAGAAGCAGCGGGCAGGTACCGGCAGGCCAGGCGGAACGCAGCTCGGGCGGTCGCTGAAGCAAAACCCCGGGCGTGGGAGGAGTTCGGTGAGGCCATGGAGAGTGACTTTCGGTCGGCCTCAAAAAGGTTTTGCCAAACCATCTGGAATATCAGGAGGGGAAAGCAGCTCCTGGTTCCTACTATTTATAGTGGGGAGCGGGTGCTGTTGACCTCACCTGGGGACATTGCCCGGAGGAGGAAGGAATACTTTGAGGACCTCCTCAACCCTGCCTCAGACACGGTGGTTAAAGGGCCCACATGGTGGCCGGGCCCTGGGGGTGGATGAGATCCGCCCAGAGTACCTGAAGGCTCTGGATGTTATGGGGCTGTCGTGGCTGACATGCCTTCTCAACAGTGCATGGAGGTCAGGGGCAGTGCCGCTGGATTGGCAGACCGGGGTGGTGGTTCCCTTATGTAAGAAGGGGGACTAGAGGGAGTGCTCCAACTATAGGGGGATCACACTTCTCAGCCTCCCTGGGAAGGTCTATTCCAGGGTACTGGAGAGGAGGGTGAAATCGATAGTCGAATCTCGGATTCAGGAGGAACCAGTCCTGGCCGTGGAACACTGGACCAGCTTTATACCCTCGCAAGGGTGCTGGAGGGGGCCTGGGAGTTTGCCTATCCAGTGTACATGTTTTGTGGATTTGGAAAAGGCTTACGACCGGGTTCCCCGGGGTGCTCTGTGGGGGGTGCTTTGGGAGTATGGGGACCGGGGTCCACTGTTGTGGGCGATTCGGTCCCTGTATGAACGGGGCAGAAGCTTGGTCCGCATTGCCGGTTATAAGTCAGACATGTTCCCAGTATGCGTTGGGCTCCGCCAAGGCTGCCCTTTGTCATTCGTCCTGTTTATAATATTTATGGACAGGATTTCTAGGTGCAGTCAGGGTGTTGAAGGTGTTTTGAAAACAGGTGGTTTGTCCTGTTCAGGTCAGGGAAGAAGTACTGCCTCAAGTGGAGGAGTTTAAGTATCTCAGGGTCTTGTTCACGAGTGAGGGTAGGCGAGAGCTGGGGAGAGGGGGGTCTGGGTATCTCTCCAGAAGCTGATTTTTTGTTACATGTGTGTGTTACACATGTGTATGTGTGTTACATGTGCATGTCTGTGAGTTACACAATATGTGTTTGTGTGTTACACATGTATGCATGTATGTTAGACCTGTGTGTACATGTGTTAGACATGTGGATGCAGAAACTTCCCTGTACTTCCCTGTGCATGAGTGAGCAGTGGAAACCAAAGCGGAGAAGGACACAGACAGGAGAGCCCCCCCATGTCCATGCAATTCATTACTGACAAAGAAACAACCCCCACTCCCTCAGACCGTCTGCAGCTCTTGGATTCACCTCTTATGAGGACTTCATCTTGGCACTTAACTCCAGCCCCCCCCATCTACTCTGGCATGGAGGTACAGAGATGGCCTGCGAGGCAAATAATGAGTTTTTACATTTTTCAAATCAAACACCCGGAAGGATGGAGGGAAAAAATGGATAATCTGCACAAAAAAACAGGAGAAAGCTGCACTTGCAGCTGGGCCCCAGACATTTTTCTCTGCATGTGTGGAACTGGCCGAGAGGAGCACATACGATTCGCGCATGTGGGGGTGGGCAGCGTACAGTCTCTGGGAAGCCTACGGTCTCTGGGAAGCCTACGGTCTCTGGGAAGCCTACAGTCTCTGGGAAGCCTACGGTCTCTGGGCAGCCTACGGTCTCTGGGAAGCCTACGGTCTCTGGGAAGCCTACGGTCTCTGGGAAGCCTATGGTCTCTGAGAAGCCTACGGTCTCTGGGCAGCGTGCGGTCTCTGGGAAGCCTACGGTCTCTGGGAAGCCTATGGTCTCTGAGAAGCCTATGGTCTCTGGGAAGCCTACAGTCTCTGGGAAGCCTACGGTCTCTGGGCAGCGGCGTCTTAGGCTCATAGAGGCAGCCATATGTATACAGACAGCAGGCTCCAGTAGGCATGGAAGCTCGCTCCCACATCTCCTGCATACGTCCAGCTCTCCCTCCGTCTGTGCTCCTCTTGCTCGGCGTCCATGATGCCCTGGCCAGAAGTGATTAGGGTGTGACACAGAGTCCCGTGTAAGTGCCACAGGATCACCAAGGGTCACATGGCCACCGGGGTCCTGGGTGTGCAAACCTCGTCCTCTTAGGCCGTGAGGGGTGCAGCTTATTTCCTTCCGCATGACTTCTTAATTAATTAACCGCTTTGCCTTGATTGAGCTGACTTAATTAATTGAGCAAGCTGAACTCGTTAGGAAGCCGCGCTATGCTGAGGCTGAGGCATACCTATAAATGTTAAATAAATGTTTCTGAAAAAACCATTCTCCCCTTAAATGAATAATGCAGTCAGTGTTCATTATTTTGATTAATCAATGATTACTTAGTCATTCTTAGCTCTTGAACAATTAAGTAGGCCACAAATGATTAGTTTTCTACTAATTTATGCTAATTTATTCTGCATTGTGTGAGTAAAAGGAGCGCATTTTATTAATTGCACTCCACCTGTATCGTCCCTCTAAGAAAAACGTTTTAAGAATAAATTCAGTTTAAAGCAATTATTATTTTTTTCGGTCTCACCAAAGGCGTCAGGTTTAAGGTGTTTTTAATGTGCGTCAGGCTGAGCACTGGGCCTTTTCCTGGCAGCAGCTCTCTCTTCAGGTGGGTGTCCCTGGGGGGGATGGGGGGGGGGTCACGCAGGCTGTAGTGAAGACTACTGTGTCTTTACAGATGCCTGAAGAGTTGGCTTTTGGGGGGGGGGGGAAATGCCGTGAGGCAAGATTATGGGTGTGGATTTGCGTTATATGACCTTCCCCTAAGTCCCATTCATACGCCCCATTCAAAAAGTGAGCTGAGAGGGTGAACGGCTAGCTTCAAAGTAATAATAAAAACAAATTACTGGCATACATGGCAGCCTGTGGGGGATCACATGCCCCCCAGTTGGGCATCGATGCCTGTGTGAGATCAGAGCCCCCTACAGTAAGGCAGTAGATGGACTGTGCTGCACTAATGCATGTGGAGCTAGCAGGGATTCAGTGGGGAGGTGAATTACCGGGTGTGTGTGTGTGTACGTGTGTGTGTGTGGTGTAGGTGCGTGTGTGGTGTGTGTATGTGTGTGTATATGTGTGTGGTGTGTGTGGTGGGTGTGTGTGTGCGTGTGTGGGTGGTGGGTGCGTGGTGACGTGGGTGTGTGTGTGTGTGTGTGGTGGGAGTGTGTGTGGTGTAGGTGTGTGTGGGTGGTGGGGGTGTGTGTGGTGTAGGAGTGTTTGTGTGTGTGTGGTGTTAGTGTGTGGTGGAGGTGTGTGTGGTGTAGGTGTGTGTGTCTCCTGGTCTGACAGCTTCCCGTTGCTCAACCACGCCAGGCCACCTCACCTTTGTATGGTATGAATAAAAGTGGTGCATGGTGTGTGTGTGTGGTGTAGGTGTAGGTATGTGTGTGTGTGTGTGTGTGTGTGTGTGGCTCCTGGTCTGACAGCTCCCCGTTGCTCAACCACGCCAGGCCACTGGTATGAATAAAAGAACAGCAACTTGAAGAGCTGAGAAATGAGCATCGTCCAGAAGCTGGGGGGGCCGGGGGGGGCGGGGCTGAACAGACAGCTGGAGGGAGCTCCCCTCCTCCGTCAGCGTCACAGCTGGAGTGTGACCCCAGCGGCGCTCCTAGAGACCTCAGCAGCAAAGGTGCACATCTGGAAGGGAAAAGAGGTCTGCTCAGAGAATGGAGGGTGGCTGGGTGGAGGGCTCAGTTATTTTCCAGAACCTTCTTTCAGAAACTCGTTTGGCATCAGCGTGGGATGAGAGGAGAGTACCAGTGCAATCAGTCGGGGTGAAGGAGGCTGAGAAAAACGCAGATGTTGTGCTGGACCCGTGTGCAGATCTTTGGTCCAGATAGGGCACAGCACCTAGCGATCTATCAAGCCTTCATGACGCGCTACACTATGAGTATAAAAATGAGCTTTGCTATGGTTGAGTGGCAGACTAGATGAATACATAGATGCCTGTGAGGATCCCTGGTTGTGTGGGTCCCTCACCTGAGCCCAAAAGGGACACGGGCCACATTCCAGATGGACCAAGAGTCTCTGAAATGCCATCCTTACCAGTGGCAGAATGACATGCAGGTTTATGGAGGAGTCTGCATGTGTCTGCATACATGTGTACGTTTTACAGCCTGGTACTACCCTGGCACGAGATTTACGCTGTTGGCCGCATGCCCACCTGCCTGCCCACTCTTGATTTGCCACCGTGGAGGACCGGCCTCTCTGTCTGTGTGACCTCCCAGGTCGCCTGGGAAGTAAAGCAGCAGCCATATGAGAGAAGGCAGGGTACAGGGCTGTATAATTAATGTGGACCAAACCAAAGGGGGCCCAAGCAGGTTGCCATGCTGCTTTGTATTCTGGACTAATTGGCCTCTGAAGATCACCCCCCAGCCCCCCCCCCCCAGCCAGTCTGTACCCCCTCAATTAGAAGCATCCTGGCCCCCAACCTCCCTCCCTCCCCAAAGCTATCTCTGTTTCCATCTTCCCAGAGTCGGCTTCTTCTCCCTCTTTCATGCTCGGCTTTAGGCCTCCCATTCGCAGGCTGCGGTACTGGGGCGGGAGGAGCGTGAGAGACCCCATCGTTTCATCATCTCTATGGGACGGTATGGTCTGTGACAGTGTTCCAGCGGGGGGATAGTTTACCCACAAGGGGGCGTGGAGGTCCAACGCGGGAACGAGGGGGAAGCAGAGTGGTGTTTCTCCGGAGAGCTGGCCGCTGAACGGAGATTGGAATGGGGAATAGGATTGGGGAGACAACCTGCAAAGTGGTTGTATTTCTGGCCTGGAAAACACATGGATTTGGTTGCAATGAGAGTGGAGTGAGAGTGAGTCTGTCCGTGCAGCCAAGGCTCCCGAGGCAGCTGGCAGGAGCGAGTGACTTCAGCTCCCTCATTCAGGACAAAATATTCCCCCAAACATTTCTCACCAAAACTATTTTTACAACCTCGGGGAGTCCTAGCACCAGTCAGCTCTCCCGGAGCGCTAGTTAGAGCAATCACCGGGTTATTAGAACCAGAACAAACACATTTGTTTAGATGAATTAAACCTCACGGCACCGTTTCTATATCCATGTCAATTACCCAGTGCTACATTGCAATGTAAATGGATCAAAATGTTCATTATTGGTCATAATTATGCCATAATATGCTGTACATAAACTCTATAGAAAACAGCCGATAGGCTTTCAAACGACAAGCTCAGCTGAAGTGACGTATCTGTTCCTATGCTCTGTTCACAGCTAAAGGTGCAGGCATGAGATATGTGGTTATTTGTGCTACACTATATAGCCGAAGGTCTGTGCGCACCAGCATCATGCTTTGAGAATGAAAAGAATGAATAGGAGGGGGGGTCCATCCATAGGTAATGTAGCTGTCTGCTCTATGGGAAGGCTTTTCATTGGATCATGGCTACTAGAGTTTGCTGCCATTCATGTTGGGCATTAATGTTGGTTTCCAAATTCCTGTGAATTTGTCTGGCTTATCACACATCCCAGCTCAACCTCACAGTAACTTTAGTCCATTTGGCCAGGGCTGCTCGTGTAGGGCAGAAATATGGTGACCTGACTTGTTGGAAAGATAGCGTTCTATGATGGAACCAAGGTGAGTGACTGACGTCTTCTGTATGGTTACTCATTCTGCTGCCAGTGTCTCATGCTGGGGACTGCATGGCTGTGTCCTGAATTATATACGTGTCAGCAAAGGGTGTGGCTTCAATAGTAGGCCATATAAAAAAAAGGAGCAAATGAAAACAAAGATATCCATCCAGCCAACTTTTAATCACGTATCCTGGTCTGTATTGTGGGGGATTCTCATACCTATCCAAGGAAGCACAGGGCACAAGGCTAGAATACACTCTGGAGAGGATGAAAACAGAAATAAATACAAGATAAATTACCATTTAAACTGAGGTATTATTTGAAATAAATACAGTGTGGCTTCATTAAAGAACGTTAAATATACTTCAATTGATAGTTATATCATGGCATCACTAATAAAAAAAGATAAAATGGTGTCTTTTCTTTCAGTTTCAGGGCAGCACCAACAGCACACTGTTGATAAAAATGCTATATTAGTAAGCCGGACTGCTTTACCAAAGCTGGTGTCTATTTCTGACTCCCAAAATGCAGAAAAATCCCCCTTCGCTCACCTCCCCAAGAGGTCAAGGCATTAATAAGCAATTAGGTTATTGGGAATCTCCTCTGTGCATGATGAGAGTCAATGTTTTTTTTTTTTCCTAGAGCATCATGTCACTGTTCATGTCACTGTTCATGTCACAAGACATTTTACATCAACCCTACAGGTTAACCCCAGAAAACATTCCAAAATTTTAACATGGATATGTCTAGTGCACAACAGAATGTTTGTACTTTGTAATGATGCTCATTACTTCCTACAGTATTTGACATACTGGAAGCCTAATGGGTATGGACTCAACCCTGAAGGTTATCAGTTCAGGACAAGTTCATATAAAAAAATTAAAAGATAAACGCAACTCATGAATCAACAAATAAAAAAGTTATAATACAAACACACAAAAAGTTTTAATATTAAGAGACAGGTAAGTCATTTTGCAAACATAAAGATAACCTTCTAATCACCTGCACTGCAGTAACTAACACACCACACTTGCTTAAGTTTATATATGTATTAGATATTAATAAGCAACAAATCTGCAGCAACATTTTCATACAAATGTCTGTATCGCTTTCTTCAGAGGGAACAAAATGACAATTAAGGAAGCCAGGCGAAAGGAGTAACTGTAATAACCTATTAATACAAAAATAATTACAGCAGGGGGACATCACACTAATAACACTCCGACTGCAAGATGCAAGACTTTTTTAAAAGAAATTACTCTGTGCGAAGAATCGCCCCCATGGACTATGAGCGCGACCGATAAATGTCAAAACAGTTCAGACAAAGGGGTGGGATATATATAATCAAATAAATAAGAAGGAACAGAAGGAACAACAATTATTTATGTAAATAATGTGGCATTGCTGCTTATAATTAGCGGAAGAATTAAGCAAAAAAGAAAAGGAGGGGAGAAAAAAACAACATCATGCATGTCAGCAGACTAATTTTCGTATGCAAATGAACAATCAAAATTATAAATGGAAATAACACAGTTGGGGAAGAGAGAGAGAGAGGGGGAGAGATACGGTGAGAGGGAGCGAGAGAGAGAGAGAGAGAGGGGGAGAGAGAGGAGAATAGGAGTAGGGTTCTTTTCTTCTCCTCTGGTTGTGATTCATTAGCTGAGAAACAGCGACAGAAACAGATTTTGTTTGACATGCGGGGCGAGGATGAAGGCAGAGGAGAGGAAGAGTGGAAGTAAGTTGAGAAGTAGGTGTGGGGGTGAGGGGGGGGCTTTGCATGACAGAGTGTATCTGACGCTATAGAAAAATGGTGATAGGACTTTGGGGCGGGGGGAGGGGGGCATGTGTCACAGTGGAAAGGAATGAAACCCCCCCCCCCCCCCCCCCCCCCATCCCGGAGAACCAGCCACAAACCACACCACCTCCCCTACCCCCCACCCAACAACA
>JAABNY020000039.1:34815573-34840192 GCA_015164015.2 Brevimyrus niger
CTCTCTCTCTCACACACACACACACACACACACACACACACACACACACACACACACACACACACACACACACACATACACAAAGGCATGGTTCAATCTGATAACACCTAAAAGGGTGAGGCAGCAGTGCTACCCGTAACACTCAGTTTGATTACATAAAAGAGCAAATAGCACAACGGCTGAGAAACCTGGTGTGGCTAAAATTAACAATGTCAAGTCTTATGAGGTGCTTTGGTATTTTATCATGATATCCCTGTTTTTCAGCAAAATCATTTACCTGTGTAAATGGTTAATGTGCAAACATTAAATGCAAGGCTATTCCTGATATTGCCCAAGTGGGACCTTAACCGCTGGCTGCATAAGTGCTTCTCAGAAACGTGACATCATAACCTCCATGGCGCAGTGAATGGGTCCCTAGATGCGATAAATCGAAAATAAGGTGAGCATAAACATAAATGTGAGTGAAACCAACTGGGAAAGAAAAAGAAGAGCAGTGATTGGCTCTTGCTGGACTTTTACTGGGTCCATGTGTTTTTGTTTGGCTGGCTTGTTGCGGAGGATCTGTGTTCCATACTTTTTTTATTTAGTTCACTTGCTATGTATTCCCAAGACATGTCTGGGAATGATATTTTCACCCCACCTTACTAATGCACAGAGTGAGTCATTATCTTCTGTCTAAGAGCCATTTTAGGTGCCCCCCCACCAATGAAAAATCACTAACCAGATGCAGAACTTGGGAGTCTGTTTTGGTTTTATATACCATAACCAGTTTTGGTTTTGTGTATTATTTCATTACTCTGCACTTTCCATCAAAATCTGTAGCAAGGACATTGTGTCAATTTTAAAAATGGACATGCTGGTATTACTGAATAAATATTTGCTTCTCAAAAATATTTATTCTCTTGGCTGTCTGTGCTGTTCCACTGCAGTAATACAACTCTGCATTCTTATGATTGTGCCTCATAATTCAATACTCCAAATAAGCCATTTATTTTAATTTTTGTAACCAATGTGTACAACTGAATTAGGTTTGCGGTTCTGGCGTTCTATCAAAGTGACTTGACTTGCCTTCAGTATCTTAAATGAAAACAGGGTCACGGTAAACAGAAAAATACAGAAACTTTTTGCAATTTCCCCACTGTGTTTATGTTCTGTTTATGTTACTATTTTGTCCTCCATTTTTTTTCAACGCTGATACAATTGGTGAAGGATATTACCTTGTACCCTGAAGGTTGTGGGTTCACATCCCAAGAAATAGCTTGACAGAGTGAATCGCTTCTGTTAAATATTTGGCTATATAAATGAGTACAAGCCATCAGCTCTGTAACTAAACAAAAGGAATGTTTGTATTCAAGTTTTTAATGTCATGGATTCTTCTCATCTGCTTATTATTTTAATTTATGGTCGTTTGGGTGATTATTGTAAATATAAGATGTTTGTAAATACATCCCAGATTACTGCATGCTTATGATATTTGTAGAGATGCTGCACATAGAAATGGTTCATTTTGGAGGTCTGCATATTGAATAGATCTTTATGTTATATGACTATTTGTATTATTCTGCATGTATTTTACTATATTTGTCAAATTACATATACAGTGGTACCTCAGTTCTGGAATTCACTAGAACATAAATTTCTTGAAAAACGAACAAACCAGTTTGACCTAGGACTCGATCTGAATATAAGAAGTCGAACCGTGAACGCTGACCTAATATAAATTGTACGCGCCAGGAAATGAGTCGAACTACAATGCAAGTCTTACTTAAATTCCTTCTTCACAGACTGGACATTTAACTGAATAAAGCAGCAACATTACAGTAACTAACAATAAAAACACCACTAACTTATGTGTACTATTAGAGCATTTATGTCATTTATTTAAACTTTATTTTACCAGGTAAATGAACTGAAAACCAGTTCTCACTACTTTACGTGATATTCGGGAGAAATAGTAGATTACACATCGGAACTGCTTGGGATACAAACGTCCTGCGTGTAACTAAACTCTTCAGCCAATAACGGCAAAGGTGTTTCGTCACGGAGACGGTTTCAGTTTGTGTAGCCGGGTAAGAGGTCGTAGTGCATCTAACCATAATGCATTGCGTCAGGATCAGAATGCGTTGCTTTTAGCCAGCGCTGTAAGCAACTGAACGCACCCAATGATCGGACTGGGAAAACAAACTAAAACCTTGACTTAATACAGAGGACTAATGACAACAACCAGAAACAGCTAATCACATGGGGATCCCACACGAAGTTATTGAGGGGGCGTGGCACACGAAAGGAGCGTATGATTGGGGCAGGACAGGGGTAATGTTGGAATAAGATCTTTATCGTTTTGAAAGCCATTAAAAAAAAATGCTCTTCTTGTTATATCCTGTTCATTTTGTGTTTAAATGCTATAATTATAGAGGTGTAATTTTGGGGGGGCGGGAACCAATTAATTGGTTTTCCAATATTTCTTATGGGAAAAATTCGATCAAAGACTTTTTAGGATTTGATCTGGAGTCCGGAACGGATTAAGTTTGAGAACCGAGGTACCACTGTATACTGTATGTCACATAGCTGTATATTTTGCCGCGCAATATAGAAACTGTGTGCAGCAGCTGTATTTATAAAATATCACTATGAAAATATAACATTTTGTTGTAGCTGAATAGATCAATAGGATTTACAGATATATTGTACGTAGTTTGACTATTGAGCATTGACGAGGTAAGTGAGAATAACACACATTTCGGGAGCAATAAAAGTAGAGAAAAGCATCGCATACTGCAGTTTAATAAATAAAAACTGGTGAGGTGAACAGATCATGTTTGCAGAGGAGGCTGTCCTGAGCCATGGAGACCCCCCTGGCCTGCATTTTAAGGCCCAGCCAATAATCCCATGTCATTGAAACTCTCCCTCTAATTACTGCGGTCTATTAGCTGTGCCACTGCAGACCCGATCAATTAAAAAATAAGCCAGGGGATAGATAAATAATGCAATAAAGATTTAAAGGCAGCCCTGGAGACTTGAGGGGGTAGTTAATTTAATCTGCACCAGACCTCAATGATATGATTTCACCCAAACTAACCCCACTGCCACACACATGCATTTTCATGTTTGTATATGAATCTCAGCTGAAGGATCTGTGTAGGGTGCCTGAGATGTGCTCTGTGGGGCTCGGCAGCCCATGATCGTGTTCGTGTGCATCAGCACGAATAGTTCATGTCCATGTGTGCATGATTGTTTCTGTGCCGCTGCACTTGAACCATACGTCCGTGCTCATTTGTCGCGCTCTGCGTGTGTCTGTGTCCCCATGCGTGCATCTACACGTTTTACTGGCCATGTGAACATTCTTGATGCTCCACAAACCCATCCCACCTCCCCTCTCCGGCCCCTGAGGATCATCAGCAGTCCAGACTAGAGCGCAGGAGCTAATTAAATCAATATGAGATAATGAACTGCAATTAAATTGCCCCGGCTGGGCACATCTTCTCTTGTAAATACTGCTCGTTTCCCACTAGGGTTCCGCCTCTTAGTAATCTGTTAGTGTTCCCACATCCAAAAACCCCACTCCCATGAGCCAGTGTTTGGGGGGAGGGGGGGGGATTGTCTTTGGGTCCGTACCAAGGTGCTAAGCCAGAGACAATCTTGCTTTCCAACCTCCTTCTTCTAATTTGTTTTAAAACTTCTTTCCCTTTGACCCCTCTTCTCTACTTCTCACCCCCTTCCAATAGGCTGTTATTTCTCAGATGCCTGGCACCCATGACGAGTATCGCAGGCTGCGAAATATACAGATCTACCTGAAAGGTTCTCAGTGGTCAGAAAAACAGAAACACGTAAAAAAAAAAATCCCCTGACTTATGAAATTAAAGGCTAAGCCGAAAACTAGCTGTAAGCGATGTCCGTATGCCGTAGAAAAACATGGAAGCCACTCAAGCCACCGAATATCATAAGGAACATGGCAAAGGCAGATTACATTCACTCACACAGACACACACACAATCCTTGAATCTTACTACCCAAATCCCTTTGTGTGTGTTTCTACCCTGGGTGAATACCCTGGACCAAATGGGAATTTTGCTCTTTGCCTCTAAGCATGGCATAGCTTGGAATATCTTGATTGAGAGGTTAGATTAGACATTAGTGATATAAGGTAGTATAGTGGTTAAGGATACAGGCTTAAAAACTCAAAAATGTGTAAGCAACAAAGTCCACCCATCATTCATAATACAGAAAAAAGGGTCACAGCATGTTAATCCTTACAAATTAATGATTATTATTTGCTGCATAAAAACATATTGTAAAGTGTTTGCAATATGTTCAATCGCCATACAAAAATAACTAATCCTGCAGAGAGCTTCTAGCTGACGTGGGAGTCGAGTGATGTGCGAGTTAAATGTCAGCAGTGAAAAGCCATCTATCGGATACATATATGCAGAATCCAGACTATTTGCCTAAAAGTCATTCAGGACTTAAAGAAAGAAAAAAAAAACAATTTCCACCTCACTTTCGTTTGCTGTCAATGACACTTAGCTACCTTCCCTTTAACGCCTTGACAAACGAGAGCGAAGAAAGTCTAATGGGCTCTAAAATGTCGTGCATGGGGACTATTTGTGTACCATCAGCTCCGTCTTCTGATCACTATATGACAACAACATTTAAAGAATCTCTACAGCAGAGTCTCAATACCCCGAGCTGTGATATCCCTGGGGGAGAAGAAATGCCGGCGAAGAATTATTGCTACTGCTTCTGGAAACAATTCAAGTTTTATCTGCTCCTTCGTCGTTGCTTTTTGTCAGGCAGTTAAAACACTTTACCTGTTTTTTTTCCACGGGAAAAACACACCTTTGTGAAGGAATGTGATTTGACTAAACAGTCCTCTTTCGTGCCAGGTCTGAAATTAAATAAATAATGTTTGTTTATAGGAGGAAGCGGATTATTTCCCCCCGAGACTTTACCTGAATAATTGTGCCACTTACTTTATTCCTTTCCTTTAAAATGCAAGTTTTTTTCCGCTCGAAGGCAAAAAATAGCGACGAGGCGTCCCCGGCTGCGCGAGACGGGAGCATCCGCCCGCGTGCGTTCGCATTCCGAAAGGCGCGCGCAGCAGGTGAGCTCCGAACCCAGCACATCATGTGCGCGCACCAGCGCTATAACAACTGCGTGCAGAAACAGCGAGGTTGTTGGGGAAGGTGATGAGAGGTCAGACGGCTTTGCAAACCCTTGTCACACACACACTACTAAGACCAAGATATGTTTGTTAACTTAAAGAGCAGTGTGTATGTATGTATGTGTGTGTATATATATATATAGTTTTAAAATGTATTCCCATCACCTTAAAGGACCTTTGCAGTTCTCCCGGATTTACTCTGTATATTGATCTGATCCCTTCCCCCTTCCTGTTACCCATGGAAAGCGAGACGCTAGCGGAACTCACTGCTGTTCACTTTCTTGTTGCATATGTGTCACGTGGTTCAGCTGACTTTCACACGCGATTCCTTGGTTAAGATTGCAGGCTGACGGATTAATTAGTATATAAACATTAAAATGAATGTGACTGCATGAGCTGAGGAGTTGAGAAAGGTGTCGCCCGGCTCCGCTCGCAAATGTCAGAACTAACAAGAACGTCCACACCGGTTACACATTCAATGAAAATATGTTGTAGGTGTAATACTAAGACTGCATTTGCATTTTTATCAAGAGCGACTAAATGTAAAATATACTACCACAAGCCAAATGGCAGCTAAAGCTGCAACGGATTTAAAGGCAAATCTACAATTATATTAAAGACACCCGGAAATGAATTTCAGATCAGACTTCCTCTTTATTTCCCACTTTCTTTCAAATGATTTATGGATATCTTTAAACATTTGGAGATACCCATAAATATTTAAGGATCTCTAAATCATTTTAAGACATCTACAATTCAATTTAAGACATCTTTAAATAACTCTTGGATACTTCTGGAAATACGTCTTACTTAAAATAACATTTCACGACATCGTCGTATCGTTGATTTACAGATATGTTTAAATGATTTACAGAAATTTTTAAACACACACACACACAGAATCTCTGATAAACACCTGAAAGATCAACAATTTTTACGGTAAAACACGGTGTATTCTTAATTAGTCGTAATGCGAATAACAAGATAGCTAAATTTGACAGCGTGAGGAACCGCTTCATGATCGCTCGTCCCAACTTCCCAAAATGTTGTTTTTTTGTGGGTGCTCGTGGCTCCTTGTGGTTTAAAGTCGGCCAGCCTCTTGCTTCATAGCCACCCATCTCCATCCCAATCGGCTCTATACTTCCACAAAGAGAAACGTCTAATTATCATGCAGGGTTTCTCCTCGTCATTAACGCGGCACACCTCCCGTTGCAAATCGCTAATGCCTGTTTGCAGTAGATGGTAGGTGGCTAATGAAAGATTTCTGCCCGTAAGCACCATTAATAGGTTTATAATAGGCTGACACAGTTGGGCACGCGGGCGTAAGGGTTGTAGGGGAGTTTTTCTGTCCCTGTGCGAGTCATTCATTCGTGCTTTTATTTATTTATTTGCGGCCACGGTTCTGAAACGTTTCACCGCTGATTGAGCCGCAGGCTACTGCCTGCTGACCACGGATTTTGCAGTCTGATCCTCTGCTGACCATTACTCCACAACACCAGCTTATGGAGTACTTGCTTATGATGCATTAACAGTTTCAATGAAAACATAATCCTAATCTTGTTGGGTTGTAATTAGTTAGCCTGGCCACATTCCACCATTCCTTACTTTCATGGGTTATGTTAGATGTGTCTTTGTAAAGGAGTTCATATGTGATCTTGGGCTCTGCATTGTCTGTCCAGCACCAGATTCAGGACCCTGTGCCCTTAGTTTGTTACACCTAGTAGTCTACCAGGTGTAGAATACTGGGATGATTTTCCAGCTGGTGACCCCTGATTATTTGAATTGTGATTGTCGTGAGTCATTTTATATGCAGGATATTTCTGTATTGGCTTATTTAACCAGAATTGGTGAAGCCAGCATATGTAAACAGCTAAAGACTACAGGCAGACATTCACACGGCTTTCTGGATAAAACTTCACCAATAATCCTTCCCACTGATCTTTTGTACCCACATATCTGAATGAAGCTAAAGAAGTTTAAAATAAGTCTGTATTTTAATGATAAAAATAAAAGCAAGAATCTCAATATATTGTACATGCTACACTGAGCACCGGTGGATGTGAATAAAGTCACTTTACACAATTTACGGCAACAAAAAACATGATAGTTGTTATTATATTTGTTGTTTAATTTTTATTATAAATAAGTTTGTAGTGCTACATCAGCAGTCCTGGATAGCCACAATGACAAATTGTCACTATAGTATAAATGCATATATGATTACAACAGGACACAGACAGGGCTCCATCTCTGAGGAAACAACCATTGCTAATGCTTCCATATTTGTTGAATGTTTTACATGGCTGAGTGTAATAACAATATTTTGTTGATCGTTTTATGCTGCAGTTATACTAATGTGTCTAAATTGATCATGTTATTTTACTGTTTTATAGCTAGACACAACATGTAAGAAAAATCATAATTTTTTGTGAGCTGCCATGTTTGAGCAAACAGAGAAATCCGTAGTACCCTGATCCTCGCGCTATGGTGGGACTTCAATTAGTTATTAGCTGTTGCTATTTTTCATCCGCAGGGGGCTGATTGGCTGACAGACTGTGACTTCTCAGTGGCAACTCTTGACGCAGACGGGAGAGCCGGGAGAGAAAGAAGAGAAGAGAGCTGGAATGGACTGGGGTAATGTAATTACAGTATGGAAATGATGCTGATCGCTCCAGTAGCCAGAAGGACTATCACACAGAGTGTGAACCCCCTACCCCCCCACCCCAGCCCCGCAGCCCCCTGTCTCTCATCAGTCTTGTGTCTTCCCCAGAAACCACCCAACCCCACTGTGGGGTCACTTGTCTTCCTTGTGACCCCTTTGACGTGTCCCCTATGGCTGTGGTCGAGTTCAACATTAAACCTTGGTTCCTGGACGGCGCTTATGCTGCTCTCTTGGTTATTGGCCCCGACTTTGGTAAAAGAATACAGAGAGATTTTAAAGGGGAAGCGAAGGGCTGGGAAAAAAGGCCAAGCTACTGGTTCCAGCCCTAAAAGCCTTTGTTTTGTTTGTCCTCCTAAAGTGACTGATCCCCAGCCGGCTTTTGTTTCTGAATCTGAAAGAGAATGTGAATCAGAAATCAGTTGCTTGATTTTTTGTGATCATTGTGACAAAAGCTTCTCAAAAGCAGCAAAGTGATGAAAGACTGGCTTTGTGAATCAAAAGGTTTTGGAATAAGATCCCCAGAGGGTCTTACTGTAGTGTCCTTGAGCAGAGGGGTACTGTGGTACAGGGGTGCTGTGGGTACAGGGGTGCTGGGGGTACAGGGGTACAGTGGTACAGGGGTGCTGTGGGTACAGGAGTGCTGTGGGTACAGGAGTGCTGTGGGTACAGGGGTGCTGTGGGTACAGGGGTACTGTGTCATAGACTGTAGCTAGTGTCATGAAAGATGTACAGTTTGCAACTGCAGTTCAGAAACATTCAATCAAATAAATACTGAATAGCCAAACTAAGACATTATTTCTGAAACCATATTGACTTGCCATGTGACGCTTTAAGTCAAGATATCTCAGCAACAACTTAAAAACCGAATTTCCTTACATAATTTCATACTAATTATTCACATGGGGATGGCATATTATTTGTTCATTGTATAGAGCTAGACAATAAATTTAAACTGAAATATACCAAACCGTAGTATACCAAGATAGTATTATGTGGTGTGCTCTGCTCACCGCATTTAATAAACATAAAGATATGCCAAGTTTATACGAATAACTAATATTTCGGTGTCACAAAATGCATGAAACGGATCATACAGTACTCTATAATAGTACTGAATAGCTGGCATCTGGCCAAATGTTTTTCCCTTCATCTGAAGCCCTGGTCAATATCGTGCATGCTTGATCTTATATCCATATGATATCACCCAGCTCTACTTGGTCATAGTCCAGAACATGAGAGGGCCATACTTCATGGACATAGTTAAAATACTCCAGCGTTATGATGCAGTTCTGATTGTGTAGCCAATAAAATATTATAAACACTTATACAAAGATGTAGGATCTTTCACGTTAACCAGGAACTGACGGTTTCTTTCTGCATGGTGCTATGGCAACCGTGATGGAATGAGAAGGTCCCTGGCAGCTGGACGGTGACGGGATAACCACTCACCTGCTCTACAAGAGGACAGCTTCATTGAGGCTTTCTGAGTAACGTATTACATCTGGCCTCAACACACCTCAAAGGAAAATGATGGATAAGAAATAAGAATATGGGAGAATCTTTTTAGAAGATTCTTATTCTCTGCTGTAGACTATTTGAATGCATTTTTTGGATTAAATATGGATTGTAAGGCACAAGACACCCCTGTTACCCTCTCTAGGTTAAGAAATTAGAAGATGGATGAATGGATGGATGAGGATATTGCTTGAAAGGTAGCTTCTAACATGGCACCTCAGCAAACAAATATTTGCTGAAAACTGGGTTTAATGGAGCAAACTTTTTTGTTTATGTATGCTTGGATAACCATAAAATTTGATATCATAATAGTTTATGTTCTTTCATGTAAATCACATATCATCTATGAGCGCACATATAAATTGATGCTGTAGTATACCACATATACAGAATCTTCAGAATGAATCTGTTTCGATAATTATGTGGCATAAAACCCTTGCCGGTGGCGTGCATACAGAAAGATCTAATTATGACATCTTTCTGCAAGCCTCCATTGAGGAGTGAACACCTACATCTCCATCCAGTGAGTGAGGAGCGTCAATGTCTTTATGTGCAATTAATGGGGATTATTATCTGCAAGAAATTAGCTTAAATTGTTTTTAAACTCAGAAGCTGTGTTCTGGAGGCACAGTTTGTAAGGGAGTAATTACATCACAGGCCTTTCGGGAGGGAATGGGAGCTGAAGTGGGTTTTTCAGGACTGGAAGTCTGTCTCCTTTCCATTTGTACTGCCTAAGGACATTCTGGAAATCTCCCGGGGGGAAGCACAGTCCCTTACCACAGAGTCACATATCTGCTGTACCTTTGAGCATTACCAAGACTTTTTCAGCTCTGTCTTGTTCACCCCAAACAATTTCTCCAATGTCTGACAACCTCCTAAATGTTCATTAGGTACCGGAAACCCAGGCTTGTCACAGTAGTGAAACACTGATAACTACACAGTGTCTTCTCCAATGAAAAAGGAAATCCCACCCTGGTAGGTGAGGATAGGGATGTACCTGTACATCATACTTCTGCTATAATGTGAAGACTAGTCCAGGCTCTCTCTTAATCAGTATAAGGCTGTCCTCACAGTTGCCTTGTGCTATGCCCCCACACAGGCCCCTCCCCACTCGCCTGCTGTCTGCGCTCACATTGTGCTTGAGGTCTTCAACACTTTCGTTTTCACTGTGCAACTTTTGTATTGAAGAGAACATAGAAAGAAAAGTGATAAAGATATTTGGATTCGTTCTGGGCGTGATGGCACATGGCCTCCTTATATGTTTGTTGAATATGCAGCACAGTGATTTTCATTTAATCATGTTGCAGAGATAGTCCTGTATTTTACCAAATGTCTCAGAGTTTTGGTGTGTTGCATCCAGTTGTTCCTGAATACTCATTAGCCCAAAATACCAGCAAGCACTGCATCTATGCCATAGCAACATGATCCCATCTGTACACACTACTCTCTTTATACAGCCCACCCAATCTGAACAGCCCACCTGCCCTGTACAGCCTACTCGATCTGTACAGCCTACCCGCTCTGTACAGCCTACCTGCCCTGTACAGCCTACTCGATCTGTACAGCCTACCCGCTCTGTACAGCCTACCTGCTCTGTACAGCCTTCCCACTCTATACTGCCTACCTGCCCCGTACAACCTACCCGCTCTATACAGCCTACCTGCCCTGTACAGCCTACCTGCTCTGTACAGCCTTCCCACTCTATACTGCCTACCTGCCCCGTACAACCTACCCGCTCTATGCAGCCTACCTGCCCTGTACAGCCTACCTGCTCTATGCAGCCTTCCTGCCCTGTACAGGCTACCCGCTCTATACAGCCTTCCTACCCTGTACAGCCTACCCGCTCCATACAGCCTACTCAATCTGTACAGCCTACCCAATCAATTTCTTCTGCGTCTGGTTCATGTATATGTGTATGTATACATGTGAGCATGCATGTGCCATCATTGACATCATGTCTGTGTTCTTTGCTCGTGCACGTTAGTGATCATTCCAGGGGTACTGTGCCAAAGTTCACTTAACTGTGCTCAGGCCCACCTCTCCCACTGGGCTTCAGCATGGTACAGAGCAATCAAACAAACTGTGGAGGTTAAACCTGCTTGGGCATGGTACGAATCACCTAGTGTATGTACACCCTAAATTATTTTCCACTCGGTGTGGTGATATTTTGTTGTGAACTAGCAGAGTTAGTTTGTCAATTTCAGTTATATATAGTCTTATGCTGCAGTTACATCTACTGGTGGAAAACAAATGCCCTTTAATTTTTAAGGCACAAAAATCTAGCTGGGAGGTAGCTGGGTGAAGCACAAACAACATTTTGTAATGACAATCAGACTGCGGTTAGACATTTAGCACACAAGTGGGCCTCTGGGACATGCTGGATGGAATTCCATGGATCTCGTCCATTTCTGTGAAGCAACAGATAAACAGGGAAAATTATACCTAACCAGATTAAGATGCCTAAGTCTTCTCCAAACACTAGTATTCATGTAATCAGCAATGAATATAAAGATGTGAATCTGGATTCAGAATGAGAAGAATTAGATAGGAAATATGGAGAAATGTCACTTAGTTTGAAAATACTATTTTATATTTGGGGTTCTATATTTTATGCTGATTATTTCTATCTATCTATCCATCCATCCATCCATCCATCCTGTATATCTAATGCAGTAACTGTATTAATAATTATTTTCCATCCATCCGTCTTATACTTGCTGTCATCCAGTTCAGGGTCACACAGCATTGGGTACAAGACAGATGGAACCTTGGATGGGATGCCAGTAATTATTACTTTGCATAGTAAAAAAATAAAATAAAAAAAATAAAACTGGATTTATTGTACCCATAATTATCATAAGAGATTTGACCGTATCTCAGGGACAAGACAAGAGACGCCTGGAACAGGATTCTGGTCCATTCCATTACAGCGTCAGCTAACGGCTCTTAGTCTGGAGACTTAGGAAATGGACATAGTTTCCTTTTAGTGTCTGTTGCACTTTTAATTTCAGGGGGTGCACCGGTTAAGAAACACCATCTTTTACTTGATGGTTGCAGGTGCCAGGTCAAGCTGTTGCAGACACTTAACTTACTCAGTGAAATCACCAGCTGAGAACAGTAAAAATGTTTGATTTTTATAATAGCGTACTGAACAGGTAGATTAATTATAGTAAAAGACTAGAGTCCCATGGGCAGTTTTGATAATTGGTGTGTGGGAGTGGTTTATATATACACAGATCATGTCACAGACTGGGGGCAGCGGCGGTGGGGAGGGGGGGGGGGGGTTTACAAGGAACAACAAACATGCAATAAATACCCCCACAAGAGCAATGTGAGAATTTGCTCATGTCTGCAAGCCATGCCGTGGTTGTGGGGGGGAGGGTGAGTCTTGAAACACAGCCAGAACAAGTGCAAAGTGGCACCGGGAGTGATGTCATTCTTAATTACCAGCGTGCTAATTATGGGGAGAGGCCTTTCATGGCGGGATCCTTTGAAGGGTCATTAATAGCTACCCCACCGGTGCAATAAATGTCTCGTCTGTTTAGGGCAGCCGTCAATTTCAGAAATTCAATTTCAACGTCCCCAGGAAGGAGGATGTGGATCTGTTGGAAGCTACCAGGACATGGTGGAGGGGGTGGGGGTGCAAATGTAGCAAAAACAAAAACGCGTCCGTTAAACGTTGCCCAGACACCTGGGCACGAGTCTCAACATTTATTGGCTGATGACGAATGATGGCGGTGGTCATTCTGTCACATTGTGAGGGATTTATATGCATGTTCTTATGCTGCCACAGCACACTAAACAGCTAGCTAGTAAATGGTACAAGTGGCAGACTCTTTAGGTGAAGTTTAATGTGTTGGCACTTGAAACACTGTTTTTTTTTTTGTCCTTCTCCGGGCCTGAAATAATAAGCCAGGTAAGCATTCACTCTGAGTGACTTATCTGCCGGAACTAAATTTCAGGGTAAGCGGACGCATGAGAGGTTGCCGTGGGAATACCATGCGTGTGGGAGTGGCAGAGCAGAGCAGAGCAGAGCAGAGCAGGGGAGCCGGGCCTCGGGAGCCGCGGAGGGAGGAAGTCTGCTTAGGTACGAGAGACACAGAATTACCCGCTCGCTGTCCGGTGGATTGTTGGGACGGATATCTTTGCTGACAGCCAAGCACACATGCGCGGGCGGGCAAAAACTGGCACGCACACACACAGCCGCAAACAGAATACACCTTCAGCTCATATTATGGCCAGACAGGAAGCCAGATTGTTTTCATGCAGATGGATTTTATCCACTGGAATATAATGCATAATGCATTTGACATGCACAGGTGACATGAAATAAATTAAGCAAAAATAACAAAAAAAAAAAACAATTTCTGTTATTGTCACAGGTATCTGCATATGTACTAGATTTAAGTCAAATAGCAAGAAAATTGTTTAGCCAAGCTACTTCAATTCAAATTCTCAGATTTACGACGGCAGGAATCACAGAGCCCGCAAAAATGATGTAAAATTTTAAATTATTAATATGCTGGAGGACACCAGAATGGAGACTTTCTGCAGGTAACGGTCCTGCTTAAGGAGGGCGAAGAGGGGAAGCACATGGACAGGCGGGAGCCACCAAATTGGCCTGTGTGGGATGGTCTGGGGCGCCGTCAAAACGGTGCGGCTCATGCCTCGCTAATGATGTCCCCGAGTACTGCCTCCGGGCGGAGAGTGTTGTCTGATATCTGCGCATCCTCAACATCACACTTTCCCGGGTCCCCCTGTGACCGTGGGACAGGCTTCAGGCTATTTTCGCAAGCCTGGTCATCCGGAGTGCAATTACAGTCACCACCCACTGAAAGGTATCCTCTAAGGAGGCCCTGTGCTGCTCTTAGCTGTGATCTGGGCCCCTGCGCTGGGCAGCCGTCGCTCCACTCGCTGGGCAGGAGGTACACGCCGTACCGAGTCGTCCCTGTTTGGAACTGGAAAGCCAGCTTGGCCTAGTGGCGGAGTGGAAGTGGGGATCCCTGGTGCGGAAGGCAGGGGCAGGAGTGTGACCCCCCACCCCCCACATGCCTCATGCCACTTTTTAAGGCTGACAGACTGGAGCCAGTGGGCTGGGGGGCGGGGCATTTAAAAAGCGTGCCGATCGGCGTGACACCCGCCGCAAGTTCCCATGGAGATGATCAGCCGGGCCTGGGCTCTGCAGGGGGCGGGATTCAGATGACCGGCCCCCCGCATCCGGCACCTCTTCAGCTTCATTACCCTATTTCCTGTGTGGATGTGGCCACCCTGTCACTCCGCTCCTGTACAGCCCGGAAGTCAATGTGGGCCAAGCAGGGCCAGAACCGCCTCGTCGACTCCGATTAGAAACATCAGCCACATCAGCTGGGAAACATCGCTGCCCCTGGGGATTTATCTGTGTGTACCTGTGGAATGATGAATCCAATTAAGCTTAGATGGTTTCTTCCTGAAAGTTGAAAAAAATCCAACTTGTGTTGGGGGGCAACAAGACCCTATGTGACCACTGCAGGCTGAGGGTGAAGCCTTCGGCCCCCTCTTCTCGTGCTCACCAGACGGAGGGTCTGTGCTGTGTGGCGGTGGAGGGCAGGTCCCTGACCCTCATCCACATCGCGATGTGCTCATGTTACCTTGTTTTTTGTCAGGAAAGTTTGCGACCGCCGCCCCCGCCTCCTGGCACATTCCCCATGCTCGCCGGCGGCTGTGCATAATGCCAGGACGCGTCGCGGCGAGGAACAATGGAGTCCCGTTAATGGCACAATTAAAATTCTGAAGAAAATGGGACCCTTTATACGCAGCCTAAAAAAAAAACGCAGCAAGCTGTCAGGACCTTTCACAATTCAATACGAATCTTTTCATCTGGATACCAGCCTCTTCTTGGTAATTATGCTGCATTTATTATGAACCCCCCCCCCCTCCCCACTACAATTTTGCTCACACAGCCACTCCAGTCTAGAAGGTTCTGCCTGTCTGCTTAAAGTCAATGTGGAGCACCTTAAAAATTCTTATCACATTCGGTTCTGCTAATAAGATTCCCGAAGCCTAAAAATGAAATCATGACTGGGAATGGACAACCTCCATAACCGCCATAATATGTCATAACTGGTCAACTCCCTTAGCCATTCCCAGCCTTTCCTCTTTCAAATTCCGGAATTTCCTTCCTCTGTCACTCTGTTAGCCACGTGCTTCGGCAGACTTTGTGGGCCTTTATCTTGTACGGCCTACAGGTATCGTACAGATATTTATCATTTGAGATAAAACTCACCGTATGTCTTTACTAGAGGTCACATTCTACCGTTTATATTTTATTTATTGCCTGTTCTTTAAACCATCTGTTAAAAAGAGACATTCCACGCTAAATTAAGACGTTTGGGAATGTGCTGTCCACCGCAGACAAATCTGAAGTGCCCTTCTTCTGTAGCTCTGGTCTTTCATCCCCATTCTCTCTCTCTCTCTCTCTCTCTCTCTCTCTCTCTCTCTCTCTCTGCTCGATAGATGATCAGTGGAAACCTTATTAAACTCAACACGGTAGAATAAAGGCTTCAACTTGGCCAGAGCAAATGAGAAAGAAAAAGAAGTGAAAATAAGAAACCACGGAACCTGGTGATGCACATTATCACCTTAGTGAGGCCAACTTAAACTGCCCCGTGACAGAGACAGGTGTATAGATAAACAGCCCATTAGGGGCAATTCATTCCTATCCATGCGGAACCGGAGACCAGGCCTGGAACAGGGCTACCAGCAGCAAGTTCCATGCTAATGACGTAAGTCAAACTCCTCTCTGCGTCCTGCCAAGAGCAGCTTCTCTATTTGGGGTTTTTCATTCCCGCTGCCGGCTGATGTGAGACGCAGAGGCAGCTACTCGTCAGCCGCTCTCCTTCCGCATTTCAAATAACCTTTTCATTTATGGATGCGTCCACGAGCTAACAAACAAGGCGAATCATCTTGCTTAAATGCAATAAAAACTGCAATACCTCTCCTACCCCCACATTATCTTTTTTTAGGTCTATCCGGCCATCCATTATCGATGACACAAAGTAGACAGAAAACGCAAGTCATTAAAGTTTTTTCTCATCCGTTTCGGAATAAGCTATGCTGAATGTATTAAAGATTGCTTGCAGTCCTCCATCACAGGCGGCTCCATCCTCTGTCAAATACACAAATTGCACACGGTTAATAATTGAAGTCCCTGGTCTGTCTGGAGGCCCTCTTGTTTACATCCTATCACCCCACTAGCAGCCCTTCTCCGTCTGCATCGCGGGTTACTCTGCTTTCAGATGGGTTTCTCTGGCTCCTCTTCCACTTATCCCTGTCCCCCTGGCTACAGGGACCAGTAGGTCACTTGATCCCACACCCCTCGTTTGACTGCTTAAAGTATGGGCCAGGGGCTGGAATTGACCCCACCTCAGAATCTAAGGGCTGATTCATTCCCTTACTGGGCTCATCAGTTTGCCAAGCAGGGGCCAGCTCACCAAAGACGTCCCCAGCAGACGTGTTCCGCTTGCTGCCGTCTGCAAGTAAACTGCTGGCCATGAGAAAGACGCCTCCTCCTTGTATGAGAATTCTGCATATTTGACGTGTCACTGATCGCACTCTGATAGCAGATACCCAAGGAAAGGCACGGTTCCTACTGAAGCAGGGCTGGAATAGCACAGCTCTGATATATACCTACGAGGGCATTTCAAGTGCTTTCGGACTTCTAATGTGATGTGGGAACGTGCTGAACAGTTATCCCTCTCTGAGATATAAATCGGCCAGTATGCCCTCACGGAACGTACAGCATAAGAAATTGGCCTCGGTGCCAGAAATAGACGCTTGGAACCAAGGGTGGTAAAAATGAGTGTTACCGTGTGGAGGCTAACTTCCCGGCACACACTTCATATCCCACGGTGCACTGGGCTCCTGGAGAGAAAGGAGGGGATTATGGGTGTGACAGTGATGGGCTGGTATGCCCCCAGCCATGATTACCTTTTACAGCAACATGGGTCTATCAGAGTACGGCCATCGTGAATGGGTGTGTACCTGGGCCCCCTGATGAGGCTCTGAATCCCGTGCTCTTTAATGGCCTCCTCTCCTCTTCTTCGGAGGCCCCGGTGTGCCGTGCAAAGCCGGACCACGGCCCACAGAACCCATCGCCTCTCTCCACCCGTCCAAGGTCGACAAGCCGACACCTGCCGGAAAGCCATTCCGTTCTGCGCACGCTTCCTCTCCTCTGCAGCCTGCTCATAGATTAACACAATCGATTCGCGCCACTGCTCTGTGTGTGAGCGCCGTATCGGCAACGCAGCGGCATCAGCGGGGCCCCGCCCCGAAGGACCAGCTGGGTCGCCGGCAATCGCGTTATGTGGCCCTTCTCGGCTTAGTCCGATGTTTATAGCAATGTTCTACAAGGTAATGAAATTAGACTGTAAGAGAGGTGTGCTGCCCGCTTTCTATATGTCCCTTGGCGACTCCTTCAGGAACTTATTTGCTTCCTCCTGGTGGATTAATCCCTCAGCTTACGTGACAGATGGAGTGACTCTGCACGCAAGACTGTGGGTCCAGTGACGGACTGTCCTGGATGCACCCCAGACTCAGAGCAGAGGGGCAGTTATCGAGAGAGGACAGCTGGGTGGGAACAAGGCTGTTCCTGCGTGCAGGAGATGCAGCCACCCACTGCAGAGGCGGGAGGCAGACAGACGGGAGGCAGCGCCGGCGCTGGGATGACACCGTCTCAGGCGGCATCCGCGGGAGAGCCAGGCGGGAGAGCCAGGCGGGAGAGCCAGGCGGGAGAGCCAGGCGGGAGAGCGGGGAGTCAGCCGCGTGTGGGGCCTGTCTGATGGGAAGGTGGGTGACAGGCCACCCTGCACGCGACAGACGGGCCGTCGTTTCCGAGTCCGGACTGGGCAAAAGGAAAACTCAGAAAGGAGCAGAACGAGGCTGGCAGTATGATGGAAGGTCGGTAATGAGCCGATGCCAGGTAGTACGAGGAGTGAAATATTAAAGTTTCTAATTAAATGGGGAGACCTCTTCCTGTCCTGTCAAGGTTGTTTTGGCCATTATCCTGCCATTATCATGTGACGGCCGGTGACTCGGGCAATTATAAACCTCTCCCACTAACAACGGGTGAAAGAAAGTACACTTTGGGAAAAATCTTCATTAATGCAAAGGACATATTTCTGCTCATTGGCAAGGTTGGGAAACAGTACACCTTTCTGGCACCATTATGTAAATGCATTTTACCTAATTATGGAAACAATAATAATAATAATAATAATAACTGGCAATAACAATTGATAACAATAATAAGAAGAAGAATAAGAAGAATAAGAACAGCAACAACAACAATAATAATAATAATTATTATTATTATATAGATTTCTTCTTGACAATTTTCCCAAGATATTTGCATCTCCACCCTTATTAATGCTGAATGCATACAAACATGCTTTAATAGTTCAGCAAGTAAAACAAAAGACATGTATCTCTTGCTTCCACATATAGAAGCAACAACATTGCCAAAGGCAGCATGTGGAGGAAAATCGAGAACATTACATGCAGGAAATATTACGAGTCCATTACTGGCAAATTAACAGGACTGAAAAAAGAAATTCTCTGGGACGAGAATGGCATGCTGACAAGTTTACTAGATGCATAATGAAAAACAGCCGCTGGTATTTGTAGGGATATCCAGGAAGCTCTCCTCACATACCTGAGAATTACTCTTAAAAGGCTGAATATAAACATGCGTTGTTTGTGATACTCGTGCATGCATATTTAAATTCTAAATATTTCCCTCTTTTGTCAGAATGTATTTACGTCGGGATCTTCCCATATTGATGGCAATTGTAACTGCAGTGTCATTTCACATTATTTTTGTTTTATTGGCAAATTTTCCCCATGATAATTTTTATTCTCCATCCTTATGCCTTTATTCTGGCAAATCATGCATTTTATGTAAACGAATCGCGGGCGGGGAGTGGGGGGGGGGGGGTTGAAAAAGGTAGGGAGAAAAAAAAAATGAGAAAAGTTGCAGTACCCCCCGAGGACCAATAGGTGACACTATGCCTCTTGGAGCAGCCAATCCAAGGCAACACATTTTTAGCATGGAGCAGAGAAAAGAGCAGCTCTGTGCTTTTCTCTGCAGGTGAAGTGTGAAAGTGAAACCCAAATGACTGTGTATGTGGAGCAATTTTTTTTTTTTACTGGCTTAAGGTAACAACCGGGAACAACAGACAAATAAACTCCACTGTCTTCCTCTCCTTACTTTCACCTTCCTCTGCCTCTGGGACACTCCCTCCATCTCCATATCACCTCCCTCTCCCTGTACCCCCTGTAGCTCACTGTGCGCCCCCCAAACCCAATTAACAGTAACCATCATTTGGTGAATTCCGACCTTTTGGAAAAAAGAATTGAAATAAAATTTACAGACGTTGCAAGCGACTGTATTTAGATTTCAAAATGGGGAAAAATATAAATGGAAGTGTTACTGATTTGTGTGAAATGGTAGTGCCCAGGACATAATAGACAGAGGAGTCTGTCCAATGCATTAATTTAATAGTAATCTATTCCCACTAATTTATATTACAGCCAGAAGAAGGCTTACAATGGAGTGCTCATTCGTTCCGTTTAAAACTGAGTGTTATTATTCCACTTTATTTTCTGCACAGAATGGCGATTAAGAAAGCGACGATGGACTGTGAAAAATAATTGCAGCCAGCTCATCTCCCGCCGACCGCTCAGGACCCTGAGGTGGCTGTTTCCTGCCTGCCAATACTGGCCACATTGATTTGTGGTTATTAGGGGTTAAAGGGTTAATAGCTGTGCACCCCCCCTATCCCGTCTCACATACATACAGTCCCTATTACCACCACCCCCCCAGCTCAAGATGCAGCATCAGACCCTGAAGGGGCCACACTTTTTCAGCATGGATACCTCCAGTACACAACGGCACGTCCCCCGCATGCCCTACACAGCCTGTAAAGTCACTTTCGACATTTATTTGGCTGTTGAATTCACACAGCACCCATCTCAGCTGAAAGGTATACGTGTTTATATATACCAGTGATTGCAATTTGCATGATTTGTATACATTTATTTATTGGTATCTATGATTGCAGTCAGCACTAATTACATTCCCCCAACATTACCGGTTCCTGCCTTCAAAGCACAGATTCTGATTCCCATGTTTACAGTAGCGGGGGGGCTCGGCCCACACACTGCCCGGAAACGGGGCTCTGCCGTGCCTCAGTGACGGGCCATCGTGCTTCTCCTAACGTATGTCTACGTTTCAGATGCACCGCACCGTATCGGAATGATGGAGTTGCGAAAATTAGGCGCTTTACAAAATGACCCGGGAGACAAGACGTAGGAGATGCTGAATTGCAGCGCTGCGGAATAGATAACCTGTACGATACAGGGCATCATGGGCTGGACGCAGGAAATGCCGGCTGAAACCAGCGTGCAGGAAAGGCAGATCCGCAGCGGTGCACATATCCAGAGAGGCAGGGAGCATGGCATGCGGCAAACTCGGAGGGTGCTGGAATGCGGTGCTCGGAGACCTCTGGTGTGATGCAGGCTGCGCCGAATCTGGGGATGGGGGTCGCCTGAGGGGAGCGGTGGGGGGCATCAGTTCCGCGTGCCAGGCCAGCAACGGAGGCAGGGCACCCGACAGGAAGCTGAGCCTAAACAGCAGGCGGGCAGCTGGGGAAACTTCAGCGGCGCCCCCTGGGGTGTGAGCATGATGTTGCACCATGTTAACCATCTCAGTACCGGCCTGACAGTATGCTTAGCTGTATTGGCTGGCTAGGATATGTCACGGTCTGTATCAGCTCACAATTTCTGTGTTCCAGTTGAGCTGTCCATCTACATTTCTCGGGCGTGTGGCAAGTTATTTTGGAAAAAAATATGTATTTGAGCTCAAAATATCATTTATAAATATTTAATTTCCCATAAACATTTAAGTCTATTATATCTCACCATAATTAATGCTTTTGCACAGTGAATTTAATAATGAAAGTAATGTAAATGGTAAGGTCATGATATTAATACTTTTTAATGGATTGCTTGGTTGGAAGCTAATCAGAAATTCCCGTGAAACCGCTGGCTGTTTTTCAGCGCTGCTCAGCCCCGTAAGGGCAGCGTCTCCACTCACCGCCGTCTCCCAGTGGGGATCACAGCCAGCCTCCGTCTTTCTGTTCTTCAGAGGATTCCACCTGCTGGCGTCATAGCCGGAATGGCCGGGTTCCCACCTGGCTCGGATGATGGTAGGGCGTGGCCAAACCTCGCTTAACAACCAGCTTAAGAGGCAGCGGTGGAAGTCTTGTGGAAAGTGATGTCATCAGCTCAGTCAAGGGCCTGATTATATCCCGGTCAAACATGATCAGTATTCGTTTTTTGGTTAATTAGCAAACACCGGGCACTGTGAAGAATTTGTTTAGAAGACAGTGAGAGGGGTTCACTTGGAAAGGGCCTATTAGTGCGGTGAAAAACATGGCTGCATTTTGCTCGAATATTGTTGGTTTAAATAGGAAAAGGCAGAATTATTGTCTGTAAAATGCTTGAATGGATGGACTTGAACTACTTCTGTTGCTGGTCAGTTCTGCTAAACCTGTTGAGGATCTTTCTCAACAGCAGAACCTACAACCTTCAGGTGAGAGGGGTAATGTTCACTCTGGCAGCCTGCAGCTTCCTGGGGAGTTACGGTGGTGATGTGTGTTATGAGACACATGACTCATCCGGTGCCTCTGCTGTCACCAATGAAAAGTTCAGTATAACTTATCCTCAGCTGTTCACCAGCAGCTAGTTAAAGATACAAACCAGTCAAGGACTCATCAATAACTCTCTTAATCAGCAGCTTGTTGACGAGGAAGCGAATAATGGCTGTCATTTCCGAACATCCGGGTTATGATAAATAACTGGTCACATTCATATATTGGAATTCATATGTGAAATCCAAGATTCTAGTAACTTATGAACTAAGAATGATATATTTATATATATTATATATATGTTCTTAGTTTTTTAATTAATTTATTTCTCAAATGTTGTGTAGTGTGAGGATAATTAAACCTCGGTTTTGAATTGAAGCTCGATTGTCATGTTAGAATCAGAATTCCAGAATGGAATCATTTTAGACAACAATTTGTAATTTATGTCAGTGCAAAATTGTATTTATTTTTGGCATATTTTTGTACTACTTTCATGTTTATATAATGCCCATTTGGATAACTAATCTGATAATAAATGAACTATTTAATTAATCCAGTTTTACTTCTGTATGATTCAAAATTCTATGCCAGAATTATGCTGTGAGGGTCACATACAGTGTATTGGATTTTATTTGATTATATAGTGATGAAATCAGCTGTAACAGAGAGAGTGGTGTGCATATTAACACATGGTGCAATGAGAATGGGGCATTTGGGGCACTGAACACATGCGTCTCTGTTTGCGGACACTGTCTTCTCACGCTGACCCCCCCCCCCCCTCGCCCCCCCCCCCCCCCCCCCCCCCCCCCCCCCCCCCCCCCCCCCCCCCCCCCTCCCCCCCCGCCCGCGCCCCCGCCCCCCCCCCCCCGCCCGGAGACTCGTGTGCGGGTGCGTGAGAGTTGGTGCTGGAATCTGGCTGCTGCTCGGGGGAGAGCTGATGGCAGGGCTCTGCTCGGAGCCGCTGACCAGGCCGCAGGGCAGCACCGGGTGCAGTTTCTCCGGTTGTTGGCGCTTTAGCTTAAATGAATTTCTGGCTGCTTAATGATTTGGAACCGCTGAGTCGAGGGCGGGGGGGCAATCGTTAGTATGATCATAACTCTGCTATTTCAAGTCCCGCCTTCAGTACAGACAGTAGGAATAACAAAACCGTGGTTGTGTCCGTAACCAAGCCGAAGGGAAACGCCACTGCATGTGCACCGGCTGACAGTTTTGGACGAGGAGCTGCTGAAGGTTACAGTGGAGAGCAGGTCTGGGGGGGGGGGGCGCGGTGCTCACACCTCGGCTGCTGGCCTCTGAGTTGCAGCCCCCCTGTCTGCCTCCCCAAGGCCACACGAAGGGCTCCTTGGTCCACAGCGGATATCTGGCAGGCCGGGCAAGCCATGAAATTATCCTGGGGACGAGCATCACCGCCCCACTCCCCTACGACCACCAAGGCCTCACACGTGGAAATTGGCAGTCAACCACCCCCGCCCCCCCCAGCAACTCTCGCCTTTTTTTTCAGGTCTGTTGCACACGGGGCGGAAAAGATTGTATTTATCACCTGTCAGCGTTTGGCAGCGCTGAGTTACGCGACGCAGGACAGCATAAAATTATCATACACAAGCATGAAATTACCAAACTGCCCGGGGACCCGACAACAAAATTATTTCGCTCTCTTATGGGGGGTGGGGGTGGGGGGGGGGAGGCCATTCAGGAGTGGCACTGTTTGAGGTGGAGGTGGGCTGTTTTTGGGCAGGGGAGTGACCACTCCGGGGACATTCATTCATTTGTATGGAAAATGACACCTATTTGTGGGCAGAGGAGCCTCTTAGTGTGCCAGCTGTTGTTTCCTGTTTCTCCTTTATGGCGAGAGGCTGTTCTGCCGACAATGAACGGCTTTCCCCATTATCACAATGGCCAGCAACATCCTTTGACCACTTTAACCTTGCTGTATACATACAGGAAGGTTGTACGTTATGTAAGTACAGGAAGTACAGCCTTTAATGGCACAGGAGGAGCCAATAACAAAATGGATATAGCTGAACTCGTTTATCAGGTGACCTGTTCATTCCTGCGTGTTAACAGGCGGTCCCTCACAGGAGAGGGTTTTTGCTTTAAGGAACACAGGGCAGCTGATGTAATGAGCAGGAGAGCAGCTCACATACGAGAAGTAGTTTGTTGAAAATGTCTCACGCTCCGCTCGTGACCTGGAAACAACTTAAGTTAAGGTTGCAGCTTCTCTGGGCATATTCTCCAGGCTGTCACAGGCATCTGGCCAGGTTCTCTGGGCAGATTATCCGGGCAGTCACAGGTGCCTGGGTGGCTTCTCCAGGCAGATTATCCGGGCAGTCACAGGCGCCTGGGCAGATTATCCGGGCAGTCACAGGTGCCTGGGCGGCTTCTCCGGGCAGATTATCCGGGCAGTCACAGGCGCCTGGGCGGCTTCTCCAGGCAGTCACAGGTGCCTGGGCGGCTTCTCGGGGCAAATTATCCGGGCAGTCACAGGCGCCTGGGCAGATTATCCGGGCAGTCACAAGTGCCTGGGCGGCTTCTCCGGGCAGATTATCCGGGCAGTCACAGATGCCTGGGAAGCTTCTCCGGGCAGATTATCCGGGC
>JAABNY020000039.1:34875535-34891498 GCA_015164015.2 Brevimyrus niger
GGGGTGGGGTGGGGCTGGCTGGAGCAGCCCCAACATTTCAGGTTAACCGGACCTGTCGACTTCTGATGCTGCGCTGGGGGGGAGGGGGGGGGGGCGCCACCTGCCTTCCAGAGCCTGAAAATGTCTCAGCATCCAAAGTGGGGCCCTAACCATGAGAGGCAGCCAGAGAGAGGCTGAGGGAGTGCACAGCGCTTATTCGCTCCCTCAGCCTGCACTGCTGAAGAGACACCAGTCAGTCTATGTGTGTTGGCAGCCAGCAGGAACACTAATGTTTGAAAAAGCCAGTTTATCACATTTCACCTCCTAATGGGCACTACCATTAGAATGACTTTACCTCAGACCAGAATATTCATGCTGTATGCAACATCACATACAGTCTATTACTAAAGAGAACTTATCCATGTGTTCATCCCTCCATGACCGTTTAACCAGCACTAGGCTATGGTGAACGTGCAGCCAATCGCAGCCAGGGGAATACCACAGATGGGAGGCCAGTTAGGGAGCTTTCCATCTGTTTTAACTGTTTATCCAGTGCAGGTACAGAGTGTGCCCAGAGCCCATTCCAGGAAGGCCAGTTGATCACGGAGCACATGCTCAATCACTGGGCGATTTAGGGACATAAATCCACCTAACCTGTATGTCTGTGAATCGTGGGTGGAGAGCAGGGGACCTTGAGGAGGGTCACATGGGCACAGGGAGACCAGGCCCAATCCACGCAGAGGACAGGGGCCGGAATCAAAGCCCAAAACCCTGCAGGTGTGAGAGCATGGCATCCTGTCCCATTTCAGATTATTACCAAGCCCAGCTTTCAACTTCTCACCCAACCACAAGGAAAAAAATCCTATTATTATAGTTTTTGTAGTTACAACATGGATCTCCTGTGGTCAGTGCTGTCACATGCTAAAGGAAAAGCGGTGCGGGTTTTAGCTGTTCAATGCAGGATGCTTATTATAACTCATAGCTAATGCCTGTTCCTGAGGTTCCTCGGGAGGTTTCTGTAGAAACAATATGTATCGTTTTTTTCTCCCCTTTTCACCTTTATTTGAGTTCATGTGGATGCAGAGATCGGAGGAAGGTAAAATTTTGTTAAATAAGGTTAGATGTGGCCCATTAGCCTCAGCCTGGTTAAGCCCATGGATTAAAGCACATCTTCTGCTGAGCTGGTGAAGTTCTCCCAGAAGTCTTAGCTGCTCTGTTGGCCCAGTGAGTAGGACCCTGCAGGAGTGTGTGAGTAGGATGCCTTTGCAAAGGTTAGAGTCTATTCACGAGTGCCACAGGACACCACGCTCCCCATAGGCCTTGAATAGCTTCTTTGTTGCTAATCACCCAAGTTAGTTTTTGCTGCTAGGTGTTGAGGAGGCTAACAGAAGCCTTCATTGCTCACTGTCCAGCTTCCCTGTTAGGGGGCAGCTGGCTGAATAGTCAGTGGGTGTCCTTAGTTTGCTCTGTCAGTCTGCTTGTTTCCTGATTGGCTGTCCTGCTTTCTCTCTCTGATAGCTTAGCTGCTGTGTTAGCTGTGTTAGCTCCTTGGACACACAGGTAAAAGAAAGACCTTGGAACTGAGAATGCTGAATGGGTCGGGTGATTGGCATCACTGTAAGGTCCTTCGCAGGGTCGGCATGTTGGCTCAGCACGTGAATGCGCACGTGCGCATTTTGTGCTCTGGGTCCATCCCACACACCTGTGCGCGATTGTTCACTAGTGCGTCGTGTTTGGTCTGAAGGTGAAAGAGTCTCCCTTTGTCAAACAGGCTGCTGGGCTGACGGCAGTCCATCTAGAACAATTCTCCAAGGGCAACTACAAACAGTGGTGGGTCAAAGTAGGAGAGATGGATAAATTCCAATACCAAATGTTGGACTGAAGACAGTGTGACTGATCGGTGACCTCCCACCCTCAGGGGTGTGTGTTTCATTCCTGCCCCATTGTGTGTGGAGTATTCATGTTATTTTCATGTCTCATGAGTTTCTTTGAGGTTCTCCTTAAACGTTTCATTAGGCATCTCTGAACTGTCCTTAGTGAGTGGGCGAGTATCTTATAATACACTGGCATCCCATACAGGGTGTCCCCATGCTTGGTATCAACTGCCTTCTGGGTGAGAGGCTCCAAGCCCACCAAGACCCCATACTGGGTAAGTGCTTATTGACGGGAGATGAATCGAGCACTTGGTTAAAGATATTATCCCATTCTGGTTAACTTTACATCTAAATTAAGGTCAAATTATTCAGGTCAACTATATACAGATAGTATTTTAAAACTCATCTGAAAAGGTTAAATGTGGCTAACCAGCTGATGCCACCCAGAACCCAAACAGCGTCCTGCTTTTTGGGGTGTAGCACACGGAAAGGCAGCATACCAAGCCGACGTGGGACACTGACACCAACAATAATAACACTGTGATAAAAATCACAAACAAGGACAGCATGAGGGAATCCTTGCACATTAGATTTGAGGTAATATCCCTGGAGCTTCAAGGTCACAAACACACAGGTTGAGTCTCGGTACCTGCAGAGAATTGCCTACCAGCAATAAGTGGTCTGAGAACTCTCCAAACAAATAAAAACACCACTGTGTACACTTTATACATCACTTTGGCTGCAACATAAGGGGAACCATGTGTCTTACTCTAGTGCTGCTATTCAGGTTAGTCTTTACATCATCTCCACCCCAGGAGAAACCCTGGCAACTCATGCTAACTTTTGCTAACTTCTGATCGCAGTGGTGCTCTATCGTAAGGGCATTTTTGAGGCATAGGAAAGGCTCAAAGAACTCATATCAGAGCTGAACATGGCATAAATGAAGAACAAAGACCGTCGTCATCACAATTAGCTTATCCCTCGAGATGAAATTGTAGCAGCGAGCAAACGCATGCTAACGCTAAAGCTCTTCCATTGTACCGATGTATGGAAGCAGTTACATTAGCAGGGCAGGGAATTACTTATAGCGTAAAGTGCAGGGTATTCTCCTGTGTACTAGGAGGTGGGAAGCTTGCATAGTCTGAACAAATAAACTTTAAATACATATATATTTGGGTACCATAATAAGGGAGAAGATGGATTGTGAAAATAAAATAGAGGCTGTAATCCTGCTACACAGTAATTCACACTGACACATGCAGCCATATGCAAAATATTCTTCTAGCACTTTCTGTTTTTATTTTAGAAAACGATACCCGCCCCCATTTGTATACTCATGATATACCATCTTCCAGTCCAACTTATTTCCAGACAAGGGAGCTTGTCTTTTACCATTAATTTACAACCTTATAACATTATATTCCTCTCAAGGCTTTTAACAAACATATTTTCAGTTGTGCATGGAGATAGTGAGGAAAAAAAATAAGAATTGCACTGTGATGTGAAATAAAGCACATTGAAATGATCTTGTGTGTAATTTGAAGTTTCCCTTCCAAAATAGTATTCAAAATGTCACATATGACAGTTCTGGGTAAGGCTGGTGGCCTTTGCTTTTGGGCAGCTCTAGAATATAACAGATCTATAACTGCAGTTTTGAATCCAGCTCAGTACTACATTAACACATTGAAGATATAAAGCTCATCCTGTCCAGGCTGTTCCTCAGCCTCACTGGGGTCTTGGTTCCCCTGTGCAGGATAAGTGGTTAAAACATGAATGGATGGAAATATAAACACTGGAAACATTTTTTGATTACTTTCCTATGTTTTTTTTTATTACTTTCCTCTCCTACAAAGGAGAGTAATAAAGTGTTGCATCACATGACCAGGTCACCTTTGCAGGAGACTGACTAGAGAGTGAAAGAAAAGCGGCCAATGAGTTCTCAGCATGTATGTGGGGACTCCTTCAGGACAGCTGAAGAAGCATCACAGGAGGCCTCATCAAACTGCCCAGCTGATCCCCCCGTTTCCTTCTCCGGCGCGGCCCTAACGAGCCACGTCTGTTTCCTGCTAGTCCTGCCTAACATTCCTACCCTTCTGCGCTTAACTCCAGCTGCCTCTCATTGTGCTCCCTTGTTATTTCTCTGTTGACCCAGAGATTTATGCCCCCACAAATGTGATAAAATCTTGTTATTTTGATGTTATGAGTACCACCTTTTCGGTCCGACCGAAACTCAATTTTATAAAAATATCCGAGTGCAATCAAATAAACAAAAATGCCGAATGTCTGGTATTTTGTTTGGTTACTTATGGTTAAGGTTAGGCCTGAGTAGGGGTTAAGGTTGTCATAGTTAGGATTAGGGTTTTGCCCATAGGGATGTGTGTGTTGCGCCTACATCCATTTTCCATAGCCTGGAGTCCCGCCCATGAAGCGGGGTGCAGACTCCATGCACACAGAGCTGGAGGTGAGGAGTCCCTCTGCCAGTCTCCGGTTCTGAGCGCGTCCATCCTGGATGGTGGTTAGCATGTGCAGGGACCCACTCAGCGGGTCGTGGCGGGTGTGCAAAGGGTGTGAGGAGTCCCCGGGGGGCAGGAGGGGCAGACTCACTGTCACCATGTCGCTGCGCACCAGACGATAGGTAGCAAGGCAGAAAACCGAATTACTGTCCACTGCAGCACTGCTTAATTTAATATCGCCAATGAGCTGTTCTCCCCCTCGGCCGGAAAGCTGGGTGGATTTTGCGCTGTGTCACAAAACATTAGATGTTGTCAAGACAATTCATTTTTCTATGGTAATCTGCGAGTGCCGCCCCTGGCTTCCTGCTAAGATGTCTCAGAAGCATTCTATTTTGGTTTTCCTCTCAAGACGTTGGAGAGACAACAGAAAGGTGCCCCGCACAGGGTCCTCTCTCCAAACAGCTGCGGCACACCATGAAATCTGGCCAGGAGAGTGTGGCGGATCCAGAGGGGACCAGCAGACAGAGCGCTTTCCAATCTCCTGCTCTTAATCCCTGGAGTTTTGGGCAGTTATGACCAGGAATGAACGGGGTGTCGAAGGTCTCCCCTCTAGCTGATGAATTCATGGGCATTTTTACGTTCAGGCTTTTAAAAAAACAAATGACCAAGACGCCACAGAAAACAAATGGTGGCATAGATATATCAAATTATCCCTCCATCGACTTCATAAAAAAATTTCAAAAGTAACAATGAAATTGCTGGGGGGGCAGAGTGGGAGTCCATCGGTGGGGGGGTGGTTATGTATACCATGGCGACGCAGTGGGAGCTGGGCACCCAGCTCCTCATCACTCTCCAGTGGCTTTCCTGAGGGCTCCCGCCTCGCCCCGCCTCGCCTCGCTGACCACTTCGAGGCAGCCGGCAAACAGCTGCCCAGCCCAAGCTGCCGCTACTGCCGCATATCAATGGCTCTAATTAATTGGATTAATGGATAGATTGGTGGGAGTGAGGCCGGGCGGCTGCAATTTCAGCGGGAGCCCCATCGCTGTCCCTCAGGCTCGTTTGAATATGGATGAGGCGAAATTGAGTTAAAACAGAGGAGCGCGCAGTGTTCATTAGGGTGGCCACCCTCTGCAGCGGCCGCTTAATATGCACGCTATTACTATGCAAATCAGCTGTAATGAAGCGACGGGGCCTTCTTTTTTCAATCACAGGAAGAGAAAGCAGATGTCGGATGGGGGCTGGAGGCGTGAGCGGGGGGGGGGGCACTGGGTGTACATTTGTGGGGGGGGGTGCCTGTTGGGGATGTGATACAAAGAAAAGAAGCTCCTGAAGGTTAAGGAAACCTGAAGAGCAAACCCCGCCCACCCCCCGCCCGCTTCTGCGCCCACACACAGCCTCACCTCAGCTGCTCAGGTACCTTCTGGCACCTTCTACCACACGCTCTCTGAAGCCTGAGCGGTGAATCTCGACGAGTCTCGAGTCGCCCCGCTACACGGGGAGAGGTGACGCCGCGACAAAGGCACATGCTTCTTCGTGGAGGCACAGGACACCAGGTCCAGCACAGGAGAAAAGGCACATGAGCAAGCCACTGTTACACTGCTGAAGACACTGCTGAAGACACTGCTGAAGATACTGCTGAAGATACTGCTGAAGGCACTTCTGAAGACACTGCAGAAGGCACTGCTGAAGATACTGCCGAAGGCACTTCTGAAGGCACTGCTGAAGACACTGCTGAAGACACTGCTGAAGGCACTGCTGAAGACACTGCAGAAGGCACTGCTGAAGACACTGCTGAAGGCACTGCTGAAGACACTGCTGTAGGCACTGCTGAAGGCACTTCTGAAGGCATTGCTGAAGACACTGCTGAAGACACTGCAGAAGGCACTGCTGAATACACTGCTGAAGGCACTGCTGAAGAACATGTTTGCGAAATACCATGAGCATCATGCCTTCCCTAGACATTATGGTTAAATTAATGATTAAGTTTATAGTTTTCGGTCTGTTAGTGCAGAAAGTACAGTACCAGTCAAAGGTTTGGACACACATACCTTTAGAATGGTTAATTGTAATATTCTCTACATTTTAGAATAATTATAAAGACATATTTTTTAAACAACTTTAAAATAACAAACATGGAAATATGCACTGAACAAAAAAGAATAAAAAAGAAGAATTTATTTTGAGGGGGCCAGCTCCGTGGGTTAGGACTCAGAAGGCTGCCTGTTCAAATCCCTAGGTCAACAGAGTGAATCACCAAAGAGCAAGACCCTTAGGTAACCCGAGTTGCCCCAGTGACAGGCTGACCCTACTGTTTCCTTAACGCCAGTTTCATGAGGTGGTTTCCTGGGATGCTCTATCAGCTCTCCTGTAGGAGGTCCCACATATGGTGAGCACTCATTGGCCGTTTTTACTTCACTCTCTGGTCAAACTCCTCCAAAACCATTTCTAGTGTTTCAGTGAGGTGGCCTTGTCATGTGATGCAATGTAATCACTCTCCTTTGTAGGAGGTGGCTTGGCATGTCCGACCCTGTGACTGGTACTGTATTTAAGCCAAAGGGTAGGTAGCCAAGCTGTCCTGAGGAAGGATCTATGGAGAACATCTCTGAAGAACTGCAGCCATATTGGCTTCACAAAACCCAAAGTCCAAATATAGAGCTCCAGGAAGTGTCCCTCCTCCCTGTCTGTGAGCACTGTCTGGGCCTGTAAACTCGATAGCCCTGCCTTGCGTCTGCGGTGCCTGTCTGCGCAGACGGGGGCCAGGAAAGAGCTGAGGGGATCACTTTACAGCCAGCATGCAGCTCACTCTGCGTGGGATTGGAAGCTGGCTTGGCTTAAAGCAGCCAGCCTGAAAGCGGAGTTGTAATGAAGCTTATCTGCTGTCTTTATTTTCAGCTCCCAAATTTCTCCAATATCTCTATTCGGTTTCGGGCTGAAGTCGCATTCAGGCTCCAGGAAATCTGTGACTATTATTTTCGCTGAACATCTGTTTTCCAAGTGGATATTGTGGTTAGCTTGGACAATCCTCTTGTGTCTCATAAAAGAGATGGAAAGGGATGATCTTGCAGCTGCAGTTGCATGCATGCTTTACTGCACTGGTCTGCTTGAACGTGGTCCACTTAAGGCCTGTTTCGTGAGGCTGACCTACGCAGTGCAGACAAAGCTGATTATGTGCAATTAGGGCAGGTACTTCTGTGGACAAGGGTGACATTAGAGTGTAATTTAGTTACCATTAAACAAGTTCAGATTAGAATGTGATTTCATTGAAGCTATTTCCCTATCGGAATTATGTTAAGCTGTTCATCAGTTGGTTCTGCAAACAATGGATTCATGGCCAGAGGTCAAAAGTGTCTCTCAATCCAGCAAAAAAGGGGAAGAAGTTTCCACATGTAGATTAAACCATAGTCTGGAATGTAAAGGATAAAAAGGATCAAAGGATTTCTATTAGTCATTGTGCTTGTGGTTTGCACAAGTACAGCAAAATTTACTTGCAGCCTTCATAATAATATAAATGTACATACATTCATGCATATATATACATTCACAACAAAACAATCAATATAGTATTAAATGAAAAATGAATAAATTTGTGATTTTTTAATGTGAAATGTCTATAAGTAATGTAGCCAGAACATTATGCCCTGCTGAACCATATATACAGCTGCAGAAAAAAATAAGAGACCAAAGTACAATCTGTTGTTTCTCTCATTACTCAAGTTAAGGGTGCATGTCTGTGAATAATATATTTTATTTTTTGCAAACTGCAGCCTGGTTCTTCTCTCTTTCTTCGTTAATGAAGGGCTTCTTCCTTGCTCTATGCGTCTTCATTTCTGCTTCTAGGAGCTTGATACGAACTGTCCTAGCAGTGCACTTCACACCTGCACTTAAGGTTTCCCATTCCTTTTGAAGGTCACTTGGTGTCATTCTACGATTCGTGAGAAACAGTCAGATTCTAGTATTAGAATGTTGCTTCCTCCCTTTACTTGGCTTTTTCCGGTCGTTCCCGTCTCCTGCTTGACCTTATTCTTATGTACTGTGGTCATAAAAATTTTGAACGCTTTGGAAGCAACCTGCGGCTCAGTGCAGCCTTCTGCCAACAGAACCACGATTAAGCCAGGATTTTAAAATGCCGTTGAAAAATATAGAGTGGTCTCTTAATTTTTTCCGTGGCTGTACATAAAATGACCTAACTTTGTATTCCCCAATAGTCCCTTTAGAGTAAGCACAGTTGGAAGAGGATTGACATGTTTGTGTGGGAGGTTCAGGGCAGGGATAGTAATGCCTGTTCTCACTGAAACACATTGTTTGGAGCAGAGGCAGCCCTTGCTGGATGATGCATAATCATTCTTCATAAGCAAACCGCCCACCAAGAGCTGCACCTGCAGTGTTTGCACTGAGATGGATTATGCAAGGTTGTTTAGTTGCTTGTTTCCATTTAGAGAACTGAATATCTTACTAAAAAACGGCAAAAAGTTGGCTCCAAATTGGCCTTAGTGTGGGAATGTACTCAGGGTGTCCCTGTGACTCATTCCCTGTGTTTTCTATAGCTGATAAGCAGTTGGCAGATGGATGGATGGAGTATAAATTTTATATAAAAAAATGTATAAAGGTAAATGCTTAATGAGGGATTTGTACCCTCGGCACCCTTTCAGACTCCAGTGTGGGTCTTTAGTAGAGCCGCTAAGATGGTGTAGGTCCACGACTTGCTGTGGTACCCCTTCCTGCACGTGGGCTCAGTGGGCAGTACCACTTTGTTTGGGGGGTCCTGCTGAAGGCACATAGGGTCACCTGGTCCTCCCTCTGACAGCAGGCACTCCTCTCTCCTTCCCCGCTGTAATGGATCCGCCCCCCCGTCAGCCTTCCACAGGCTCTGCATGTCTGACTTGTCTTCCCCTCAGCAGACTTGTGGCTGGAGGTAGCCAGGTAGGGTGGGGGTGCAGAAAAATTCCTGAATGGGGGGGAGGGGGGTACAGAACATTGATCTCAGAGGGGCAGCGGAAGTCAGCTAGCCTGCTCCTTGGCCCCCACTGGATGGGCCCGCCAGGGGGACCCCATAGGCCACATGGGGGAACCCTGGTCTGGCAGATGATTTCAGGACGGGTCTGAGCCAAACCGGAGCATCCCTGTGGTCGGGCCGCCTTTCTGGGCCGGGGCACCTGACGGGTAGCAATGCAGCTCCATGCACGTTTATGGGTAAAATTTCATGCGTGTTTTATAGGACTCCAAAGCTATATGATTACAGAGAACAAAAAAAGCATAACAAACAAATTTTAAGGTTAATTAAAAAAATGCAAAAACTAAGACAAACAATAAATATTACCTGTGAACAAGAAAAATGCTACAAAAATAAAAAAGACACGCAGCGCTGGAAGAGGAGCTGACTGGGAAACTTGCAGGTGATGCGCTCCAAGGAGAAGACACCGAGAAAACTGCTCTGGGCTCCAAGGTCCAAACCGTAGCTGCTCTCAGTGTCACACTGATCTGACCTCCTTCTCTACCGCTCACAGTAATTCATACCTCCTTAACTACCTCGCCTTTAATTGATCCTGACCTCCTTCTCTATCCCCTACCCCTCACAGTAATTCAGACCTCCCTATTTACCTCCCCTCACACTGATCCTGTCCTCCTTCTCAACCTCCCTCCATTTCACACTAATTCAGACCTCCCTAACTCCCTCCCCACCTAATTATCCTGACCTCCTTCTCTCTACCTCCTCACTTCTCACACGTATTCAGACCTCCCTAACTACCTCCCCACACATTGATCCTGACCTCTTTTTCTCAGCTTCTTCACCTCACATACTAATTCAGACCTCCCTAACTACCTCTCCTCTAGCATTAATCTTACTTTTCTCATGCTAACTCAGTCATCTTGTTTCTCTCTTCTCATGCTAACCTGGGACTTGGGAATACAAACTATGAACTGCACCTGGCTAATGAGTGTTGTTCTGTAAGTCTCTTTCAGTGAGGACCCCCCCCCCCCCACCACCTGTGGTCCCCTGCTGAAGGATGTTTGAATAGAATAGGATGAAACCATCTATCACTGCACAACTGTCTTTGTTATATTCTGCAGGAAAAGATGGACATGGTGAGAACTCTCCTGCACCCCAAAGGGCGTCATTTCCAAGTAACCTTGAACACTTGTGCAATAACGGTAGGGGCCAGTCCTGACCTTTGACCCCAATGTCCTCTTCTTGCTCACCTGCCCCTCATGTTTTCATGGGGCTGTGCCCATGTTTAGATGTAACATTCTGTCTGCACCTTAGTTCTGTTTGACAGATGATTTGCGGGCACTCTAGAAAAAAATTCATTACATTTTGTAAGTCGTCTGTTTCCCAGAGGATTCTGACAGAATGGACATGGGGCATCTTATCACCTTGCCTGACAAATGCTTTTGTCATGAATCAGGTTTACACTTTCTATAATAATTCTACAAGAAATTACATATGCATGCAATTAAATGTTTTTCTGTCTAAAATTTAATTCATTACTTTTTATTACTTGCATTCAATATATGTTCTTGTGAACTGATACATTTGAGGATTATGAGACCTGTCCGGATTTTTTCAGAAGGTTAAGTGATGTAGAACACCTGGATTGTTGTGACAGTATGTGTGGAAGAAAGGATTATGGGACTGATAGCAGGGGTAATGCGGTCGCCATGGTTACGGCATGCTATACTTTGAGACATCAGAAGTAGAGGGAGTCATCTGTATGTTAGGTAACTTGATCAATGGGGTGTGGTGGAAGAGAGTGGTTTGTTGATAGGTCAGCGACGTCCCGCCACTAGGGAGCACTGGGTCTGGGTTAAACGGGAGTCAAAATAACTTTGGCATTGGAGCAGGCAGGTAGAGACATGGTCTTTGAAGCAAATACTTTAGCAAAAGAGATAGCAAGAGAAAAAAAAATCAAATTACCTCTCCATTTCATGATAATGGATTGTTGTAGTTAAAAAAAGAATTTTAGGGGAGTCAGACTCTCTGGAATTTATGTCTTGTGAGAAATAACTTTGTCTTTAACCCCTGCTCTGCCGAAGCGTCCGATGGCAAGAGAAACGCAGCCCGTCATAAAAGCAGGAGCCTCTTCTGAGGTTTATCAGCGACTGGAAGAATAATAATGGTGATCCTGTGTGTGATGTCATCAAAAATGTGGTACTTTGTAAGCTTATTATTGCAGGTTTGGTCAGCTTGTCATGGGCTGCGGCAGCCCAAGGAGTCGCATGTTTTTCCCAAGCAAACCACTTTAAAGAAAACAGCCTAATGTTGAAGTGATCTGTGAATGTCACCAAAGTAATATAGATTTACTTTTTCCATTTGACCATCTTTAGCAGCATGAAATAAATAACTGTTGTTTGATGACCCAGCCAGAAAGGATGCATCCTTTGCTGTCAATGCATTTTAAAAGTGTCAGATGGGGGCTGTTATACATAATATATGGCTTTCCTTCCTCGCAGTCCAGAATCATCGACTTCACATCCTGGAGCTTCAGTGGTACAGAAATGGCCCTCAGTTGGTGGCAGCCCGTGATTCTGGAGCAATGCTGTGAGGTGAGGCACCCACCCTGTAAGCTACCAAGGGTAGTGATGCCTCACAAGCTAAAATGGCGCTAATGGCATGGTAATGCTACCATTAATGCTATGGCAATCAATACTATCACAATCAATATTGCTATCACTATCAAAATGCTATCACTATTGTTAATGCTATCACTATCAATAATGCTATCGCTATCATTAAGGCTATCATTATTCCTAATAAATAGTCCTATCTACACACAGAGAAACCTGCTGCTAGGTAGCTAGAGCAGCTAAAAGAGGTGCCCAGGGCGAGCTGGAGGTTACCTCTGAGGCTCTCCCTGGCTGATTTCTGCAGTTGCCTAGCTTTGCTGCCCAGGGACCCAGGACACAAACCCCGACAGTCATGGGAGGTTCAACTGACTTTTGGGCTGCCTGCAACCCCCCCTGTCAGTAATGGGCCTCTGCTCACTGCAAAGAAGCTAAGGGTATTTATCTGTACAGACAGACCTAAAATACTGGTGATGGACAAGGATTTCACACCAACCATGGTCTAAGCCAGATATCATTACATATTACAAATCAGTGTGTGTGAGAGACTGGTCCATCATTAATTGTTTTTAGATGAGGCTCAGATCACCTAAAATGGCCAAAGAGATATCATGATTTGTATAGTTTAAACATAATGCCAGCTCTGAGATAGGAACATGAAATCTATGAAGAATGTTTGATTGTTTAGCATATTGGAGCATTTAGGGAGTCTGGTGAGAATGAAAATGCGAATTGAGTTTTAATTTGGACCATGAAGCCATCGGTATAGATCATTATTTTGGACCAGGCTGGTCTTCCCAAGCCCAGGTGGAATGAACTGGCTGCAAAGATGGTGTGGGAATTTCAGGGCAGAAATGAAGATGGGTGACAGTAGAGATGAGGTGGCAATTGTGGGGATTAATGGCGTGTGGTGGGATGCCCCTTACATACCTCTCACACCTCCAGCCGGCAAACGTTTTGGCTGTTTTACGAGGGGGGGGGGACACAAGCTGGTACCCCGTGTAAAAGGAGACGAGCAGAGAGGCATGAATTGTGTAAAGCTCTCTTGCAGTGCAGTGACCTCACGGTATATCAGTGTTTTTCTTAACGTTGTGGAGACCATTTTTCAGGTCCCCACAAATATCTGTGAATGCAGTCAAAAAAGCAAAAAACTACTTTTTGCCAACTGCCAAAGGTCTCATATTTTGTTTGGTTACTTATGGTTAAGGATAGGGCTGGGTAGGGGTTAAGGTCCTAAAAAGAACAATGCTGCCTCATTTCAGCTCAGTAACATAGGGCTACGATGATGATTCCTGGTCTTAGAGGAATGTCTTATCAGGAGAGGTTAGCTGAGCTGAATCTGTTTAGCCTTGAGTAAAGGAGACTAAGGGGGGACATGATCCAGGTCTATAAGATTCTAACAGGTCTGGATACTGTTCAGCCAAATTGCTATTTCAATATTAGATTAAATACTAGAACTTGTGGCCAAAAGTGGAAATTAGCGGGAGAACATTTTAAAACAAATTTGAGGAAGCATTTACTTATACAGCATGTAGCTGGAGTATGGAATAGTCTTCCTGATAGTGTAGCGGAAGTGAAACCCTGGGTTCCTTTAAATCAGAGCTAGATAAGATTTTAACAACTCTGAGCTATTAGCTCAAAAAAAGTTCTCTCCAAAAGAGCTTGATGGGCTGAATGGTAATGAATGGTAAATTTCTTTTGTTTCTTATATTGGGGCTAGAGTTTTCCATATAGAAATGACTGGAGAGTCCCCACAAAGATATAATTGCAAACCTGTGTGCATATTTGTGCAGGTGCGTGTGTGTGTCTGTTTGTGTGTCTGTATGGATCTGTGTGTGTGAATGTGTGTGTCTGTGACTGGATGTGTGTGTATGTGTGTGAGCGGGGTATACTTTATCTTATGGGGATACAATGTCCCCATAACATAATGAATACCCAATTATTCCCTTATGGGGACCAGTTTCAATAAAAATCTGTGACTGCAATGAAAAAACTAGACATTCAATGGTTAGGGCTGGGTAGGGGTTAAGGTTGTCATAGTTGGCATTAGCATTTTTCCCATAGAAATAAATGAGCGGTCCCCATAAAGATATGTTTACCCGACATGTGTGTACCTGTGTGTGTGTCATGTGTCTGAGAGATGAGAGAGTTTCTGGGAGATGAGTAAAGTGGAAATCATGCAAATCTCCTCAGATTTTCCACACAGAGCGCCGTATCCTTGTCGCCGGGAAGAATAACATCCCTCTGAAGGATTTTTCAGCAGCCTCCCCCGAATAGAAGAAAATTCCCCCCCCCCCATTTTTTATTCTTTTACTCACTCACCCTGACGGATGCTAAAAGGTGAAGATGCATCAAGGCAGAGGCTCAGACAGACAGGCAGCACGTGTCTGAGTGCCGTCCTGTCCAGTGTGTAAGGTAAGATCAATAGCATCACATTTTCAAAAGGTTGGCACATGCTATTTACATATAGCTTATATATTTAAAAGAATTATGTATTAGATAAGATAAGGCAAACTTTATTGGTCCCAGAGGGAATTTCTTGAATAATTATAATCACTAGTATATAGTGAATAAGTAAGTTGAAAGGACTACATTCTTTCAGGAATTGTTACACGATGTTACTCCTGCTCTTGGTGGTGTCTTGTGGTGATCACAGCGCAAAAGCACTTCATAGTGTGAAGCCGTCACTAATCCACACCAACGGGAGACGGCCCCTTTCCACCCGGATGGACAGCGGCTTCAGTTACAAATCCGTGCTTCCTGTCGGGAGGAAAATGGCCCCACACTGTCCTGGAAAGCACTCTGCAGAGAGGGAGGAGGAGGAGGAGGATGGGGAGGAGGAAGGGGAGGAGGAGGAGAGAGAGGAGGTCCGCTGGTGCTGCTTCGGGGAGAGCAAAATATAATAAGACCTTGATATACTTAACAATATGATTTTTCTAAATTCACTGGAAAAAACACAAGTGTGTATATGGTCTATATGAGTGTGTATATGGTCTATGCAAAACCTGAAAGTTCATGATGTGTGATTTTTTGTTGCTTCAGTTCTGGATGTCAGTGGGTTGGAGGCTGGTAGGAATGATGAGGGCAGGATTGGTAATCGGGTGAGTGAGAGTCAGGTGGGGGGTGGGTGGACGGGGGGAGGTTGTAAACGGGGGCTAAAAAGCGACCCGATGAGGCAGTGATTTTATTTTTATGGCAGGAACGAACCCTGTTGTGCTGGGTGACCTCTCACATCTCCCCCTCCATCAGGGCTGCTATCCTGCAATTTCATTTCGGCCGACTGCAAGGCTCCGGTGGAGCAGAGATTTACCGGCTCGGCGCTGAGGATGAGCAGCAGACGAATCTGTGGGGGTTAGGGCAGTATCAGCCAGGGGCTTCTTCATTCTCAGAGGATCTTGTGGAAGACTGCTTCCATGAAGACCCCGTTTATTACACCTAGGTTCACTGGACCAAATAGCAGTTCATGACCTCTGCTATTTATATCTATGGTAGTACACTGCTGTTGCTGCTGTTTATGAAGCTCATGTCTATGGTAGTATGCTGCTGTTGCTGCTGTTTATGCTTTTTGTATCTATGGTATCTTATTTCCAAAAATGCAACCCAAAGACTGTAGTTTTCCTTGATATTTATCTGTTGGTCATAAATATGAGACCTGCCAGAAGGATCTATTTAATTGGTTGAGGCAATGAGGTTAGGGGACGATAAACAGCAGTTATCTAAAGGGGAATATTAGGCAACCACCTGTTTTGTAAAAGAACAGAAACAACAAAATAAGAAGAAACTACCCAGCTCCCCGCTGGGCGGTGCCATCCTGTCAGACTCGGCTGTGATCCGCTCCCCGGGACCGGAGGCCATAAGGTTCTGTAAAGCCAGCATTACTGCCTCCTATCTGGGTCTGGTGTGGCGAAGCTCTGTCACCTGGCCGGCGGGCAGTGCCAGCCTGTCAGATCACATCGTCATCATGGCTGGGCCCTAGACCCCCTTCACCCATCACACACCCAGTTCTATGTCATCCCCCCCCCCCCCCCCCCAGCGGAGTCCCCCCTCCCTGCCACCCTCAAACTTGTGGCTTTGGTTTTTTTTTTGGTTTTGGGTGT
>JAABNY020000039.1:34902445-34914039 GCA_015164015.2 Brevimyrus niger
AACCAAGAAATTAAGTATATTTAGTGGGGAATTAGTAAAAGAACCCAGGAAGCGCCCGAATAGGTTTGATAGGGGCGGTACACTTGTAATTGTTGATGCCTCCTTTGTGATTGTTGTTTCCTCCCCTGTGATTGTTGCCCCCTCCTTTTGATTGTTGTCTCCTCCCCTGTGATTGCTGGCCCTGCCTTGTAATTGTTGATGCCTCCTTTGTGATTGTTGTTTCCTCCCCTGTGATTGTTGCCCCCTCCTTTTGATTTTTGTCTCCTCCCCTGTGATTTTTGTTTCCTCCCCTTGTGATTATTGACCCTTCCTTGTAAATGCCAGCCTCTCCCTTGTGATTATTGTCTCCTCCCCTGTGATTGTTGGCACCTCCCTTATGATTGTTGTCTGCTACCCTGTGTCCCCTCCCTTGTGATTGTTGATCCTTCCCTTGTGGTTGTTGTCTCCTCCCCTGTGATTGTTGGCTCCTCCTTTGTGGTTGTTGTCTCCTCCCCTGTGATTGTTGGCTCCTCCTTTGTGATTGTTGTCTCCTCCCCTGTGTCCCCTCCCTTGTGATTGTTGATCCCTCCCTTGTAGTTGTTGTCTCCTCCCCTGTGTCCCCTTCCTTGTGATTTTTGATCCTTCCCTTGTAGTTGTTGTCTCCTCCCCTGTGATTATTGCCCCCTCCTTTGTGATTGTTGTCTGCTACCCTGTGATTGTTGACCCTTCCTTGTAATTGTTGTCTCCTCCCCTGTGTCCCCTCCCTTGTGATTGTTGATCCTTCCCTTGTGGTTGTTGTCTCCTCCTCTGTGATTGTTGGCTCCTCCTTTGTGATTATTGTCTCCTCCCCTGTGTCCCCTCCCTTGTGATTGTTGATCCCTCCCTTGTAGTTGTTGTCTCCTCCCCTGTGTCCCCTTCCTTGTGATTTTTGATCCTTCCCTTGTAGTTGTTGTCTCCTCCCCTGTGATTATTGCCCCCTCCTTTGTGATTGTTGTCTGCTACCCTGTGATTGTTGACCCTTCCTTGTAATTGTCGTCTCCTCCCTTGTGATTGTTGCCTCGTCCCCTGTGAATGCTGGCCCCTCGTTTGTGATTGTTGACCCTTCCTTGTGATTGTTGGCCCTCCCCTTTTTTAGCTGAGGGCCAAGGCTTCAATAAATTTCAATTTAATTTTACAAAACTGTTTAGGTCCCATAATGAAGGTTTTCTTGTTCATGAAACTGTTAGTCGATAAATCTAACATCGCTTTCTGTGGGCTTTTCCTCAATTGATTTGCCACATTGTCAATTGGAGCATTCTGGATAAAAAACAGGAAGAAAATAAACTGAAAAATCATTATAAGAGCTGCTACTGTAGCTCTAATCAATAACGATTTTTATTTTTTTTATTAGTTAAATGCCTGTTTTACAACATTTCTGATCTGGGCATTTGAGGAAAAAGAAGAGTGAAATAGGATTTTAGCCTCCTTTGGAGTGGATCTGCTGGTGTTACTGGGCTGGGTGACCTGGATGAAGATTTTCAGAATATTTTTGGGGAAGATTTGTCCATCTAAATCTAGATGAGATACTGATGACAAAGATATTTGACAAAAGTCTAAAACATACATACCAGCGCTACCAAACATAGCAACATATGACAAATAATATGCTATATATTTTAGATTTTCTTTTCCTCATGTATAACAACAGGCAAGAAAGACTGAAAAGGAAAATTTTAAAAACACATGTTGCGAGAATCATGAACTACTTTTTTTTACATTTGTGAAAACTATATTAGACCAGAGCTGTACTGTGAATGATAACAATGAGCATCTCTTTAGGAACTACACTCTGAGAGGCAGACAGTAAGTAAAGTGTTTGGGAGTGAGAAGCTTAGTTCCAGAAGGAGAAAAGAAGACAGAGGAGGAGAGAGAAGGTAACAGAATGAGAAAAGTGAACCAAAATCAATGAAGATCAATGGGGAATCTAGTACAATGCATATACAAATGCTGAGGTCTTTCTGAGAGTAATTGGAATTGACCTCCCCTCAGGTAAAATGTCTGTACAATAACACTCTTTACAAAAACAAAGTAGCAAAGAACACAAAGGAATAAATAAAAAATTGATGGGAAGCCTTGACAATGTTTTTGTGAAGCAATTTGACAATTGATATTTCTGTAATACACAAATATGAATGTAAGCACAATGACACACACACACACACACACACACACACACAAACATATGCACACACAATTAATAATCTAAGATAATGTAAAACACAGATATCCTAATTTATAATTCGCAATACGGCTTCCCCTCTCTTCTTGTTTTTGAAACACCACAATGCCACGGTTGTTGATTTATTCCGAAGCCTTCTTTGAAATTCTCGAGACGACGTCTGTGGCTTTTGAAACCTCTTCATTGTCTGCCCTTTATTCTCTGAATATGAGCTGTGACTGACACGAGAGATGGTAACCTTTTTCAGGATGCAAATTCCTCCAGACAACACCTGAAATACCCTTCGTGCTGGGAAGTGCACAAAGACGAAAGAACAGAAATCAAACAGGAATGGAACAGCTGAAGTTTAACGAGAGATATAAGATTTTTTGACTTGCACCCTAACTTCCATGATAATATCTCTTCACAAGACCTGAAAAGAGTATACAGTTATCCTATAAATCCTTCATTTCAAAAGGTAGATGATATTTTTATATCAATCCTTATCAATAACAGTCACTTAATGCTTAATAATCATATATTAATTCTTTGGAAGAAGCAGTTGGTTACCGGATCTAGAATATTCTGAGTCTCTCTCTTATCTTACAGGCCCTGCCCTGAGAATGGGACAGCGATGGAGGCTGCGTGGCAGGCAGTAATTCCCTGCTGAGAGGCATTACCATCTCAGGTGAGTCCTACTACTTTGACTTCCCACTTGGATGAGGCTGTAGCTTTGATTTTTCACATCTGCGTCCCATTCTCAGGAAAGCGGACGAAAGGATAGCTCGTTTCCCCAGCGATGATGTGCCAACACCTTTGTGAAATCACATTAGAGTAGATTAGCTTGGCCATTTGAGCGAAAATAGATCAAATCCACATGGCTAGTAGGAGTGGCCAGAGGAAGGGTAGCCCAGGTCTGCTTTGTGACATGTACTGATCCAGCACACCTATGCAGCTAAGGACTCATGACAGAATTGTGACATTTTCAGTTTGTGTTTCTCCTACCAGGAACAAAAATGTGGATGTCAGGCATGAAGCTGGAAGGGAGGAAAAAACATAGATTGTCTGGGGGTCCCCAGTTACTGGTCTGGGAATTGCTGTTCTCTGTGTCCAGCTGAAAGTTCAGATGACTATAAAAAGCAAATATAAAACAAGGGAAAATAAGCAAAGTTTACATGTAATATTTTGAGGATGGCAAGTTGTCTTAGCAGTATGCACCAAGAGTGAAATTTCCATATTTTAAGATTTATGTGATTTTTTTTCTCCAGCAGAAACATTAAGCATTTAGTTTTCAGTTCAGCATAACAGGTTTGTCCTCTGAATTACTAAACATGTTAAAGGAAAGAGAGGCTTAGGGAAACATTGGTGAATAAACTTGAGCCATTACTGAGATTTTAGACTAAGAAATATCATCGTTGGAGGTTGAGATCTCCCTTCAAGATCTCTTAATATACCTGAAGTGGAAATCTCCGAGAGCTATTTTTGGATTCAATCGAGCCATTTCATGTTTGCTATAAAACATGCACATGAACGATCTGAGAGGTGTGTATCTAAGCAATACACCTTGAATTCATGTTTATATTCATATTCAGCAGCTTTATCCAGTATGGGGTCATGGCAGGTCTGAAGCCAATGACGGGTACCATACACACGTGCAAGTCTACTTACAGGGAATGCGGCTTATGCTAGTGGTCACCAATAAATTAGCAGGGTGCTGACTTAGTGTGAAAAGTGGTTAGTGGTGCTATTTTTCAGAGTCTAGCTGCACGCTTTGTTAGCAACCCTGCCCCTAAAGTGCTTCACGCATCGTAAAAGCTAACAACCGCTAATGTGATCAAACGTGTGCCGTCCCACTCTTGCTTTCCTGGCACTCTCAGCGTGTCTTCAGGAATAAGGTGGGGTCTGGGCATTGGTTTATGATTGTTTTGGTTCCGCGTTGTGGTTGATATTTTTAGCTATAGCCCTAGCTTGATATTACTAGCTGAAATGAACTCGCTTTGAAGGCCTAGAACGCAGATCCTGACTACTGACTGCTGACCACCTCCTCCGTAACCTCTGAGCCATCTCTGTTTTGGCACCTGTCTGGAGTCTGCTGCTCTCAATCCACAGTTAATCCTTTATCCAAAGCTATTATCAGAGCAGCAAAAATGCAGGCTGCTCACTGGAGGATATGATAGAGCCTGAGAGCCAAGAATGTTTGCAGTGAAAGATGTTTCATCCCTCACTCTTTTTGAGTGGTTAAGGTTTTAAACCCATCACCCTCTGTGGGTGCTGTCTACCCCTCTGAAAAAAGCAGGAGACATAGAATAAATAGAATGAAATTATGGCAAAATTTATCCTAATAATAGGTGTTTCTGGTAACCCCACCTCCCCCACCTCTTTGCACCCCAGTAAGTTTGTCTGGATTTATATTGGGAGACAGTTTAACACTGGCAGAAATTACAGGGCCAGGAGCTCACACTCTTCTGATGGGGGGGGGGGTCCCTCTATTTTCGGGTTGAACACGTTTTTTGTGCTCCGGGAGAAATCCGCCCCATTAATCGAGTCAGGGAGTGAAAACATAATAATTGCCTTCTTTGTATTAATGTTTGCTGCGCGGCTAGATCTGTGCAGAGGGAAAAGGTCGTTCGTCATCCAATGTAAATGTGATCGCAATTAAGGATCAGCCCTCACACAAATGGCATGTCTGCTGCTCGTTCAAACGTCGTCTGTCCGTGGAAAATGGAAGGATTATCGTAACTGGACGATATCCTACCAGAGAAAAGAGAAAACAAAAAAGACATGGGCTGATCACAGAATGTTTTCCCTGTTCTTTATAACAAGCAGACATTTCCAAGGTCATCCTAGCATGAAAGATGATTTTCTGCAATAAAATATAAATTATCAGTGTTGTTCTCATTTCGCACAAATAAATAAATAAGTTTGGTTTCAACGATCACAGAAAAAATAAGTACAATGTTCTCAGTGGTTGTAGGTTAAATTGGCACCATGCCTATTCAAAAAACTATGTGAACAAGGAAGTGAATAACCCAGGATGGGGCGCCAACCCATCACAGCTCCAGAGAGTATACTTGTATACATTTATGGGCTTCCACGAGAGAGTGTATCGCATGTACATTTATGGGCTTCCACGAGAGAGTGTATCGCATGTACATTTATGGGCTTGCACGAGAGAGTGTATTGCATGTACATTTATGGGCTTGCACGAGAGAGTGTATCGCATGTACATTTGTGGGCTTCCACGAGAGAGTGTATCGCATGTACATTTATGGACTTGCATGAGAGACTGTATCACATGAACATTTATGGAGATGCACGAGAGCGTGTATTGCATGAATATTTATGGACATGCATGGCAGCGTGCATCACATGTACATTTATGAACGTACGCGCGAGTCTGTATTGCACACAGAGAACTGCTGAACTGACTGAAATCATGTCTGCCCATCTAAAAATAGCTAGTTCACAAGCATGTTTCCTGCGAGTGTTTTAATATTGACTTTTTACTCTTTTAGAAGTAATGGCAGTGGTTTGTATCATATATACTGAATGTGTAGCGATACCAGTTACCAGTAGCCTAAGAATGTACAGCGTCTGTCCCATTATGGGAAGGTTGCCAGTTTGATCCCAGACTCAGCAAAACAGTCACATGGCCATGGAGCCTTGAGCGAAGCCCTTAGCGCTCAGCTCCATGGACCAGCCTTTAGTGCTAAGCTCACTCTCACCTACATATGTCTCATGGAGAGAAAGTTGTGGTAAGCGAAAAGAGAGTTGCATGGCTATCGATGAAGTCGTCATCATCATCATCATCATTATTAGTAGTAGTAGCAGTAGTAGTAGTAATTTTAAGATTGTTATGCCCCCAATGCATTGCATCAGAGGGATAGTGAGGTGTACCTCACCTAATGGGAAAAGCCAACAAGTGGCCCGGTCTGGGTGGCTTATGGCGGTGTGGCGGATGATTAGGTTATGGGGTGGGGGAAATTAACAAATAGGTGTATAGGAGTCTACTTAAAAAACTAAATAAAACTATTAAAAAAAAAAGTTAAAGGGATTTAAATATTACAGTATAGCAAGCTGCCTTTCACTTTAAATAAGTCATGAACTGGCAAAACAAGAAATGCTGTGTCTCTGTGGTCTCACATTTCGTATACATTTTATAGGATTAAATGTAGAGGAAAATTAATTTTCAAAATAAAAAAAATAGTAAAACACAACTAAACAAAAAGTAAGCATGCTTTAAAATGGTTTCTAGCTTTTGTAGCTGTACCCACAACCCCCCTGTCTGTCATCCCTCTCTCTTCCTCTCTTCTCTGTCCCCCTCTCTTTTTTTGGTCTTTCTGGTTCCCTCTCTTTGTGATTTTCGCTAATTTCACCATGCTGAGGGAAATTTGTCATGCGCGTGGGCTCGTTTGATTTCATTAAACAGAATATTTAAGCATAAAAATTGTTTAATCGTCTCATGTCATTAGGAGATGAATTCCATTTTGCATACATTTGCATACTTCCTGAGGAATTAGGCCCGCTAATATGCTAATGAAGCATGGGGTTATAACAGGGCTGTTTATTGTGATCACCCAGGGCTGCTCCATGCTCGCCACGGCAACATCTGCGAGGCCAAGGTGTACTTTACTCATACTGCCCTGTGAAATTACCCAAAGCTACCCATTACTGCCATACTTTATTGACAAGACCGTCCAGAACCCATAGGAAAACTAGAGATTTCACATTAGCCGTGATTTATATAGCATGAACTGACACTATATAAATATTTATTTTAATATAGCCTAAGTCCGCAGGAGGCAGATCAATGGCCAAGAGGCTAGGCTAAACTGATTGGTTGTGTTTCCATGGTGATTGATCAGCAGTCCGGGTACAGCTAATGAAAGGCAGCTGACCTTGATAGGCTGTCATAGCTCAGCTAGGGTCTGTGGTTGGTCAGGTGAGCAGGTTCGGCGCTCGGGCTGAGTCTGTTCATAGGTCTTTAGTACTTTTCCCCCTTGGCTGAGTTTCTGTGGACTTTTAGGATTTTCTGTCCTGAAAGGGATGGTGACTGTTTTGTATTTGTATTTCCAATAATAAAATTCTTTTTTTTAAAAATTTGCTTAACCCCCTACAACCTGCACGTATATTTTTCCCTTGATATTTCAGTATTTTGTTAAACAGTTTCACTAAATGTTTAAGAGCGCCTTTGAAACATTATAACTAGAACCCAGAACGTCAAGACCTTGTATTACATTACTTTCTTTATGGGACAGCTTGCCAAGTGAAATGCCAGCATATTTTAAGACACGCTTGCTATAAATTCTGTAATAGCTGTGACTATGTACTCAGCCATAGAACCAAAACAATATGAAACATGCACATAAAGGTTAATATTCATTTTGCTTCAATAGTGTCAGGATCAATGCCTGTCTGGCCCTGTCCCATGTGTCATATCTCCATTTGGCCAGCAGGTGTCACTGGCCATCCTGGTCCCTCATCTGTCTTGTAGCCCTTGTTCCCTAATGTTTGTATTTGCTCCCCAGGCTGTCATATGGCTTAATGCTCAGCCACCGTTCCCAACACTTCTTTCTTGGTCGTTGGTTCGAGGCAGACCAGAGGACATTCTCAACTAATTATTATTTGATGTTCCTCTGGTTTATCATTTGTATAGGTATTTCAGTTGTAGTTCTTTGTTTTCTGCTCTATGTCCCTTGTTCGTTCAGTTTTCCTAGTTTTGGTTTTCCATAGTGTTTGGTTCCATCCATCCATCCATCCATTTTCCAAACCGCTTATCCTACTGGGTCGCGGGGGGTCCGGAGCCTATCCCGGAAGCAACGGGCACGAGGCAGGGAACAACCCTGGACAGGGGGCCAGCCTATTCACCAAATCAATTATAGTAAAATAACAAAGTGCTTACCCTCTTGTTCGAAGGCTTGATGTGTGAGAGTTTTTCTTATTATTATTAGACCATGGTTATAGTTCTGCTACTGGCACAGATTATAGCACAGAACAGCACTGCTACGAGCACTGACATTTACCTAGTTTACATCAGCCATTAAACAGCCCGCAGTTGTTAAACTCAAACCCCTTACTGACTAGGATACGAAAGCAAGGTACATATGGAGGAAAGGCAGTCTGCTGTCTCTGGGTTGCTGACTGCTCCTGTAGCGATCTGTAGCATCAAGGCTGCAAGGCCCTAATTGTAATTAGCCACATTAGCGGCAGAGCCCTTCATCCAGATTTAAGGCACTGCTAATTTCCGCCCTCATTTTCATCACACGCCAAAGCCCGTTGCAGGCAGCCCGTAAAGATGGATCTCGGGGCATTAAACGCGGTAATCGCGACTTTAACAGAAATGGAAATTACAACTGCATAAGTAACCATGTTTTATTTCTTAATTAGGGGGATATAAATGGTATTAGGGACAGAGATATTGTACAGTTAACTTTAATTATTCTCCAACTTTATGGTCCTTTTGTGCATTGTTAAACCCAGAGCACGGCTATGTAAAAGTCTGTGAAGGAAATCGACCGCATACATCCTCCGCTAATGAAGAATACAAAAATGTAACAAAGGAATCAATTAAAAATCCTGGATTTGTTGTTGTTTTTTTACTGGCACACACTAATTCCAAATATAAAGCATATATAACTAAATGCATTAGTATATTTCATAGTGTATATTGTATATATGTATCCCCTGTAGTCGTTCACACCTGGATTTACCTAATGTTGCTTATCACAGGTGTGTGAATTTGTCCCTAAACCATGCTAAAAATTATATTTTAAGGTGAAATGCTGTGGTCTGGACAAAGAATGTGGAGAAGATGCATGTCTATGGTTTGGCTGCCTTCTATGATGTGTCAGGGTGGTCCTAGCTGCCAGCTTATGGCCCAGCGGTAACATGATGACTTTCAACCCTAAGTATACAGACTCTGGTAGAGGGATCATGGTCCCTCCCCATCAGGGGATCCCTGCTATGACGTCTTTGTATGGAAAAACCCTCCTCAGGCAAACAGACACACTCCCACACAATCACGCCCCCTTTCCTGGACTGGAAGGGATATGCGATGTGAAAAATAGGCTTGTGCTGGGAGTGCGTGTGTGTGTCTGTGTGTGCATTTAAGCAGGTATACCTGACCTTATGGGGACACAATAAGGGAAAACTCAATTGAATAAAAATCTGTGACTGCAACAAAAAAACTAAAAATGCAAAAACTTACATTTTGCTTGGTTACTTATGGTTATGGTTAGAGTTGGGTAGGGTTAAGGTTGTCAAAGTGAGCGGTCCCCATAAAGATATGTTTACCCAACTGTATGTGTGTGATTGTGTGTGAGTGTGTTGTGGGTGGCCGGTACCATGTGGGCAAATGTCAGGGGGGCTACTCAAGCAGCCAGACAGGGTCAAGCGGACCAGACTAAACAGGCTGACAGCGGGGGGGCGCCGCTCCACATGACATATGAAAAACTATCCTTGGGCTAGCCCGGGGAGTCAAAACACACTGCACAAGGACTTGGGGTGGGGGGAGGTTTAAGGGGGGAATGCAGAGACTTGACTTGCAGCGAGGGGTCAGAATAACAAAGAACAGCTCATTCTGTGCCTCACATGCTAGCAGGACAAGCAGTTGCTTTCCTTTGACCGAGACACCATCATACCGGAGTCTCCTTTCTCCAAAGCAGGTGACCTGGGGAAAAGACCCAGGCCATAAATCAAGCTCAGTGCTGTGAGATAAACGGCCAATGAAGCTTATTGGAAGGGGAGCTACATGGACGGGGCAGCTCCCTGCTTTTAGTACATCTTAATGACCCCTGACCCACAGCGTTAGGGAACAGAGAGGGATGCAGCCCTTACCACAGGCTTGCCTAAAGGCCACATCCCCATAATCCCCATAATAGGGACTGGCAGACCCCGATTGGTTTCCATAACCCGTCGACGGCAACTCGTAAATCAGCTTGCCCAAGCGGCGCATTTCTCGGACGCGTGTTCGTATCCTGGGCCCGGCAGGGTAAACACTCCGAGAGCCCAGGCTAGCAGACATTTAAACTTAAAGCGGCACGGCGGCCCTAAATGGTTTGGATGGCTCAAGGAACCACTATTTCCAAGGGGCCGATTTTCTGAACGACGTGTCTGGAGTAGAAGCCCAGGAAGACATTAAACTCACTGGGACTCTTTTCTGGTTAGCTTGACTAAATTGGTCTCTCCCAGCAAAAAGGAGCCCAGAACTTCCTGGAAAAATCCAGTGCGAGTCAAGTCCCTCCATCCTCTTGTATTTGCTTTCTCGACGAGTGACAATGTGCCTCCCCTGAGCATCTGTTAGCAGAGAGGCTGAGGACCACGGTGACTCCCATCTGGGACAGGAGTCCATGTGGCTCTGCCTTCTCTCCGGCTGGCTGCAGAGTGTGATTCCAAATAAACAGATAAATCTAAAAAGAAACAAAATTAGTGTGCTAGCCATGATGGACTTTAAAATAGCTTTGGTAATGGGGGGGGGCATATATTTTCAGCCTTGATGATGGGCTAACAGTGTCTCATGCACAGAACGGCCAATGCACAGGGTGGGTGTGGAACTGCATGCTGCTGACCACGCCTTTCGATGGTAAGTGAGTATGTGTTTTTTTCGCCTTAGCTAATGGGACATTAAAATCAACAGTTTCACGCAAAGCTGAGCCAGATACTCTGGGGTTCTCCGGTAGATCCTGAGGAGCTCTGCTTCACGTTAAAGCTAGACCCATCTGTAGCTGAGGTAGAAACTGGGCACAGGGCTGGGGTACAGCCTGGACAGGATGCCAGTCCATTATACTCTATGGGCAATTTAGAGACTGCAGTTAGCTTAAGTAATTAGATGTATTTAGGGTGTTTCAGCATTAACTGTGATTTGATCATGGAAAGCATTATAACCTGGGCTGCACGGATACAGTAATTTACTTTTTGTCTTTTGACAAATTACATTATCTGTTTGTTCTGTGGAAACCTTTAATCAAGAAAACCGTGTATTGCTTTAATTTTATTTTCATTAATTACTTGTTTATACACCATATTTTCCCATGCTCTTATTATTTGGGGCTCTGTTCTGTAAGCACTTAATTGGCAATGACAGCATCAAATCTAGCATGCCTGCTTTTGGTGACAGTTCTACTTCAACCTGCTGATTTACATTGGATTTGGTGTCTTGTGGATGCTCAAAGATCTAGCTCCTTCTTCACCACGACAAACCGATGCAGCGCCTGCATCACTGCTGACGCCGCACCGATCTGCCTGTCGATCTCCCGTTCCATCTTTCCCTCACTCGAGAACAAGAACACGAGATACTTAAACTCCTCCACTTGGGGAAGGACCTCCTCCCTGACCTGGAGAGTGCACTCCACCCTTTTCCGGCTGAGGACCATGGTCTCAGATTTGGAGGTGCTGATTCTCATCCCAGCCGCTTCACACT
>JAABNY020000039.1:34930552-34941518 GCA_015164015.2 Brevimyrus niger
AAGGCTTTAAAACCTTTATCCCCTCCTTTTGTTCTTCTTGGTCTAATCTCCCCTTCCTCACCCTTGTCCCCGCCCCCCCCCCCACTGCAGACCACCTCCGACTCCCTGCACCCCCACCATGAGTTCTACTTAATATTCCAATCAGCACCCGTTAGGAGCACAGTGATGTGTCGAGGGCCGCTGAAGAAGCATTACTCACCGGGGTCACGGTCCGCCACGCAAAACACAACCCCTCATACATCATCATAACTGCCACCCGGTGACAATTATAATTGAGACGGCAATAACCGGGAAAGAGTTCTTTAATTTAACATCCAATTATTACAAGTTATCACTCTTTAATAAATGCAATATAACAGACAATCAATGTTGCATGTGACACTGGTGGGGGGTGCGGCGGAGGCGAGGGGGCTTGCACATGTGCATGCTTACGCACATGCATATGCTTTCATGGAGGGGGGGTTGACTCGGGTTGGTCGCATTTAGGGGGTGGGAGGCAGAACTTTGGCTTTAGCGGGGAGTATAAAAATGGCAATCATTTCCTTTGTCTCATTTCAGATGTGCAAAGAAAGGAAGAAACAAAAGAGAGAGAGAGAGAATGCGGGAAAGCGGGAGAGAGAATGAGCGGAAACTATAAATAGGCAGTTGACATTAATGCATTTATAAATGCACAATAGCTGTGGGCTAGCCAATGTGCAGCAGGCTAACATGAGAAAGGAAGTGAGAGAACATTCTAGTAGTCCATCTGCTGGTGGAGTGGAAATTGAAAGGGGCATTCTTCGGTATTGGTTTGTAGGAAATGAGGCATTTCCGTAGAGGGGATAAAGGGCACCTCCTGGGGACAGCGCAAGACGTCAGCTGACATGTGATGCTCCGTCAATGTAGCTGTGCTCCAGAAAAGTCTTGAAGACAGATCCCACTGCACCTCTCCACTTGACTGAAACATGGCCTGAAACTATAACGTGAGCCATGAAAACACAGCCAGACTGGGGACAGAAAGTGGCATAGTTAGGAACCTTGAGGCGGCACTCAGCACCGGAGTTAAGCTCTCGCTCTGGAGAAATGAATTTCGTCTGTCCATCCATCCATCCATCCATCCATCCATCCATCCATCCATCCATCCATCCATCCATCCATCCATCCATCCATCCATTAATCCATCCATCCATCACTTGCAGGCCACCCCTTTGGTGAGGCTTGTGGTGGCTGTACACTGAGCAGACCAGACATCAGACCAGATCTATCTTTCCTTGGCTAAAGACTCCAGCTCATTCTCCAAACCAGCTAACCCCCCCCCCCAAAAAAAATAAGAAAATAAAATCTAGACAATGGGACATGCTCTTTGGGAGCTGATCAGGTAGTATCCTTTATGATATGCGTGTACTTCTGGATCTCCAGTCTTTCTGTGATGGAGAGTGAGTCTGATGGCCCTGTGAAAAAGCCTCATTTCAGCCACCAGCATCTATTGGGTATTACCCAGAGCTCAGATCCATAAGTGATAATAAGAATAGAGATTCGCTATTAAACTGTAAGTCTGGTCTGGTGAAGTTCCTGCTTCCCCACCACAGAACAGCTCAGTGCTCTGAGTATCCACCCGACAATTACCTGCTCTCTTTTACAATGACCCCTGTCGAACAAAGATACTAAGGTACTTAAACCCCCTTCTCCCACCTGTAAGGAGTAATGTACACTTTTCTGCTAGAGTGCCATGACTTCAGATTGGGAAATACTTACTCTCATCTCCATCGCCTCGCTCTCGGCTTCAAACCCCTCAGGTGTGGGCTGGAGTTCCTGATTGGTTGAGGTGATTAGAAAACATTATCTACAAATAGCGGGCATGTCACACCTAACCCCCAATATCGGACGCCCTTCCAGTCACGGCAGTGGTTTGATATGTCTGAGAATCACAAACAGGAATGGAGACATGATGTATCACTTTCTGGTGTCAAACACCCACCGCAAACATCCTTGACTTTGTGCTAAGTATGCATGACTCTTCCTGCGTTCATAGGAACCAAATAGCATGCAGTAGCAACCCATATTCCTATGGTGCGTGCCTGAGCATCCAGTCATATGCCTTCTCCAAGCTCTCCAAGTGTCATTATATTCCCACGAACCTTCACACAACTCCTAAGGAGAAGAGTTGGTGTTCATTGGCCAGGCCATAATTCACAATGTTTGACCATGTTTGACCTATGTTTGACCATCGGGTGGAGTCTCTTCTCTAGTACCTCAGCATAGACTTTCCCAGGGAGATTGAGAATATGATCCCCTATAGTTGGAACACACCCACCACCCCACCTTTTTAAAAATAGGCTCCATCACTGCTGTCTGCTAGGTCACTTTACCCATCTTCAATGCAACATTAGGGGGGGGGGCATCAACCACACCTAAACAACATCCAACACTTTTAATATCTCTGGATATTGTGATTACCTCTGCAACCTTTCCTCTGATCCACCTGCAGTTTTAAACAGCTTTCACCACACAACCTCCTGGCCCCGCCTCACCTTCTCGACTTATTGTGTGATTTTCCAAATCATGGTATACTTGCTCTCAGTAGCCTCGCCATACTCTCCCCACACAAGTTTGCACCTCGCTGACTCTCACCTCTGCTCTGCTAGCCTGTTGGAACTATCCTGCTGATTCAGGAGACCCTCGTGCAATCGCTGCCTTTCTCTTTCAGCTCGACAGCTTCCCTCATCACTGGTGTCCACCAGCAGATCCTAGGGATGCCACCACGACAGATGCGGACCTCCTACTGGCCACCTCTCCTTGCAGACATTGCAATGATTGAGGCTTTGAACATAATCTATGACATTTTGGAGGTTTGGCTTGAATAGCTTGAATATGTTCCCATCAAACCTTCTTGACCTTCCTGACGTTTTCACAATATTTTGAATCAGAAGTGACCAAAACACATGGCTTAAACTGAGATGACACAGAATCTGTTCTTCCCAGTCATACCCCTCTCCATTTATCCCTACACCTGTATTTAAATTGCACAAAAAGACCACAGTGGCCCTAAGATGTATCCTTATTGGGATTCCCAACCCTACTTTCTCTAAGAAGTCTGGGTACTTTGAACCTTTGTTTAATGCATTCACACAGAGAACATTTACCGTTTTCCTCTCGCTTTTGTGAGAAAACCCCCAACAGTACAACCCTCAGCTTGAGGCACCTGAGTATTCCCACACCCACCTGGGGTCTTTCATCATGGGAAACTCCATCCCGATGAAGAAGTCTTGCTCCAGAGCCCATACTCAGTATGGAGATAGGATTGACTCTTTCTATCTGATCACTTTCTATGGGAAGGTTCCTTCCCTGCTGGAGTCCCATTGTCCACTGTCAAGGCCCGAGGTCTCTGGGGTCTTCCTGTTCATGCTAGCGGGTGACCCTCACCTTTCTCCCCGCGTGTAGTTCATCCACAAGATGGCCCTATGTAGCCGTTTTGAGATGTGTCCGGCAGGGTTACTTGGGGGGTACATCCAGCTCACTGGTGAGCACCACCCCTAGATTTGGCTCCAACGGTGGGTATCAGTAACCCTAATCCAGACAGGGTGCTCTGATTTTATTGGTACCTTTTATGAGAGACATTTTTGGAACAGTCTGTCTGGCCTCTCTTCACCATCCTGTTTGCCAAGGGAGGCTCTAGCAGGAGGTCAAGCCTCAGATAACATACCTCATGAAAGCACACTAACCCCTCTGCCAACCTAAGGTCACAATCCATGGAGCGGACATACAACCATGTGCATGGTTTAAAAATAAAAACACTATGTCTGAATTTTGAATTGAAAGATCTCGCCTAGCATCAGAATTCCTGTCAAACTGCAAGGTCGCGGTGAGCCTGAAGCTTATCCTGGGAAGCACAATGCACAGAGCTGTGGAGAGGGAGCTGACGCCCATCCATCACAGACTGCACACAGTTCACGCAGCGGCTTGGGATGTGGATGGAAACCAATATTCTTTGAGGAGCCCTTGGAGACGTGGGGAGAACATGCAAACTCCACGCGTTCGTAGCAGGCATGAGTTCGAAACCCACTGAGCCATCATACTACTTAGTGTGCAAATTGGCTTAAAGACGGCATCTGAATGTTGCATTATCACCGGAGAATTAGCTGCGGCATGTTAGTGTGCACGATGACACACTATGTGCACCTGTGCAGTGACACCGTGTGAAACGTCAGGAAAGTGCAGTGGGAGTAGGGTTAGGGTTTTTAGGGCCATGATCCAGGCAGGGCCAAGCCCTCGGTTCTTGGCAGAGGCTGAGAGCTGGTGTTGTTAATTAAGCCTCATATTGGGGGGAACTTCACTCATAAATCCAGGAGGACTGGAAGTGGCACAGCACCACTGTGAAAGTTTGGTACAGCGTTTGCTGTAAAACTTTGTAAGAAATCAATTACAATTGAAGATCAAGGGAATCTCAGCAGCCCTGTTTCCATCTTTGGAAAAGCAACTGTGTGACCACTATTGTACAAGCAAATTAATACTGTAACAGACATTGAATGGGAAGAGTAACTATGTGATCTTTATTGCACAAGCAAAGTAATCCTGCAGTCAACATACTGGATGGAAAAAAGTGATCATGCGACTACTGTTGGAACAGGAAGCCTACATGAGATATAAACGATATAACGAGTATTTTGCATCCACGTGATGCAACACAGAAAAGCTGAGGGACTCAGCAGTGATCTTATTAGCATAAGTTTTCTTTCAGCTTCATAAATCGAACGTACACACTTGCCTTGCTTACTAAAGAGAAATTGATTTGCTAAATTCAGTAAATCTGCATATCCATATTAGGTCCAATTAACATAGTCTATTAATGTTACACGTATCTGCCACCTCTATTTCTGCTGGATCAGAGTCCCGAATTCAGGGGAAATAATTAAATAGGCTTTAGAACGCCTAAATCCTCATTTAAATATATGCTAATTTCACGCAGTTAATTTGCAAATTATGGAGACGAGGGATCTCTTCCCTGCTGGCACATTGTTTTACGCAAGTAGGGTGAAGTGCAGGGTGAGGACTGGGGAGCTGCATGTCCCCCCCCCCCAGTCCTTTACAGGTGAAGTGCACAGCAGAGCTGGCTGGGGGTGTGTGGGGCGAGGGAGCTGCATGTGATGACCACCCCCCCCAGCCCTTTACCTGAGGAAAATAGCGTGGGGCAAGCAATGCTAAATTTAGACATTTCCTTTTCACAAATTGTTATTTTTACATTATTATTATTATTGTTATTATTATTATTATCGTTGTTGTTGATGATGATGACGATGATGGTGATGATGATGTTGTTTAAGCTGAATCGATTTCTATCAGACTTTTGCGTAAAAGTCATTCTTTACATGTAAGCCAGAGCTTAAATGAGTTGCAAATGTCAAAGTTAAATATCAAATTTGTTGTTTTACACTGAATAATGACTTTAAAGAAATGACTTAAAAGGCAAGTTTATTTAGCCGCCTACTATATGTATTTTAATAATTGAGGAAATGACTGAAAAGCACTTTATTACTTAGATATTCATGCTTCCCCAACCCTGAACTGGATAAACGTTTTGGAAGATGCACGTATTGATGGATGGTACTTTGCGTAGTTTACTTTGTCAAAATGAATTATTAGGCCAAATACCAAATCTCATGATCTTATCACTTTGCAATAAATATCAATAATGAAACCGTGTCATTTCCTGTCTGTCCTATGGAAATGCAGCAGGACCCACTGGCGTCCCTCACCCAGGTCCCGGTGTGAGACCACCCCTCACACCAACAGCCATTTTCCCAAAATGAAGAGAGGGTCATTTCACCAGGACAGATATCCTGACCCTTTTCCCATAATGCATCTGCCCAGTCATGACCGCCTGCAAATGGCTGGCACCCCTTCATTCCCTCCCTCATTTCACACCCGCCGCCTCGCTTCAGCCTCTTGTCTCCTTATCAGCCCCTCGTTACTCCTAACCCTCCCCTTATTAATTTAGCGTATCCCCCTTATGGGTTTTGATCCTATCCCTTCATTTCTCCTTCGCCCTATCCCTTGCTTGCTCCCCTGCACTCCTTAATCTTTCCTGCATTTTCTTCCTCCTCCTTCTCCATCCACACTGTTCCGTCTTCTGTCCACTGCCTGTCACGGATGGTCCGATGGCCCCCTGAGCTGGATTTCCCAAAATAACCTATTTCTGTGCACCTCCCTTACAATGCTGGCCGATGGTTTGTGTTGTTATCGTGCAGCTGGATAACTGGATCTCAATCCCGGTCGGCATTTGGCTTTACTGTCCTGACTAAAGGGCTGTTTCTGAGGATTTCTACTGCTGATTCCACTGCGTGTTTGACAAATTGTGATGGTTAAAGGTTTATATTCTCTTACAGCCTTTCTTTCACAGGGTTTGGCCTGAGCTTTCCCAGTCTCAACTAGTTCCAAAATAAACAGGAAGAATAAAAAAAACTAAAATGAAAAACACATTTAACTAATTTTGCTATAGATTTGTCAGGTGTAGCCATTCTGTACTCATTTATACAGCTGAGTACTTGCTGAAGCCATTAAAATAATTCACTCAAGGGTAGATTGATGGACAGCTGTATAGACCCAGAAGTTTTTCTTGGCTTAAAGCCCATATTCAAAATAGTTACAATACCTGCGGCTGCAACTTTACCTCACTTTTTTTTGTTACTTGCTTGTTATTTAGTGCTATGTAGTGGTACCTAAAAAGTGTTGGTGATATCATATAAAAGCCAGGGAGTGTCCCACAGTGTCCATTACTCCTCCATTATTTATACCACATTTGATTCTGCTTTAAAAAGACTTTTGACACGTTGACGTTCAGTGCCAGGATCGCTCCGGTACCTTTTGTTAAAATACGGGCTGCTTGCCTTTCGGTTCACTGGCTGAGGTGCAGAAGCTCTCAATCACAGAGCTCTGCTGTGAAAGCCTGGAGTCCGGGCGGGCGACTCACAAAGAGGATGCTGCATATCCTGAATTTGCCTTTAAGGGGTACAGATTGCTGGCTGCAGCTAGGAACACCCGCAAACACATAATCTCTGCTTAAAGGAATATCACAGAGTCTAATTGGACAGAACAAATTCAAATCTCTTCCCATTATCTGGGAGATTCTCAGAAAGAAACGAGAGTAAGCCGTTCAATCTCTGAGGGTATCACACCTCTCTGATGTCCTTGGTGATGGAAATTATTACCCCGGTTGGAAGATATGAGGGTTATTTTGGTCAGAAACGCACAATAACTGGTCACAAACACATACTAACTGCACCATAACTTTTCACAAGCCTGCTATCAAATAAGTTCTTTAATTCTTCAGTAGTATTTATGAGCATGTGAGACGTGCACCATTTATGGAAAACGCAAAGAGCTCCCCTGGTGACTGTCAAACCAAACCTATTGCTAAAGTTAACCTTTCATTGTCCCTGACTGGTTTTTAATCTAAAGCCTGTTCTTATTCCCACAGTGCTATTAAAGGTGTCCTTTCCAGACCTTTCTATGGCGCTGGCTATGCTAATGCAGATTGGTTACCCACTGCAAAAACCTCTCAGGGAAACCTTAGTGTCAGAACTCCATTTAGGAGTCATTCCCAGATATGGCTGGTCTCGTTTTAGGCTGAGGCCTGTGCAAAGAGAAAAAGCCAATCTCCATAATCTGGAGAGAGATGGCACCCCCTTCCCACGTCGACTCTTGAACGCTCTGTCAGAACTTAATTGTGGAGTACTGTGACTAAATTAAGACCTCTGCCTCACTCACAGGCGGGGTGGGTGAGCGCGAGCATAAAGAAGCAATATCTTATTTCTGTTTCTGTGTGACAGCTGGGTTGGTCTTTTAGGATGCGAAGCTCTGTCAGTAGGATAAAGAAGCGGAAAGCGAGCGGGATCTTCTGGCATAAACGATAGATCTTTCTGGTCAAATGCAGGACGTTGGGGAGCCGTGCTTCCAGCAAAGCCCCCGCCGCTCTCCCTCCCGTCCCCTCCTAGGGTGAGGTATCCTGTTATTTAGGGGGAGTCTTCAGGAGCATTTGAAGCCTGTTTCCAGTGAGATTCTGCACAGGCTGGCAGACTCACTGCCTCTGTAAAGACGCGATAATAGATATTAAACTCAGTCCGTTACCGATTCTGCTTTTTTCTCTCTTCAGTGCGGACATACTCACCTCAGGCCCCTCTCCCACACCCCCCCCCAACCTAAGCAGAACCAAATAAATAAATAAAGCCCATAATGAATAAATGAGAGTCACCCAGGATGCTGTTTTCTCTGTGGGGGTGGAGCAGCAGTGTGTGTGTGGGGGGGGGCTTTGTCTGGGCCTGGGGGGCTCCTAATGAAGGTGCCGGTATTAAAATGAGAGCGCGGGGTCCGCCAGCGCAGGCTCCTTCACTGCGCCTGATTGAAAATGGAACAGCTGTGATGATTTAATTTACATGTTAATAACCAACAGGCCTCCAGAAACCGTCAAATAAATGCCTTTTTATTACCACCCGTATCTTCCCTACTGCAGCAGGAATGACGGGGGGAGGGGGTGTGCTAGTAATTAATTGTTTTAAGCGATTCTATTAAAACAAAAATTATCTGGAGAAGATGTGCAGCGCCTACTTTGACTGGTTGGTGTGGGGAGGGGGGGGGGGTAAAATGTTCATTCGCTATTTTTGCCCACTTCCCCAATATTCAATGTTCCCTTCCTTTTTCTGCCAAATCCCAGAAATGAGTATTTGTTTATAATGCAGACTGGTTACCTCAGCTGGCGGCTTTGGGGTTAAGAGCTGTGGGGGGGGCGCTCACTGGGGGCAGGATGTCATTAACCTGTGGGGGAGAAACAGCTCATTTGCACCAGATCCCAGGTTTGGCGTGGCTTCATTCAGAAAGAGATACAGTTTAACGCAACACACACACACACACACACACACACACACACACACACACACACACACAGTCTCTCCTTAGATGCAGATAAACTGCATATCTATCTATCTATCTATCTATCTATCTATCTATCTATCTATCTATCTATCTATCTATTACATGTTTTTAACCTGATTAGCATACTAGGGAGGTGGTAAGTTGGCAGGGAGCATTTGATTACTCTGACAGTCATGCAATTGGAACATATGACCTTCCGGGTGAAGATCCCTAACCCTAATCCCAGGCTTAGGTGATTATAAAGTCCACCCAGAATCTCAGGGCACACTGTAGCATGTGATATTAACTAAACAAAATATGCACTGATAACTATGTAAACTGCTTTACCTGTCATATCAGTCAATTTACACTTAAATTTTCCTGGGTAGGTTTAATTTTGACCATGTTATTTTAAAAAAAGTAATGTGCTGGTACACAGCCAATTTTCAAAACTAGTTTCCAGGAAACTATTCCCTTTCTCTCCCAGAAATGCAGCTAGTGTAACGTTTCTTGGATATTGGTGACTTCGGATGACAGGAGGAGTGGCTCATTCTGCAATGAGAAACAAAAAGAGTGAACCTCAGCCTCTTGTTCACTGTCTCTGACCCTAAAAGCACCAATTATGAACCCTGAAAAAAGAAGTTTAAGCCCTGGTTGGAAAATGTGTCAAAGTGTGTACAAAGTACAGTCTATGATGTTCCATAAATATTCCAACCATTTTCTGTAACTACTGTAGTTGTCCTATTCAGTGTCGTGGAGGATTCAGACCCAATCCAAGAGGCTACAGGTGCAAGGCAGGGAACAACCCAGTACGGGGCGCCAACTCAGGCCACACTCACACACACACACACGTGAACGCACGCGCACACACACACACGCACGCAATACCCTGTCCCCATTCGGCCCATCAAGCTTGTTTGAGGAGAACTTAACCAAGAGCACAATTGTTAAAATCTTATTTAGCTCCGATTTAAAGGAACCCAGGGTTTTAGCTTGCGCTACACCATACTAGACTATTCCATACTCTAACTACACGCTGTGTAAAGTTACCTACAAGAAAACATAATGAAACAAACCAACCACAACAAAAACACATACATCAAAAAACACAACCCAACCCCTATGCAGACACATATCTCCATTAAGACAAGGACTCACAAAATGCAAATGTTCATTCCTTCTTTTTTCAAAGGTAGGCTAGCAGGTGTGAGCTGGGATAACCGTTTATTAACAAAATTACGGAGATAATATTCTCTGTTTGATTGTGCAGGTGTCCTTTAACAGTCCAAACACATGGGTTAATTTAATTGGTGTTTTTGACACGCCTCTGAGGTTTCATTGGCTTCTAGTCCACGGTGTGCATTCTGGAATATATGCCTCGACAGAAAAAGTAACTACCCTAAGTCACCTGTTGTCACTAACCATTTCTTCTACTAATGTTCCCACTGTCACAATTGATTTACTTTAAATACTGATTTTATTTTAGGCTACTTTGCAAAAATGTGTCCACTCAGTAAAGAAAACTGAATAGCAATCATAATAAAAATAATCGTTTTGTTCTTCAATAGATTAGGGACACAATATTATAATGCGAAATAGAATTGTTAAAAAAATATGGACAAAAAGGAATAATATGCTACTTCATTTGTTACTATTATATATTCTTTCCTGACAGCTTCTTGTGAAGAAAGACACAGTACTGAGGGGGATGTTATCACACTCCTTGGTGGATCCATCTCTCTTTTCTTTTGTGAATGTGCTGAATGAGATGGACAAACTGAAAAGGATTCAAATGTCCAAATAGAACCTGATGGAACCAAAATAAATCTCATAAACATCCAAGCCAATCTTCAGATTTGAGCAAAACTTTGATTTACATGTTACTTCTGTTATGTGCCTCTAACTGGTCCCTGTCCCCTCCCCTTTCCAGTTCTGTCTCTTGTAACCATCTCTTATTTTCACTGGCCACACTGAGGTTATGAAGGACAAACAGACAGGGACATGCTTTTTGAAATCCCTTGAAAAGTTTTTTTTTCCCCCGTATTCAATGCCCCCGCCCCCCCCCCCCCCCCCCACCTCCTAG
>JAABNY020000039.1:34953562-34970245 GCA_015164015.2 Brevimyrus niger
CAACCTTCTCCCCCGCCCCGGCCCGCCTTTCCCCGCCCCTTTTATAAACAGGATGGGCAAAACCCCGCCCCCCCCCCCCCCCGCCAGAGTCACCTGATGGTTTACCAGACCCTTTTCCAGGCCGACCGAAAGTCCTTCTCTATAGCCTCCGCAATGCTGTCTCAGCAAGTGAGTCCCTGTACATGGCCCATTCAAGCTCAATGTCCCCTGACTCCCTTGGGAGAGAAGAGACACTAATAGACAGTGATCACTGCAATATATTGAGGTAGACACTGTAGGTAACACTAGAAAGTTCTTGTGCAGCAGGTTAAACATACATTAAGAAAAGTTTCCATTGGTTCAGTCTCCAGTGATCGACTAACTGTGCCTTCTTTCTCCCTATACCCTCTATGACTGACTGACTCACGTGTTACTGTAGTTCAGTCTGGAGCAGAACAAGCAGGTGGATGAAGATGTGTTTCCTATCCGCACTCTAACATCTAGGTCTCTGGCTCTTCTGCTGGTCCAGGAATGGGAGAGACAGGCTCCACTGCTGGGCCAGAAAAAAACTTCTGATTCCTCAGCAGCAGCTCGAAGGCTTGTGGAGCTTACCGGTCTTTTTTGCTTGCACCAGGTTGCCTCCAACCCTGGGGAAATCAGTTTGGGCAGGATGACACAGCCTGTCAGGGACCACTACAGGGTGCTATAAATCTTCATCCCCTATTCATGTGCCTGTGGATCCGGAGGATTTCAAGATACATCGAGAACCATACTAGGGGTTTGGAGAACTCACATGTTTACTCCTGGGTCTACCAGACTCTATGCCACTGGCCAGAGCTGAACCTAAGACCTGCAGCTTTATGGCCCAGTACTCTGACCAGAGCACCACACAGAGCACCACAGGGCCAGGTGTGGTAGCTGTAAGGTAGGGCTGTGTGATATGACCAAAATCCCAAATCCTGACAACGAAATATACACTATATTGCTAAAAGTATTGGGACACCTGCCTTTACACACACATGAACTTTAATGAATTCCCATTCTTAATACATAGGCTTTAATATGGAGTTGGTCCACCCTTTGCAGGTATAACAGCTTCAACTCTTCTGGGAAGCCTGTCCACAAAGTTTAGGAGTGTGTTTATGGGAATTTTTGCCTATTCTTCCAGGAGAGCATTTGTGAGGTCAGGCGCTGATGTTGGACTTGGCTTGACTCGCAGATTCCGCTCTAATTCATCCCCTCAATCTCAGAAACCAGAAACAAAAAGAAGCATGAGAGGTCAAAGCAATGACAGGAAGAAAAAAAAGATTAATAAGGCAAAAACTAGCTTCACGGAAACATCAACTGAGGAGGGAGTAAGAGCAGTTTCTGAAAAATGATCCATTCAGATCAAATAATCAATATTTTGGTTTCAATCTGTGCTTCCCTAGTTGCGACTAAAGTGACTATTGCCCATGCAAGCTGGTGTTTATAGGAGGAACAGGCACAATCCTTACTGGACAGAAACATGAGTTGTATGGAAGAACATAGCAATCTGCCCAACTACTGAGAGCACTACCCAGACCTCAGACATGTCATCTGAAATTGAAATCTGAAATATCTTCCTGAATCTAGTTCATGTCTAATTTACGTTATCATATCTCCAGTAAATCAGGTTTTATTTCAAATTACTTTTAATGTAGCACTAATGTCAGCTATCATCAAAGTAAAGACCAGTATGTCAGAGCGCCTAAAAAAGGGGCTTGATATTAACAGGTATTAATTAACATAGTGAAAGTCAGCTATGCCTCCAGTAACAATGTTGGCAACATCACAAACAATTACATCATAGCTACCAAAAGAACCCTGAATTTAAAAAGCCCAAAGAATAGAAGTAATCAAAACTGCGGTTTAACGACCACATAAACACTTTCATACTATATTTCTGCAAATATGAAGGTTTGGACACTAACACATACCGATATTTTCCTGTAAGAGTAGCACAGTGGGCAGTAGCACTGGAGTCTCAGCCCTGTAGGGCTGTGGGTTTGAATATCGTCTCTGCTGTGTGTGTGTGTGTGTGATCGGGGGGAGGGGGGGGATTGCATATTCTCCCCATATCATATGGGTATATTCTGCAGCTACCCTACTTTTTCCCTGAAGCCCAAGGACATGCAGTTTAACTGAGTGGCATCGTTTAAATGTCCATAGTATATGACCTGGTGCATGTATCTTCCCTGCGATGGCCTGGCCGTCCCATCACAGCCTAGTGCCCTGCGCAAGATTACAGAAAAGCTGTTACTCTTTTTTTTTTGTTATATAACTTTCTAGGTGTTTTAACTTATTCTTAAAAATCAACTGTACTTTATGCTGTGGTGATGTGCCGTAAAAAGATTTGCATTATTATATATAGTGTAACTGACCATACAGCCTACTTGTACAGGGTTTACGTGTGAAAGCTTATGTGGAGATATCAATGAGACTCCTCCCTAGCCAGCCTAGAGATGTATTACACCATTTACCAGCACATCAATGGGGATTACACCATTTATCACATATTTGTTATTGACTTTCGGTATCCCTGAGGTCACAAATATTCTGTAGAATCGCCAGTGTTTTACAGAATTTGAGGCAAGACAGTGTACAGACAGATTCCTGATCACTCACCTGTTTTCAATTCTTGCTGAACTACTGCTTTTTTCCCAGAATTATTTTGGATTTAAATTTAAATGATAGAGGAGATAAGTTTGCCATTTAGAAATAATATTACTGCCAGCTTTTTAAACTTTTCTGTTTTTTCCAGATATATCATACAAAAGGGATTACAGCAAATGAAATGGCCATCAGCTTTAATTTTCATGTGGGCCTGCCTGAGTTTCTAAAGTGTGTGTCTCAGGTTACAGACAAACAGGTGTTGGAATGACGACGGATCCAGGCCTGGAGGTTGTTTTTCAGGGCAGAAGGATGGAGCCGCAGCGTGAAAGAGCACTGGGACACATACTGGTGTGTTGTGGAACCCAAGCTGCTCGACCCTTCTGGGTCGGGCTTGGCCCCACTCCCGCGTTTTGGGGCGCAGGATAAGGCAGCGCCTGTGGGTGGCAGTCTCCTACCCAGAACCGACAGAATTGGTGGGACCAAAAGAATTATTGTAATGGAAGAGATGTCTGCCACCCCAAATCTGCATGTTTAAATCCTGGTTCTGTTGGCAGAAGGTTACTATGAGCAGCAGGATGCTTCAAGGTACAAAATGTCTAAGATTGTACAAAAATAAGTACACAATACATATACATATGTGTGTGTGTGTGTCTGTGTGTGTGTGTCTGTGCGTGCATCTCCACATGGATATCAATAATGTTGCCACTGCTTATTGACACATTGTAAAATATCTAACAGATATGAAATATCTTTCTGTGGCCAGTATTATCCACACCTTAGTGTAATTGAGGTAAAACAAATGTTAAACTTTATGTTAAGCTTTGAGGAAGATACCTGTGCATCATCTATGTTATAATTGTTGTCTTATCTCTCCTAAAACCTCTCCAGGAAACAAACATGTCTTCTTTGGCCCAATAATGTCAACAAACAGCTATAGAAAATAATGGGATGACAGTTTGTTTTTTTTTTTTTTAATTTTGGGCCTCAAACTGTCTTAACTCTAAAAGATCATTTCCAACAACCTACACAGACTGTCATCACTTAAAACAAAGACATTTTTATTCCACAATATATATTTAAATATGGACATGGACAATGTTTGTAGCCTGAAAGATAACCCAGAAATGTGGATTAGTAACTAACCAGGTAAACTGACAGAAACCTTTGATTTTCCATCAAAAAAATGATATTAGTCAGTTAGTGCCGAAAGTTCCTAAACTGAAGCGAACCTGTTTCCTGGGCTTTAATAAGCAAATTCATGAAAAACCAATGGGTTCTGGTGAGGCTAAATGTTATATTTCAGTGAAGCCAAGATTTTTTTATATTATTAAGGGCTATTAAAATTACTTGTAGTTACTGGATAAAGAATTCAATATTTTGACGTTAGAATCGATTCTCAAAATTAAATATTTGAAAAGAATTTCAGTATCAATCCACACAACCCTATTGGATCTTGGTATTAGCTTCATCAACAGCTAGTGTAGTATCAGTATTAGCTTCAGAATCGGTTAGCTGACCCTCTGGTATTAGCTTATAGCACATAGTGCAGTATTAGCTTCAGCATCAGCTAGTGGACTCACAGTATTAGCTTCAGCATTGGCTAGTGTAGTATCAGTATTAGCTTCAGAATCGGTTAGCTGACCCTCTGGTATTAGCTTATAGCACATAGTGCAGTATTAGCTTCAGCATCAGCTAGTGGACTCACAGTATTAGCTTCAGCATTGGCTAGTGTAGTATCAGTATTAGCTTCAGAATCGGTGTGTATTAACTTCAGCATTGGCATATGGAGGGCCTCGGAATTAGCTTCAGCACTGGCTGGCAAGAGGTAAGAGGTAGGGAGCATGATGTCCCCGGCCGCTGTCGACAGGAGATAACATGGCAAAGCCCCTGTCTTTAAAAGCAAATCGCTAATGGCAGGAGGGTGGAGCGAATTCTGGTCTCAACGTGTCAGAGAGCCGGGGGAGGGGGGGGCAGAGCTACTACAGGCACTTGTGAGGTTCCTTAGAGCTGCTACCAGAAAGATGTGCCGCCCCCCATTAATGGTCTGGAATGATTTTGTGCCTAAGTGGAATAGTGACAGAACTGATAAAATCCATAAATCTACATCCATAAATTGGTCATTTAAGCAAATACGAGAGACAAATTTTCATCCTGGTGGTTTCTTTTTTCTTTGGTGATCAGTATATCCAAAATAATATTTTCTATGAGCCAAAGATCTCTGGTACTGTATGGACCAGGAGAAGACCTGAGTATCTACCAACATAATAAAGTTTTCTCTGCTACAGTGTTACTAAGAAATTATATGTTTTATATTTGCGATTGGGTTGCCATATTAATTATTTCCCTAGTAAAATAATAACCTTCAAAATCACAATGTGCTAAATGTATTTCAGCAAATACTATTTCAGTGTGTGCTACTGCTAATCAAAACCCATGTAGACCCCTAAGCAAACCTCACTGTCAGTCAATGCCCTCTCAGAAGATGGCACCTTATATAACCATTATAGTGTTCCGGTATAGCGGGGTTCTTAAAATCTGGACCTCAATTCCAAATCCAGGCCTTTTTTTCAGTTCTCCCAGCTATTTAGTTTAATAATTACTGACTCTGATTGGTCAGAGGCTTCTCAACTGACTGACAAGTAAAAGATGGCTGGAAAATCAGCAGCGCTCGGACCTCGAGGACCGTGATCATGATTTGAATAACCCGGCTGTATAGAGTCACACTGAGCCAGGAGACCATCTCAGTAAAGCTCAGGGCACAAGGCAGTGGAGACCCTGGACAGAAAACTAGCCCAGCTTGTGACATGGCAGTTTGCTTGCTGTGGTACTGTAAGAACGCGGGAGGACAATGTGGACCTCCATCCAAACTCCAAACAACATTAAAGATGTGAGCCTGTTCAGACGGAAGCCTGTTCAGGCTGATTGTTCAGGCTGCTTATAAACCCAGCAGAGGGGAATGACAGGCTTTTGTTGGCTTTTATTACTGGTGAGTTTATGATTAGCCAAGCAAAAGATGTGGGAAAATGTCAGCTCCTGAAGTGAACGACTGTTAGCTGAACACTCTATAATTGAAATATAAGTTATATAATAATGCATTTACTATTCATATATACAGTAAAATACCATTAGTAAAATAAATCCATACAAAAACTGTATAAACTGCAAAAGGGAAAGTGAAAGAAAAATCTAATTCTATCGATTTCCACAGTACAAGGACAATGTCACATGAATTGGTGACTAATTAACATCATATTGGCAACTTTTAAATGAATACAGTTGCAAATGTCTTCTTAGAAACTACCGTCATTTTACAAGCTTATATTTCAACCAATAAAAAAATGAAAACACCAAAAAGTTTACCACCAATATCAGAACTCTGAGATGTTTCCAGAGCTCGGCTAAATATACTTTCAAATACAGCAGAGAGTTACAAATCATTTACATTTATAGGTTTAAATAGCGGGAAAGGCCGGTATGTCTATAATGAAAATACATTAAGCAGATCTACTAATCCAGCACCTGATTTAAAAATCTAGGCTATCAAAGGCAGCACTGAGTGGCATTGGTGGTTCACTGTTTAGCCAAGTGGCCTTGCCCCCCCTCAGCCATTATGTTACTATCCCACTCCTCACTTTGCATATTCCCAGATATTTCTATAGGTTACCTCTGGTTGCTCTGCTCTCCTCCTGCAGTCCAAAAATATCCAGGCAAGTGAATCAGAGTCTGTAAATTTCCCATGGTGTGTGTGTGTTTATATGTGTGTGATTAAGTTTATAATACATTGTGATAAAAAAATAAAAACCTGTTATTTTGATGATGTAAGGACCATTTTTCAGGTCCCCACAAAGCTCTGTGAATGCAATCAAAAAACTAAAAATGCCAAAAGGCCTGTATTTTGTTTGGTTACTTACAGTATGGTTAGGGTTAGGGCTGGGTAGGGGTTAATGTCGTCATGTTGGGATTAGAGAAAAGAATGGAAAGTCCCCACAAAGATATAGCTACAAAACTGTGTTTGCGTGTGTGTCTGAGAGAGAGAGAGAGAGAGAGAGAGAGGGCAAGAGAGAGTAAGTGAGAGAGATAGAGAGTATGTCCTGTGATTGGCTGGCATTCCCTGCTTCACGCCCTGTAATCCCTGTGGTAGGCTCCTGTGGTAGGTTATGGAAGTTAACTGGATAAAAAGTTTTTTCAATGAGAAATGTGAAAAATGAGGTTTCAAAGTCAATAGCACTGGACTGTCACGTCTTATTAATCAGCTATTGGTTCAACCCACCTCCCATTGGTTGCTTCTTTAGTTCTCAATGGGTAAAAGCAGCGTGTGATTGACTACTAATCCCTTTCCACTTGAGGCCTCTTTTTATGTGCCAATGCTCTCACTTAATTGTGCTTTAAATAATGGTCTTGCAACATAAAGAAAAAACATTTCAACAGACTGAACCAAATAATCCAACACAGATTTGAGTAAATAGACCATTTATTTAATTTAACTGGATGTACTGGGATACAATGTGCAATGCTGACCTCATTGACTATAACACATTACTTTATCATTAATGAAATAATGAACGATTACACATAAGTTATTTGAATTTGCCCCATAAGCAGTACAGTGCAATTCAAATACTGTATGAATACATAACGTCCCAGACTGGACAGTGGCGCCCTTTCTACAAGAGCCACACATACACCGTAACTGTCCTCGCCAGCTGAGCGCCCACCTGAGGATGCCAGGCTAAGATCGGCTGGAGTAGCACAGGCAAGCGCCACCCTCTTCACTTTCGAAAATGCCAAAGATGAGGCTGGATAGAGAGAGAGGGACGAAACAAAGGAAAAGCAGAGAAGCAGACATTCCCTTTAGTGAAGGAGCAAGGCTGCCCTTAGTGGTAAGGCAATTAGTCCAATCCAAGAAAAGAAAGATTTTGGGGCAGGGGTTGGATGCGGGAGGAGGGGGTGGGGGGGGTTTGTTACATGAAAAAAAAAAATGAAAAGCTGTCTGTGGAAAATTTGGAGTGCTTCCCAAAATACACAAACTGTCTCAAGCAGCACATTTCTGAGGTATGTGGTAATCTCATATGGCTGGACTTTTTGAACCAACTCCCCCACTGTGGGGGTCTCTGAAAAAAATAAAAATACTCCCTAGTGTTCAGCCCTCCAAGTCTCCCGTTCTCTCAACCCTGCTGTGCCTCTCTGCAACCCCCACCCCCCCCCCTTCAAAAACGCACACACATGGCAACCATTAGACAACTCTTAAAGTGTAACATTATACCACCAATGGCAACCTTGCATGAAATTTTCATCACTTAAACCCTTCTTAAAGAAGCAGCGGCCAATTTCTGACCCACAAACTTTTTCTTCTTTTCTCCCTTATTGGAATTTTAATGCAATCCTTTTTGAGCCTTCAAAGATCCCCCCCCCCCCCACCCCTCCAAATTCTAAATGAGCCTTATAACCATTTATGAAGTGCAAACCCCATTAAAAGGGCATTTGGACTATGCACTGTAAGGGGGGCAGGCAGTTGCCACCTCCAAGGCTAGATGCTCTGACATCCAGAAGTTGAAATCAGGGTCTCCCCCATACCCTACGTCACTAGGAACCAGGCACCACATCTGGGGGCTGAGCTATAGTATGAGTATGAGAATTTTGGTCGAGCTGCTCTGTTTGAGGATCCATATTAATAAATTATTCCATGTTCAGTTCCAACCCCAGAGCCTAAATTCCATTTGCTGAAAACAACAACAAAGACAGCAAGCCAACCACTGACCACCAGTTAATATATTTTATGGTGGATCTGGGATACAGATGTACACTTAAAGCGACCCCCTGTTCCCTAACTGCGAGCTCACAGACAAACCGTGGCTAGTTTAGTCAGTGACTCTCCAAGAAGGATCTTCCCACGAAAGGAGTCTGACTTATGAGCTCACCTGTGCCCTCGATCTCAGGGAGCCTGACAGCCTCAATCTCATTGGTGTTCACATGGTATCATGTAATAGGTCTTCATGTTTGGCCTATATGCCAACAAGTGGTATGATCTGCATTGTGGGAAAGCAAGGGGGGGTCAGGTGGGTGGAGCGGTTGAAGGACCCCCTGAATTCTCTAATAAATGCCCATTAAGGCAACATTTGTGGTGGCAGACTGGAGCAGTTTGCCAGCATTCTCACCCTGGCTGTAATTAGTCAGCCTCAGAAGGAACGCAGACCGAATCTCTCCACTGTGAAGGACACCGACCACTAAAACACAGCGGCAACATTAATTGGAATTCCAGGGAGACTCCGAGCAGGTGGCGGCCGAAATATGGCTTAGGAAGATGAATGGAGAGAGGGAGAGAGAGAGAGAGAGAGAGAGAGAGAGAGAAGGAGATCGGTGTGACTTCAGTAACGCCACAGGTCATTTCTTATAAACCTACAGAGGGTAAAACACCAGGGAGAGCACAATGGGCCGGCTGACCTCACAGCTCCCCACCTCCCTGCCACACACCAGAGCCTGCCTCTATGCTACCAAGTGGATAATGGCTCAATCCCAGGCTTCCCTATGGAGGTGGAGCGGCGATCATCGCGTAGCTGGCACTGAGCAGCCGGACGCCGACACCCCATGCAGATGAGAAAGGGGCGGCCTAATCGCCCAGGAGACAGAGGAGCGAGGGCATCCTGCGGCCCGGCACGCGGGCACTGGGGGCAGAGCTGTCTGACTCCCGCTGGGGACAGGGGGGTTAATCCCAGAGCCTCCCTGTTAGTCTGAAAGAGGCAAACCAGTGAGGCTGCTGTGTGAATTTCCAGGGAACGGGCGGGACGGGATTCCATGGCGTGGCATGGACCTCCTTCACACGAAAGATTAGATTATTACAAATCTCACTGAAGCACGTCCGTAGGGAGATTATTTGTATCATACATACAAGAATAACACAATAAAGCGTATAAAAAGTCTATAATCTGTGTGTGCATACATACACTGGTATCATTTTTGTATCATGTTTAGTATATCCGCTGGGGCTGGCTGCAATTCCCAAAAGCCTTTTGCCTGTTTCTCTATTTCTCATCCTGCTCTCTTTCTCTTTGCTTCTTCACCTACACTGACTGGAAATATTCTCCAAAATGACATCTGCCTGCTCATTATTAATTTGGATCAACTCGTAAAGTCATCTCTAACACCTTTGTTATACATTTTAAGTGCTGTGTTGGTAATGGTCCTACATTTTTTTAAAAACAAAGCCTCAGCCTTACTTTGGAAATTTTTTTTTATTGCACTTCCCATACATCCATAAACATTCATTATTCCGGCCATTTAAATTCCTAATTTGGGATTTAAGGTTCTGTTACATCTTTATTTCCCTCTTCAGAAATTGTCACGGAAACTTATTCAATATTTCATTTTTAAACCAGAAGTAAGACTTTGCCAAAGCCTTTGATGTGCATTTGCGTCTTCTATCATTAAACGAAGGAGCGCTCTCTGCGCGTCACGCGGAATCTGATCCAGGCGACTGTGTCGGTGACCCTTGGGCTGTCTGTTCGTCTGTTTTACTTTAGAATGGGAATTTTCGGAATGACTTGGAAGTATAGAGGGCCTGCTGAGGCAGCAGCCAGATCGGGTTAAAAGAACAAAGAAACGCGGCACTAACCTTTCCTGCAAAATAATGGAAAAAATGGGACCGGGCTGGGAGACCAGCGGGGCCACCGGGCCGCAGTCTCGCCCTCCACATTCCCGCTTCGGTTTGATTTTTCCCCTCCATGCGGCGACAACTTAAAAGGTGCGGGAGCAGCTCTGAATCTTGCATTTCTATTTTTGCGATGTTCTGAGACGATGTTTGCATACATTTGCATAGCCAAGTGCAAATTGAGCCGTGAATATGCAAATGAGGGCTTGATGGCTGCCACTGCTCTGCCAGGTTTGCTCTCGCCCTCCCTCTCTCTCCGCTTCTCTCTTTCCCCCCTCATCCCCTCTCTATTGCTCCTTGTCCTACAAAGTCTCTCTAAGTACATCCATTTCTTTTCTCTTTAGCTTTAAGGCAATTAAACCTCAGGTAAAGGAGTTTAGGAGCCGCGCCCCCTCCATTTTAGATATACTCCTATGAGTATTACATCATTATCACCACTGTTGACCTGTATTGTTGTGTTACTTTTGTTTGCTGTTTTTGTCTGGTAATACATTTGCTTACAAACACAGTATCACATATTGTGTATCTACAACGCTTAACCCCCACAGCCAGATCACCTGCCGGAGAGCTTCGGAGTTTATGGATTTGACCTCGTACTCTCTTTGTGTCCGCTGGTGGCCTCACTGCCCACGGCCGGCTGTCACGAACCTCAGCTGTCGATTGGGGACACGTGACGTCACTGGTTCTGTAAATAGGGCCCGAGGCCACCGTCATCTCGCCATCCTGAAGGTGGGAGGGTTTGACACAAACACCGCAGCTAACACATCTGGGTCTGGGCTGTGGGCTGGCAGAGCGAGTGTGAGTATCGACACCCCACCCCCCCACGCAGAGGTGAACCAGTCTGTGGTTCACCAAACTTCCTCAGAACACCTGCACTGAAGAACAGCGACGGCACCTGTAATCAGTAATGTAGTCAACGTCCCCCATATCACTGCACAATACTTTTACCTGAAATACTAAATACAGCATTTTTAAGTAGTTTTAACACAACCATGAAGCTGTTTTAATAAAGCATAATAACAGGTATTTTTCAACTGATGTGCATGTCAATAAATGCTGAATAATAAACTTGGTTATAGGTTTTAGGAAACAAAATGCTTCATCCTCTTTGGAAATGTTAAGATGCTAATCGTTACTAATCGTTTTCAGTGCAGAATCTAAGTCATGTTGAATTATATGTGTTTGTTTGTCTGCTTTGGGATCCACTCATCTTCATAGGAGTCTTAACCTATTGTGTCCAAGGTTAAAGAAGGTCAGAAAAAAGGTTTAAATCAGTAACATGCTGTGTATGGGAGAGCTTAGTATCAGTGTTTATGGGGGAAAAGCCTGGGGAGCTGAACGTGCCACATGACTTTGTGAGACAGCATTTCGGAGAGGATGAGAGAGTTCATGAGGAGCAGTGAAAAAGCACAAGGGCAACTGCCAAATCTGAGCCGACCGACACTATGAACAAGAGGTATGATGAGCTGGTGCTGACCACTGAGTCCCCCCCCCCAAAAAAAAAACTGCTGGTGGTTCTTCTTCCATCTCCCCATTCTCACAGCATTTTTAAATTCTGAGTTCCCTGAAAGTAGACCGAGACGTCAGAGCATTCAGCGCAGCCCGTGGGTGGGCATGATGGATCATGCATGTTACCTTCAGACATTTCAGAGTTTCCATGACCCTAAGCTTTCACTTCTGATAACCACCATCTTTCTTTGCACATCACAAAAATCAGTGTGTACTCCACAGAAATATTATAAATAAAAGAAAAAAACAGATCAGAGTGATCTTCTCCCCAGAGCTCAGATTAGAAACCCAGTTTTTAAAAGAATATCTGTGTGATCTTTGCCTGAGCCTGTGTGTATGTGTGTGTGTGTGTGTGTGTGTTTTTTCCCTGGTTCCTCACATCGACTCTCATCAAGATCCTTCCGCTTCTAATCAGCATGAAGACCCTTCTGGTTGGAACGGGTCTCCCGACAGGCGGCCCTGGGCTGCAGCTCCATCGAGGCCACAGAAGGTCAACGGGAAATGAAGCTCTGGTGAAAAGGTCATCAAGTCCCACTCCACTCTTCATGCCTGTTTTGGTAAAGCTACTTTGGGCCTTATTTCCATCCATCCATTCATCCATCCATCCATCCATCCACCTTTTAACTGCTACAGGTCAGGTTAACTACAGGGTCATGTGGGGCCGGTAGTCTATCACAGTAAGCACAAGGTACCAGGGTGGAGTACATCCTGGACGACATGTTTGTCCATCGCAGGGCACAGACACCCAATCACATACTACAGCAAATGTAAAGGCAGCAGCTAGCCGGACTATCCGCGACTGTGGACGTTGGGAGGAAGCCTTTCACCCATGTGTCCTTTATTGTTACTGCTTATAGGTATTCTTTGCGGCTTTAATCTCGTTTTTACCAGCACCTCTCCGAAGGACGCGGGAGGTGATGACATCACCGCGTCACGCCGCCGTGTGGGTCTGCTCTGCTCGTGGCTCGGCAGCTGAGGCTGAGGCTGTAATTAGGGCTCCGGGCATGCCCAAGGGCGGGGAACGGTGTGGAGGCCCCCCAGCCTCTGACACCTGAAGGCTTTATTTGGGACATCAGATAGGGATGCAGCGACCCCCCCCCCCCTCTTATCGATGGGGTAGAATGTGGGCTCCCTCCGCCACTGGAGAAACCAGAGGACGAGGCCAGCAGAGGCAGAAAGTGACACGCTGCTTTTGAAAGTAGCTCCTGTGCCCTGCAGCTGTCCTGTTATTCAGATTATGTTCAGTACATTCATTCAACTGAAGCATCACTAACTTGGCCAAATGTTAACAGAGCATTGTTTTTTGGGTTGGGTGGGGGTGCTGGAAATGCAATTTTATTTACTGGTGCTGCTATCATAGAATTTCAGCATGAGGATCCCTGTGAATGTAAAAGGCATTCAGGGGAGCCACACACGCCCCCCTCAGAGGAGCGAGCTTTCTGCTCACCATCATGTCAGCGCTATAAAGACATATAGGCTCGGCCCAGCAATGGCCGTCTGTCTGGGAACAGTGTGCTTCACACACACTCACAGGCTGCATCACACACACACACACTCAAAGGAGGCTTCACCCACTCACAGGTTGCTTCACACACACTCACAGGAGGCTTCACACACAATCACAGGTTGTCTCACACACAATCACAGAAGGCTCCACACTCTCACAGGCTGCATCACACACACTCACAGGAGGCTTCACTCACTCACATGTTGCTTCACACACATTCACAGGCCGCTTCATACACACTCACAGAAGGCTTCACACACAATTACAGGTTGTCTCACACAAACTCACAGGCTGCTTCTCACACTCACAGGTTGCTTTACACACACTCACAGGAGGTTTCACACACACCCACAGCTCACTTCACACACTCACAGGTCGCCTCACACACACTCATAGGCTACTTCACACACACTCACTGGCTGCTTCTCAGACTCACAGGTTGCTTCACACACACTCACAGGAGGCTTCACACACTCACAGGAGGCTTCACACACACCTACAGTTCACCTCACACACATTCAAAGGAGGCTTCACGCACACTCACAGGCTGCTTCACACACATTCACAAATCATCAGTTAAGAATTAAAGTAAGTTTGCATTACCGATCGCTATCACGACTGCCTTAGCTATTGTAGTAGTAGTAGTAGTAGTAGTAGTAGAGTAGTAGTAGTATTTTCTAAGCATCACATTTGGGGTGTTACACCTGACAGTCTTTTTCATGCAGCAATATTTGAATCTTAATGCAAAGCGATCAGGCAAAACTGCAAAGAAATAAATCAACCATCACATTGAATAATAAACAAGTTGGTGACAAAACTGCCAAAACTGTGACTTGTTAAACACCTTTAACAAACAAGAAGATCAATGGATATAAAAGTTTAATTCACATACAGTAATAAGGGCGTTTTCGTAGTTTCCATTCTCCAATTCTTCTTTTGATTTTAGTAATGAGCTGTTACTAAACAATTGAAGTAATTGTTTGCAATGCTGAAAAAGAACAGGATTGCTTTAACTGGGTATGAAGCTTCCTAAAGTATTAATTAAGCAGATATTAAGTTTTCTGTTTTCATCCTTCTGGGTTGTTCTGGGAGGTTGTTCTGAGATGGGTGGATGGGGCTTCGAAAGTTGTTCTACGAAACAGGTGGTATTCCCAAAAGCTGCTTGAATATTCCACTTTTGTTTCCTGGTGATCCCAAACCAGGAGCCTCCGTACTGTCCATTCTCATGGGGTTCACGGCTTTATCATTTGATCATTTTGCTCCCTTTTGTGTATCCGGACGGCCCACAGCTGCACGGCTCCACTGCCGCTCCCGGGGCCAGACCTACAGGGAATCCGGCCCCCGGATCCAATCTCCTGTCACACCCCGAGATCCCCGTGTCATAATCCCTAAGCTACACGGTTCTTCACCATTTCTGCGCTTCACACATTTGCCCAACCATCCTCTCTGCAACCACACAGAGTGCCCTCTCTACCCATCACTGAGCAGGGCGATGGTGTAGTGAGCTCGCACTAATGATGGAAAGAACTTTGCTCACATATACATCAGAATATGTAATTATTCCAAGGCTAGCAGACTGATGTCACTGTTGGAACCGTCATCAAGGCCCAAACGCTCCAGGGACACTGGCTGACCCTCACTTCAAGGTTTAAGAAAAGAAAAAAAATCTTACGCTTCTGTGTCTTGTGGGCACCAGAAAGCAGTCATTCAACACAAAACACAAATACAAATCAAGGGGCATCAAGATAGTAAGTAAAATTTTGGCAATAAATACCTAAACAGTGTAGTTTTGCTACTTACTTGTATTTGCTTTGAACAAAAGTGCCATCTAAAGACTTTAAGATTTGGGAAAAAATAGTGGAATTTAAAATTAATTTCTACTGTTTGATTTTTTTTTTTGAGTTGCTGTATTTGTCCTAAATTGCTTGCTTAAATGCTATAGCTGTGCCTGTGAATGCTTCTCACTGATCTGCATGCCTGTGCAGACCAAACAGGTGTCGGGTTCACCCAGCTGTGAGAAGCAGGGGTTGCCTGTTGCAACCTGAATCTCACGGCAGGGAAAGGCGCTCTCTCTCCCCCCACGTACCGCAAACAGCGATTCACTCCTGGCATGCTCGCGTTTCGGCCGCCTCAACCTGCACACCGCCATCACAGATCTGATTGTTCCCACCCCTAGGAAGAAAAGGGGCAAAGATTACAGCCTTTAACCTGAACATAATCCTTGTGGGGGGGTAAACCCTCTATACAGCACCATTATATAAGGAGTGTAAGGGGATCAGAGTATGTGGTGGGAGTAAGGTCTTCGCTCCGCAGTCCAAATTGCAATCCGCCATGTTTTTAAAGTCATGCCGACATTCCTTTGTCCTCATTGGCTGCCAAGAACAACTGGGCCGGGCTTGTCTTGGCAACCGATCAAAAAAATGGCCTGGACCCCGTCACACGGCAACTGAAAACATTTACACAGCTGGGACCTCGAACCTGGGCGGTCTTTCTGGAGGGGCCCCTGGCCCGGGGAGAAGGGGGGGGGGGGCAAGCCTAAGCAGGGTTTTGGGGGCCCACCTAGCCCTACCTTCCTCACCTAGGGGTGTTCCCCCCCCGGGAGTGTTAAATCCCAAGATTTGGGATAAACGGCTGGGTGGTCGGAGATGGCTCAGAGTCCCTGGGAGCTGCTCCTCACCGGGGGCCACACGCCCCCCGCCGGCTCCTGCCAGCTGAAGCCCCTCTGTTTATGTTCCACTGAGATCCTTTTTCCATTCAGTCAGCGGCTTCAGCCGAGACACACGACCCAGATTATAAGACGCCTGCTAACTGGATTATGCACAACAGGCTGTTTTATATAAAACTAGTTTTCCTCTAAGGTGTCTTTCATCTGCTCAGGGGCATCTTATCTAATATGAAAGCTTGACATGAGCGTCTCTGACCTCCGTGGACAGAGTTAAGGTATCAGATTCCGAGCCCTTATGTACGACGTGGACGAGGTGAACGGATCCCATCCAGGGGGCCGGCGTCGGTGGCCCTTTACGGAGCCATTTATGGCCTGGGATGTCCTTCCCATATCTGCTGTGGGCTATCGGGCTCCCTGCTTCTTGTTTTAGCACATGGCCCTAAAAGCGCCGCTACCGGCGTGGAGCGCGGCTCCGTGGGCTTGGGAAGAGCTTGGAGCCGTCTCCAATAAAACGTTTTAATCGCTCGCTTGGAGCGGCCATATGCAGACGTACATTACGCTCACACACAAGGCAGATTGTTGCTCTTCGGGGCAGCTGTTCAGATTTTCCCTCCCAGGAGAGAGAGAAAGGGGGGGGGGTTCCTAGTAAGGTTTTAACAGAATAGTTTATAATGCACTCCAGGTGACAGAGGAGAACGAGACTCTATATGAGAAACGTATGGAGACGGAGGGGGGAGGGGATTT
>JAABNY020000039.1:34970287-34984075 GCA_015164015.2 Brevimyrus niger
AGCATCCTGGCACTTGCCGTTGCTTCTCCAGCAACACCACACCCACCCCCCCCGCGCGCGGCCCACACCGCAAAGGGGGGAGGGGGGGGGGGGGGGCACTCCATGTTTCACGTCTCACACACAAAAAGCCGTTATGTTCCTCTCCAAATGGATGTTTTTGCATACTGAGCATCTGGGCTCACTGTCATGGAAACTGATGAGGCCCACCCCCCCGCAAAAAAAACACAAGTAAAAGAAAGAAAAACTTCTAACTGAAACCAGATTTCTTTTTTTTTTAACATGTGTTCATGCAACCTTGTAAATTTCAGCTCTGCAGGGCAGATATATAGGTACCCCCTCCCCATTTGTACTCGGTAGGTGCGACTGATCACTGCGTGGCTCTAATACCTGGAGACCGACTGAAAGAGCAGCTTTACCTAGTTAGTTCAGATTGCACATAAACAATAAGTAATTCCCAGTTCATTAGTTGTTTGTTGGTTTTTGTATACAGCGGGATTTTGTGCAAATACTGTATATGGCCCAACAAGACACAATAGCACATCAACTGAGCAATACTGGACAGCTCTTTAATCTTTTCCATAACATTAATCAAACTGCCTAAGAATGTTTTGTCAGTTTTATTAAACAAAGAAGTATAACGTTACAAACGTTAAAGGAAATATGCTAAACTTCCAAGGAGGGTCTGTTACGTCAGGACAGCGATGGAAATGACACGATCCTGGAAGTACTTTGCGTCTTGGGTTCCAGGCATTTATGGGTTAGGTGGGTCAGCGGATTGGTAAAGGGGGTGTGGTCACGTGGTCTGGGGGTGTGGTCACATGGTCTGGGGGTGTGCTCACGTGGTCTGCCTTTACCGAAGGCAGCCTGAGTGACCCTGTGTGGCCGTCTGGGAGGATGATAACGCAACACTGCGCTTAGAAGGGGCGATCTGTCAGGCCTCAGAGTGCTGTCCGAGCTGCTGACATGGCTGGAGCCCGTAAGCGGATCTGCAGATAATCTGCGGGCTATGGCCAAATCTTCAGCTGACACTTTACCCCAGATACTGTACAAAGACCTCGTGCACGCTCATTTTAATACGTGACGATTAAATCCCCCCGCGCTGCATTATTCATCGATCAGGCGCTGACTGGGCTACCATAACACACAAAACGACTGCATTTTCAACTAAAGCTATTTATGTTGAATTAAGGGGATAACAGCACCGTCCTACTGGGACTTGAACATGTAACGCTTTGATTACAAATGCACATATTTAAAATTTCATTCACAAACAAACAGTGATATTCTTGTCTTATTTTTCCCACTGCTGCGATTGATTCAATGCTCTTGACACTGAAATTGGCTCATTGCTCTTAATAAAGCAGTTGGTTCACTCATCTCCCCACTGTAATTCCTCCCCACTCTTACTGCACCAATAAACTTTTGTTTATTCTGATCAAGTTAACTCATAATCTGCTATTGGGGAGATTAATCCCCATAAGGTTTCTTGTAGCAAGGTGATAAACTGATAGTTCTCTCTGAGATACATTGGGTGATGGTCTCAGCTCTCCAACATTGTCAATGCAATTATCCCCCCGGCACACCCAGAACCACCAACCACTCCCATTCCCAGAAAGCCACCCTCCTGGCCCACAAGGGGCTCCTGTAAAACAGAGAATTCCCCCTTTGGAGGCCGCAGGCTTGTCTCCCTGCCTCGGGGAGAGATCTGTTTGCCTTGGATCAATGGGATTCTTCAGCGAGCTGTGATCCCAAGCTGGTGAGACTCGGAGAGGAGTGTGGCTCCACATCGATCGGATAACAGGGGGAAAATTAAAGAGGGATTTGGGAACTTTCTGCCTGTTTTTTTCCCCTTAACATCGGTACACTTCAAAGATTAAGGGCAAAAAAAAATAATGAATAAAATAAAGAGGAGAGAGTTAATTACCTCTCCAAGCAATCAGGGTGAATAGATTACTGCCATCACATGTCACTTGGGACTTGATCGCTTAAAAGGTTTATCATAATCATTCCGATAATTATAACTGCCAAATAAATCCGGTGAGTCATTTTTAATGTTTTGCCATTTAAATAATGAAGTGGTTGATAAACACTGGATATAGTTCCACAACTAGTTAAGTATAAAGTTAGTTTTTAGGGGACCCACATTTTAAACATGGTCACGGTCAACCTGCAGCCTATTCTCATGCGGGCATGGGACACCCCGAACGGGACTCCAACCCATCGCAGGTCGGGGGAAACCCCGTACGGGATCGCAAGGCACACATACAAATACATGCACACAATCGCATAATAAGGGCAATATTGAGATACTGGTTCATATAACTGCAGGCATCCCATAAGAACAGAGGGGAAATATGCAACTCCACACACACAGAGCCAAGGGTGAAATTCTAGCCCCAACCATGGAGGTATGAAGCTACAGTGCTATGCATCATTTCAGGTGTATCCCAGCCAATAAAAACACATGAGGTTGCAGAAGGCTACACCTGGGACCTTAGCAGCCGTCCTATCCCACCTGTGCTATAGTCTGTCTATATCTCCTCACGCTGAATGCCTGGAGAGACACAGCCGACCTCCTGTCTCCGTGAGTGGGGCTGCTTTTCTCCTCACTCACAGTATCTAACCCTACAGTATCTATCTCACCCGAAGGACACACCTTCAATAAACACAATGCAAAGCTGCTAATACCTGTCATACTGCTTCTTATTTTTGACATTTTAGATGAAAATATCATTAAATAAACTGAAACTACCATATGTTTCAGGCTTTAATCTATAACTTGAGCATGAGTCACTGTAACTAGTGACTGAAAATTAAGCATGTTTCTGCTCAAGGTACCATTACTGTAGTAACAATGAAGCACTTTCTCTAAGCCCTCTTTACTTCAATCTGCCGGTGGAGACATTCCTAAATGACACACAAAGGTTCCATAAAATCTTGGACTAAATGTGATTCCCAGGAACTTTTTGAAAAAGATTTTAACACGTGTGACAGGATTTCAATGTTTTTTTTTTTTGCAGATAATGTGAAAATGTGTTTGTTTTGCAAGGTGCTACAATAGAAGCATTTGTTATTATGTCATTCAATGTTGCATGATTATTATAAAGTCCTAAAACACAGATGAGGTGCTATGCCACTCTCATTCTTCATTGTGAATTATTTGAAGTGTGAATTAAAGAAGGAGAAAGTTAAACTTGTCCCATGTTTAACAGACATAACCAGCAGCTTGATAAACTTATTAGTCCATAGTTAAGCAAAGACAAAAATATAGTTAAAACAAAAATGTAAATAATGAAATTAAAAGGGCAGGAGAAACAGCCGCTGTGGTGCGTGTTGTGTGGTGGCCCCTCGGCCTGACAGGCGTGCTAATTGGCCTGTCAGGCCGATAGGTGTAGCGTGTTCCCTGGGTTCGCCAGCCAGTAATGAGCTGACAGCGTGCTTTGCCGTCCGGCGCGGAGTGGCGGCACAGCCACGGCGCTATGGCCGCTCAATTAGAGAGCAGATTTCAGATGAAGAGTTCCGATTCCTCTGGCCCAATTAATTAGCACCAAGGGAGAGAGAAATGGCACACAGACCAGGCCAGGCTCCCAGGAAGTCACCGGGGACTCTCACTATCTCACTCTCTTGATGCCAAAATAAACACAGTCAAATACCAACAGGTTACCCTGGTCGAGGTCTAGCAAGGCTTCATGTGGGGGTTGTTAATTGATAAGCGAATCGGAAAATGGCGGTGTGACTCTAAAGCCCTGCAGGCAGGGAGTGGTACTGCATCACTCCTCCCACTGCAGGGATACACCCGAGGCTTTCAGCCCGAACTTTCCACACAGCTAAACCTCTTTTCCTAACCTGCTCTCTCTCTCTCTCTCTCTCTCTCTCTCTCTCATCAATATGTGACCCATACACACTAGGCACGTGACCAGCAAGACAAAGCTACGTAAGCGCCATAACGTCACAAATACGCCAAGTCTTGCTGGGTGAGCTTATTTCTTCATTACTGAAACCAGAATGATATATTCCCTAAGTGCACGATGTCGACAGTCTGTACGTTCCACACACTGGGAAATCTTCAAGAAATATGGACATAAATAAATATTCATACACAGTGTGTATCGTTAAATGAGTTCACACTCCTAATAGTAGACTTTCTCAGAGCACAGTTATTCTAATTCATCTAAAAGAGGCAAGTGAATAAAGGTGTCAGGTGTTGTGCTGGCTATTTATTACACCGGAGTCGTGTTACGGAGGAGAGCAGGGCCCTTCTTTCTCATGCTGCCGATGTCTTGACGATGCGGCCCCCTCATACCATGAGAACGCGTCTGAGTGCCCCTGGCCATGATCACACAGAGGTGTACGGGTAAAGGTCAAAATAGCAGCCAGGCAAATGTCACTGGGGTGGGGCGGGGGGTTACATAGGGTTGGGTGAGTGTGATGCAGTTTGATTTGGGGACAGGGGTGGAGACAGGTTTAATCAAAAACAGCAGGGGCAAACAGGAACACGAGACGGTGTCTAAAGATGGGAGACATGGAGCCACAAAACGGGTGTCAGGATGATGAGAGGGTCACGGCAGGGTGTGGGATCACGAGTTTTTGGTAACCAGTAATAAGTGCTGTGAGCTGATGTTCATCTCCTAAAATCTCCCAGTGGCAGGAGTTCTATAGTACACATAACCAAGGAACAAGAGCAAACAGACCCCTGAAATTCTATGTCTGCGTATTATAACCTCCTGATTGAAGAGTAATCTCGTTTTTATTTCTGTGTTAGAAATGACGCCACTGACATGTATGGTACTTATAAACCAGAGAGACACTCAGAGACACTGATATAGATGTTACTTAGAGCACAGCCTCACATCCTCACAAAGATCCAGGCAGCCAGGCTTTGACAGATTTTTTCTCTTTATTCATCTAGCTATTTATTTTTTAGCAGGACATATTCGGCGAGTGACAAAGCAAATAAGTGTCACTGTATCTGAAACAGGAGTGACGCCCATTTAAAAACACAGACTGCTCCTCCTCTGTTTTAACAAACAGTTTACAACTGAAGTCACAGTATGGCCTTACAGGGGAGGTGATGCTTTCTGCCTCTTTTTGTCACTAATATCCCCTTTCCCATTGAGTTCCAGTCTTGCGTACATACATATTTATTATAAGTGATTACCGATATCGGAGACACGTTGTCAATAACCATAAGGACGGATTTATAATGCCTGATGCCCCTGACCTGCGTCCCTATCAGTCAGGGAAGTTACGCAATTACAACAATTACTCAGCCGTCATCTATCAATACCAGAAACGCCGATATTGTCGGTCAACCGAAGAAAAAAAAAATCCAAAAAAACTGAACATTGGAAAAGGAAATGAAATGAGCGAGAGGCAAAAGGATCAATGAGGAGATGGAGAATAACTCGCCGTGTGAGTTTCTGATGCCAAGGCGGTTTATGGACAGAATCAAACCATCAATTTAGCCCTGAAGAGGACCTGGGTAATTGTTGTCATGGCGAAGCTACAATCTAATTACATCCCACAGCCAAACAAAGTGTTAATGTATTAAACAATTGGTGTCAGATGATAATTTATGTCCTTTTCTCAAAGCCTTGGCTACTTTTCACAATAAAAGACTTTGGTGATCGCTGTATTTAGTGGTTAGGAGACCAGCCCGTAAAACTGTTTTTTTTAACAGATCATTTAATGAAAAAATATTTTTATGATTCCATCTGTATATGGCTCACAAAAATTTATAAGGCATCAAGCAGCAGATTGTGACATTTATTCACTATTATATTTCACACTAAACTAGCTCGATACACATTTAATGATTATAATTATATACCTGAAAAATGAGCAAAATGCTGATATGTTTTTAAAGCTCTGGCCTGACCTTCATGAATGAGCAGAATCAGTTCAGAGCATGAATTAGAAGAGTCTTCCATGAATTCCTAAAGATTTACGGCTGGAATATTGGCGAGAAAAGCGAGGGCACAAACGCGTGTGTTAGCCTGTCGAGGGTGTCACCCTTTCTACGCGGGCAGCCGCATCGCGCCTGGAAAATACCATAACAAAGGAAGAGGGAGCTGTCAAAGTGTCTCTGCTGAAAACAAGGGGGGGGGGTTCTGTGAGACCACGTGCACGTGTGTGTGTGTGTGTGTGTGTGTGGGAGCGTGCGTTTGTATGTAAGTGGGGGCCACGGGCAGATAAACACAGACGCTTCCTTATTTCAGTTTTTAGGGGCTGAATGGTGTCGTGGGTGGTGGGGGGGGGGCAGAGAGATAAGATAAGAGATATGGAAAGAAAGGAGCAGGCGACAAGACAAGACAAGCGAGGGTATGGAGAATGAGAGAGATTCAGGGTGGGGGGGTCAGACAGGGAGGGGGAAGAGATTGCAGTCGGGAGGCCGATTAGTATTCATACAGCATGCAGCTCCGGAGAGGATTAATGGACTCTGATGCCTAATATCCTGGAGAACAATTAATTTGCCCACAGTTTTGTCATGGTTGAAAGTCAAATGCTGGAACAGATCGATGCTGCCTGCCTGCCTGCCTGCGGCCGCCACCACGGCCCCTTCTGCCGGCCGCGCGTTTAATTTCATCATGATCACCCCCCCACCCCACCCCGCCAGCCTGCCTGCCACCCCAAGCAGGCCGCCCATGACACGGCGGGGAGGGCCGGGTGGCCGCATGCCAGCAAACCCAGATCACACACACACACACACACGCATCCACACACACACAGAAGACACACATACAGAGGCGAACGTGTGCTGAGACACGCATGGATGATTTTTATGCACAAGAGCCTCTACAGGCACAGGCACACGTGTGGATGCATAGACATGTATGAATACACAAGCCCGCACAGATGTGTGCACACCATGCAGGCGTGCACACACGTGCACACAATTGATCACAGATTAAAAGACCACAGATCAATTAGTCAACACGGTTGCAGTTACAGTAATATTTAATTTTCAAACAAATAAAACAGCCCTTCTAACCCCTGTCATTTAATCACTCTGCTGTCAGGTCCCTGCCTTTCACTGTGGCCTGTTTAGCAGCCTCCTGATCCGCTTCCAGGAGGGAATCATACTCATTCCTTTGTTTACCAGTGAAGGGGATGAGTCAAGATGACAAAATGAGTCCCAAAATGGCACATAGGCAGGTGAGTCCCTGGCTGGCACAGGTGAGGAGTGAGTCTCCTGATGGCGCCGATGCGGGGTGAGTCCCAGAAGGCGGCAAGGTGATATGAGCCCGTAGGTGTTACTACAGCAGGATAGGTCCTGGATGGCACAGAGCTGGTATGAGTTTTGGGATGGTCCTAAGGCAAGATGAGCACCACAGAGATGGGATGAGGTCTCAGATGGCAGCAATGTGGGTGGAGTCTCCTGATAGCACCGAAGTGGGATGAGTCCGGGGATGGTGCTTATGCAGGATGAGTTCTGCATGCCAGCAAAGTGGGATGAGTCCGGGGATGGTGCTTATGCAGGATGAGTTCTGCATGCCAGCAAAGTGGGATGAGTCCTCAGACTGTGTTGAGTTGGGTTGAGTCCCCGTATGGCGTTTGTGCGGGTTAAGTACTCAGGTGGCAGCAATGAGGGATGAGTCCTCAGATTGCATCGAGGCAGGATGAGTCCTGCCACCAATGTGGGGTGAGTTCCTCAAAGGTGCTAGGACAGAATAAACTGTGGCATGGGGCCGAAGCAGGATGAGTCCTGGGATTGCACTAGGGGCGGAATGTGTCCCAGGATGGTGCTAAGCATGGATGAATCCTGGGATGATGCTGAGTACGGATGAGTCCTGGGATGATGCCGAGTATGTATGAGTCCTGGGATGGTGCTGAGTATGGATGAATCCTGGGATGGTGCTAAGTATGCATGAGTCCTGGGTTGGTGCTGAGTATGGTTGAGTCCTGGGATGGTGCTGAGTATGGATGAGTCCTGGGATGGTACTGAGTATGGATGATTCCTGGGATTGTGCTGAGTATAGATGACTCCTGGGATGGTGCTGAGGATGGATGAGTCCTGGGATGATGCTGAGTATGGATGAGTCTTGATATGATGCTGAGTATGGATGAGTCTTGATATGATGCTGAGTATGGATGAGTCCTAGAATGGTACTGAGTATGTATGAGTCCTGGGATGGTGCTGAGTATGGATGAGTCTTTGGATGATGCTGAGTATGGATGAGTCCTAGAATGGTACTGAGTATGTATGAGTCCTGGGATGATGCTGAGTATGGATGAGTCCTGGGATGGTGCTGAGTATGTATGAGTCCTGAGATGGTGCTGAGTATGGATGAGTCCTGGGATGGTGCTGAGGCACATGTCAGATGTCCAGTGCAGTACAGACCACAGAACACAAGCTCTGCACTGATATACATTCCCTAAAGATAGATCTCTTCAGCTTTCCTTTAACCCTGCTTATGTGACGTTTTAGTGAGACTTTGCTCAGAAACACACGGTGCCCTGTCAAGTTAGCTGAGGACCCCAGCATGCTCAACCCCACCTTTTACAAAGTCAGAAGAAAAAGCAGAGTCATTTAGCCTCTGCAGAACTCAGAGTCTTTGGGGGACCCTGGGCCCAGTTTAGTTTTATGAATATAAAAAAATAAGGTCATACTGCTTTCCAGCTGGATCTCCAATATATATTCACAAAGCTCTATATTAGCTGTTATTTATGTCAGTGATAATTTTGTCCCTTATGTGTAACAGTGCATGGCTATGGCAGTGTCTGTCGCAGAACCATTAAAACATTAAAACACTCTCAGGCTAATTACTTCATTTATTTTTATTCCACTCTTTCATGTTATAAAATAATTTTCGTGCCTTTAACAATTATCAAAAAAATGAAGTGTTTGCTCTAATGTCACAAAATAGTTTTGCACTGCCTTGGCTAAACAGTGACAGGTGAGTCTTCCTGTTTCCTTTAAATGGCTGCTAACAGTCTTCTACTGACTCCTCTGTCATTGGTAGGTGTTGACTACAACGCTGAGTTGCAGAATTACACCCATTCAGAACTGAACAGGGGCTTGATGAACACGCCTCGTCCTGTTCAGCAGAGCGTGATGTACATCAAGCTCGCGGCAACTCAATACACTGATCACGAAATGCAGCAGGCATTAAACTCACACTTTGCAGAGGCCAGGATGATTTTCTTACTGCTGTTATCTGAGCTCCGTCTTACAAAGCAGTGTTTCCGAACCCGGGGTCCTCAGGGACCCACAGACGGTCCACATATTTGCTTCCTCCCAGCACCCAGGGAAAAAGATGAACTGCCTGACGGCCCCCAAGGACCGGATTGGGAAATACTGTTCTAAAGCCAAAATTCTTTTAAATAATAGAGATTATAAGAAAAGTCATGCAAAACTGTATGGGAAATTTAAGGAATTCTTAGTTCTGGTTTATAACAGTGTGGTAGCGTCATCCATACAGAGTACAGGCAGGTTCAGAACCCTAATCTTGGAGCAATAGGGGTAACAGTGCTGCCCACTAGGCCATTTATGTACTATAACCTTCATGAAGACTTCTGCTATTGTCATTATTCAATAAATTGCATGCGCCATCAGACACACGAGCATAAACATGTGTTACTTCTCAGGTGCCATCTTACCTCGGTGGGCAGCAGCCCGACACCTTCAGGTCGGGGGTTTGAATCCCACCTCCACCCTGAGCGTGACATGCTTACTCGCTCCCTCTGTGTTATGGGGGCTTCCTCCCACAGTCCAGAGAAGTGGTGATAGGCTAATTGGCATCTCCTCATGTCCCGTGGTGTGTGTGGGGGCCCAGTGAGCACGGTCATGCCTTATTTTATGTATATATTATGTAGATCGCGGAGCATGAATCTCTGCTAGGTGGATGGCTCAGCGGGGAGGCCTGACACCTCCCAGCTCCCAGGTAATGAGTTCAAATGCGGCTTCAGTACCATCTGCATGGCGCTCGCATGCTCTTCCCCTGCTCGCTCGTTTCCCTGATTTCTGTGCAGCCGGTCAAGGACGTGCTTATTTGAGTGAATAGGTGACTCTTAATTGTGTGTGTGATTGACAGGGAGGGGCTGCCCTTTGAGAGGCCAGGGGTTTACCCAGGGTGGGCCCTCTTCTTCCGGGATTGGCTTTGCCTTCATACTGCAGCAGACCTGATTGGATAAGTGGTTAATGAAGATAAATTGATAGAATGTGAATGTGAACCATCACTTATCCTCAAACCAAGCATTTAGGCAAATTAATGCATATTTGTCTTAGCACCCTCTTTCAGCTGACATCTCTTTTACTAAATGTCCTTTTCTGTTCCCTAATCTGCTGGTAATTTTTTATCTTAAAATAGCTTCTTGCATAATTTCATCAAATTAATGCAACATGTTACGTTGACATGAATGTTTCCACTGCATGTCAGTCTGGTAAAACCCCTCCCCGCATATGAAAGATGTGACGACACGAGGCAGAATTCTTCTTCATTAACAAATTCACTGGTATGAAAAACATGTATAAATGTTTTTGCTTCATTTACAAATGGTATTAAATGAATTTGGCATCTGAGTGAAGTACCATTCATATAGCAGAAACTTACTTTGCAAAATATTTTATTTAGGTCTGGAGGAGCTGGAGAGCCATGCTTGGATAACGATAGAGTGTCTCTCCTGGAATCCTCAGCAGTCACTGTGAAGTTCATCACAGGGTCGGGTGGTGCACACCTCGGTGAATATCAAAGGCTTAGATTGTGCACATCCTCAGTGAATATCTCAGATTATGTTGGTGCACATCCTTAGTGAATATTACAGATTGGGGTTGTGCACATCCTTAGTGAGCATCACAGACTTGGGTAGTGCAAATCCTCAGTGAACATTTCAGAATATGGTGGTGCACATCCTCAGTGAACATCACAGGCTTGGGTTGTGCACATCCTTAGTGAGCATCTCAGACTTGGGCGGTGCACATCCTCAGTGAATATCTCAGATTTGGGTTGTGCACATCCTCAGTGAATATCACAGGTTGGGGTTGTGCACATCCTTAGTGAGCATCACAGACTTGGGCGGTGCACATCCTCAGTGAATATCACAGGTTGGGGTTGTGCACATCCTTAGTGAGCATCACAGACTTGGGCGGTGCACATCCTCAGTGAATATCCTTGGACTCATTTCCAAGGTAAACCTCGAGTCTTTGGTTTGCCCAGTACATTATACCTGTTTGTAGGCTATAGAGCACAGTAGCTCCTGGATACCATCACTCAGAAGAGGCGAGTGTGCCTCTGCAGCACACATAAACACCAAGGTCCTCTCTGGTTCTCATAATATATCTGCCTCTGTTGGTGCTGCTGTTTCATCCCAAGCTGTCCTGATTCTCAGCAAACTCCACATCAATAGAAGTTTAGGCTGATTGCCCCAAAATAAACACGGGTAAATGCTTAGACAACACTTCTTGGCATTGAGGACAAACTAATAAACAAGAAGAGAGAGGTGGAGGTAGACCTAAGGAGGCTGATGAGCTAAGCACAAACCGGAGGGTGGAGAGCGGCCAGCTGGCAGCTGGAATTCACACCTGAAAAGATGAGATGGTCAAAGAGACAGAGAAATGAAGAAAGATGGGAAGATAAAACTGGAATGAAAGAACTGAACAAAATTCAAGCAAATCAATAAACATGGATTTCTTAGCCTAAATAACCTTGGCCTAAATCCACTCACAAAATTGCTCTTCCTGGACAGACACCGGACAAAAAGACAACTTTCTTTATGGTCCTCATTGTGGGGTGGGGGGGTTAAATTGAGGAACTTGACATCCGCAGGCATTATGCTTTTAAGTACCACTATTGGGCAATACAGGCGCTGAATCGTTCTGTAAAATGGCACCAGGAGACCAGGCACAACATCACTGGAGAAGCTTTGATTAACATGCCCATAAAGAGATGGACTATATGCAGATTCTATATGTAAAGAAGCTCAGAAAAGTAGGGAGTTAAAGTCAGAAGAGGTAGAAGATTTCATTGGAAGACCAAAGGAATATTTCATATGAAAAGAGAAGGCTTATTGATAGATGTTTATCAGGCAGCTGTGGAAATGGTAAGCTACCAAGGAAAGGCAGTTAAGACGTGTGAAAATAGGAGGCAAGCATCTCTCCGAGTGTGACAATGAGGGAAGTATAGCAAACAGCATTAATAATGAAATCAAACAACAGCCGCTATCACCAATGGCGATAAAACAATGGAGTGGCTGTGGCTCGGCTCAGCGGCAGAGTCACACACAGTAAATATTTCATTAGCGATACAGATGTTTCAATTAAAGATATATGACAATGATGTCAGATCCCCTAAAGGTTTCTTTTTTCCCTCCTAACAGCTCGAGGATATTCTCATTAGCACATTAATATGGCACAAATTAAAGGAGTCCTAAGCAAATGTTTAAAAGAGGATGAGAGTGAGCTTCTGCTCCATGGGGCGGCCATCGAACCCAGCACCCGCCCTCACGACACTGATGCCCGCACTGCTCCTCTTCATCCTGCCTACTCATCCTCAGAGGGGAAACTTTACATCACAACTTCTCTCTTGTTTTCTCGTTCCTGATCATTTCTGGTCCCCTTTTCCATTCTGTCTCTTTTCTTCCTCTACGATCTCTATCAGGACAATTCTCCCAATAATTTGGGTCAGGACTTTTGTCACTGAATTGTGCCTAAAGATAGAAGACATGTTAAAAAAAATTATTTTAAAAGTGCCACTACACGAATTATTAAAGATAAGCCCTCAATAAGGTGAGTAATAGAATAATATATGTCTGGGGTGGGGAAGGGTTTCTATAGTAGGATACATTTTGATATGTTCTGCTGGTGATTGTAGACGACAGGTTTGCAATACATTTCTGCCTGCAGCACAGGTGATCATGGGAGTGACTGAATTGGACCCATGGGTGATATACACAGTAAGAAGCATACCCTTACTGCCAATGCTCTACCCCCTTACTGCCAATGATCTACCCCCTTACTGCCAATGCTCTACCCCCTTACTGCCAATGCTCTACCTGTGCCCCATAACAAAAATGAGAGCTCAAAAATACTTATGTTTGTGACAATCCAAGATCGTGCTGGTACTCCACTTCCACAACAGAATAGGTTGACCTAAGAACTGACCCACTGCTCTCTGGAATGGGACCACAGCCTTAGTATGCCAAAGCTCTATTGGGGGCAGAGTCCAAAACATACAAACATGTTCAGTAGTTTCCTATCTTTAACCATTGGCCAATTACATTCAGCTAAGTCTTAGGTCCTTGTAGCAATTAATTGGTGCCATTGCTTCCATAAGAAAACTCACCCCCGTTGGCATATAAGGTAACTGTGTAAATGTTTGTTTGCCGTTCTGCATGACTTGCGGTTTTTCGCTTTAATGGACAGTTTGCCGAAGCAGCCCAGATGAATTGCTGCGCTCAGGGAGAGGACAGAAAGGCACCATCAACCTTAAATACTGCTTGAGTTGCGCGGAGTGTTATAAACAGTTCTTAACAGAAAGGACTCACTGCGGTCTGAATTGTGTTTGCACCAGAAAACGTGTCTCTGCAGGGAGAAGGAGCTCTTTGTTTTTACCTTATAAAAAAGATTGGAGCCGAGGTGGATCAATCCTCAATGGCAATTTGATTCCTAACATGTCTGACACTTAAGACGGCTAAAATAAAAGGCATAAAGGAACGTGGTGGTGGTGGTGGGGGGGGGTGTGGGTGGGGGTCAGCCCGCCACAATAAATTTCCCTACGGGTTAGGAGTTTTTTGAGAAACTAAAAAATACATCACCCCCCCTCCCCCAATGCGTCACCACTTCACAACGAA
>JAABNY020000039.1:34986654-34997019 GCA_015164015.2 Brevimyrus niger
GAGGAGGAGAGCCCTGAGACCTGCTGCTGCTGGAAGAGGAGAGCCCTGAGACCTGCTGCTGCTGGAAGAGGAGAGCCTTAAGACCTGCTGCTGCTTGAGGAGGAGAGCCCTGAGACCTGCTGCTGCTGGAAGAGGAGAGCCCTGAGACCTGCTGCTGCTGGAAGAGGAGAGCCTTAAGACCTGCTGCTGCTTGAGGAGGAGAGCCCTGAGACCTGCTGCTGCTGGAAGAGGAGAGCCCTGAGACCTGCTGCTGCTGGAAGAGGAGAGCCCTGAGACCTGCTGCTGTCTTAATTTTGGTTTCCTTCTATTATGTTGACCTCATTTAATTGGGCCCATGCTTTCCTTTTGGTAGATATTATTTTACATTTTTGTAAGTAAATTTTGTGTTGACTCCAAACTCTGTGCTCCCGTGTCTGCTTGCTGGTCCCTACTTTCCCAGAATCCTTTGCCTGCATTGGTGTCCCTTTAACACGCACGTCGTGTTCGTCATGTGACCCCTTTATCAGGTTGGAAGCGATGCCCCTCCACAGCCATCTGCACACACTGCGAGCCCTGCTAATTAATGTGCTAATTGCACTATCCAGCAATAAAAAGCTAAAAGGTCAGCCTCTTATCATTAGCCACTCGTAATTAAAATGTATTTAAATAAATATGGTGCCATGCATATTTTAGTGCACATGCCAAACATCAAACCTAGATTGAATAACTGGATTATCATAAAAAAATAATAAATTCCCAACAAAAAAGCTGATGGATGGTATGTTTGGTTTTTCAAACAGATTACATGTTTTTGAACAGAAGCACCATCAAACTGCACAGAAAAAAAATTGTTATAGAAGGTGTATGTATTAGTCAATTTAAGATTAATTAGAATGATTTTTATGATGTTCAAATAAAAAATACTGCTGTATTCTTAAAGTAAATGAGTGTCCAACCATTGCTGCAGTATTAATGAAAAATAAAGATGCATGCCTGGAAATGAACGGATTTAAGATATCTTGAAATTGTTCTGACATCCCCAAGCTGGTCTGCCATTGAATTTTCCCAATTAAAGTCCCAATTAATTTTTCTGAATCCCATGTGATTTATGATGAGCCATTTTTAACTCCACCAGAGACTGAAATTCCCCAAAATTAGCAATGGCTCAGATTAACTTGATAGACTTGACTCACTACCCAGCTTTTAATTTTTAATTAGTTATTAATAGTGCCATGTTTACATGCATTTCCAAACTGCACTAAAAGGCTGTGTTCCATGTTTGGGCTTATCTTTTCCTTTATCTGTCATGGTGGGAACAAAGCAACATGAAGATGGATGCATCCATTAGGAATTCGGGGAGGGGGGTGGTGTTTTTAATCACAAGGCTGGGCCACTTTAAGTCAGGGTTTGACTTCATTTAATACCCTTTGGCTCCCCACTGTGCTGCCACTGTTCTAAACAGCACTCTCTCAATCTGCAGGGCACCCCTGCGAATTCATTATCAGCCTAATTAACAATTAAAGCCAGTTTAACCATTCACGACTTACATATGTGGCAAAGGTCTGTTAGTACATGCCAAGCTTTATGTCAAAAGGGCAACATTTTTCAGTTTTTCTTTTTTCACATAAACAACAATCATGTGCTTTATGTATGTAAAAAAGGATTAATACTTTTAACTTCCATTGTAACAGAAGCCCACTATATACCTCATAGTGTGACAGTGATTTAACAAAGGATTCATAGCCAAGTTTGATAAGCGAACACAATGTAGATAGTGAAGTAATGTGTTGATATTCACACACACACACACACACACACACTAAGACACACACACACACACACTAAGACACACACACACATTAACTACAGCCTCATAACTCACAATAGTGGTAGCATATTCACAAAATTTGGCTTGAAACTTTCAGTTTCAGTCTCAGTAGTGACTCAGTTTGCATAAATGATAGAAAAAATGTTTGTTTGCCATTAATTTAAAAATGGGCAGGAGTGGGGCAGCCTCAAACTGACTGCTATCGACTCTATTGAAATGGATGGTTAAAGCCAGGAACCAATCTTTACCTGTTAATATTATAGTGTTTAAAATTTAATGTATTAATCATGTACATTTTCATGCTATTTATTGATGGAAGAAATATAGCTGTTTTCAAATGCCTGTTTCCAGGAATAATATTTCATAGAAAACCCCTCCATCTCCCAAACTTGTTATTGATAGACAATTTATTTTTCTATGAAAAAAAGAGTAAAATTTAAAGCCTCTTAAGATTACCATAGGGATTGTACAGTGTGTGTGCTAATATGTGCCCTGTGATGGACTGGCATCCCATCCAGGGTGTCCCCTGCCTCGTACCCTGTGATGGACTGGCATCCCGTACTGGGTGTCCCCTGCCTCGTACCCTGGGATGGACTGGCATCCCATCCAGGGTGTCCCCTGCCTCGTGCCCTGTGATAAACTGGCATTCCGTCCAGGGTGTCCCCTGCCTCGTGCCCTGTGATGGACTGGCATTCCGTCCTGGGTGTCCCCCGCCTTATGTCCTGTGCTTCCTGGGAAAGTGTCCAGGTCATTGGCAGATGGATGGATGGATGGATAGATGAATGTTAACACACTTGCCATTTAGTTGCCATTTGTATCCTTGTCCATCACTGTTTATTCTCTGTAACTATCTAGAGGTAAAACACCAGTATCAGTGTTCACAGAGATATCCTGGCTTCAAACTGGGAGACTCCTGGTATTGATTTACAGCAATGGCTTCAACTGCATCGAAAATTACAGCTTGGTTATACATGACATAGTGACGGGTCCCTTGATTGAAATCCTGCTGAAACAGCTGAATGGACCTTAAACAAAGGCCAGCAGGCAGGAGGGGAGGTGTACTGCCAGAGCAATATGAAGGAACGGTGGTGAGTAATTCATCTTTTCTTGTTTTTTTAATGAACTGCAAATCTGTTCATGTAAGTTACTAGCATATTTCAGCCTTAAACTCACCACATAATGAGGGTCTACAAATAAATATATGTGATCAAAGTTTTTCGGGTGTCAAACTATGCCGATCAATAACACCTAAAGTTTTTTAACACTTAATTCCAACACTCTTAAAGTTTGTTTATAATTAGCAAGATTGAAGTTAAATAAAATACATTTTAATCTATCATCAAATAATGTGAAATACTACCTGAAAGCATTTGCTAACTTTAGTTTAGGGCAGAACCTGCTCACTTTAAAATAGTAACAGAAAGCAACTGAAACGTTTTATTAGGCCCCTGAAAAAAAGCAAGTGCTTAAAAATTAAAACCAGGTGGCAAGAAAAAGGGGCATGAATTGAGTTAAGGGGGAGTGATTGTATTTTATTGCATTTCATTATGTTTTAGTGCAAATGAGAAGTTAGACAGTACAGATTAGTTCATGCCTATGGAGCCCACAGCAAGATCTGAGGCCTTTCCTCACACAACAATCACTGATAAAATGTCTTTCAGTGACCGTGAATCGTGGCTCCAGCATCATCTCTCCGGGCGGGCGATTATCGGACAAAGAGTCAGGGTTTTGGTGCCAGATGGGTGCTGCCCAGTCCAAGGTGCCTTTATCATGTCCCCCCTCATTACTTAGCACCTCTTCTTCAGGCAAATTAATTAATTGGGCCCCTATAATTTTTTTTTGTTTTTTTATTGTTTCATTGCATAAAAATGTGAGATTCCATCCTCATTTTTCCCACTCCCTTCCTCTTTTTTTTTTTTTTTTTAAATAAATATTTGACGCATCATATATTATTCATCCGATAGGGCTTCGGCATTTATCAAGGGGAAATGGCACGGTATACATTTCAATTTTGTTGTGGATGATCGGCACGTTGCTGTCGCCCCGGCAACCTGTATTCAGACAGCGACTGAGTGCAGATCACACCTCCTTGTCCCCTCAAAGACAGCCAGAATAGGATAGGCTATGACCTTGGGCAGGGAACCAATTGGCCAGGAGGGCAAGACATACTACCATTGTTCCGAAAAGTGCACAAGGCAAGATATGGCCCACATTACAGAAGACTACTGCTGTCCTGGACAGCACAAAATGCATGATAGATCCTCCATGCCTCTCACGCCACATTTCCTGCACCTTTGTGCTTGCGGTACCTGACCAATCAAGATTATTTTGACGATGCATTGCAAATGCACATACAACCCTGATTACCAAAAATGACCCCCCAGGCCCCCACCTGTGGCACTGTTCTTGCTCCTTTCACCGTCACAGAGGTCAGTCTGGCTATGTGGAGGCTTCCTGTGGATGAGCATTCAGCCCCAAGCCTCAAGCAGAACACTTTGCATAAACTACTCCCTTATTTTTAAACCTCATACTCCTGAAAACATGCGGCACCACAGTGTCTCTTTCCCCAAGACCCTCGCCTCCCCCGCCCGCCCCCACTGCCCCGTTTATGTGCAAACGATAGTTGGAGTCAAATGGTGAGAAAAAAAATAAAGAGGTAGCTGGTTTTGCATGTGGCGTATGGTGATAGAGAGGAGGCCAGCCTGCATGAGGGCCATTTTACAGCCTGGCTGGGATTAAATAACTCTGGGGCCTCCTTGGAAGAGAGATAGAGAGAGGCTCAGGCGGGGGATCTCTCCAGCCGAATCACACTCCAGAGCGGGTGGGAGGGGAGGGCCCTCGCACTTTCCCATGTTTGGATTGGCAGTGACACAGACGTGGTTAAGAGGTGGCAAAAGTGGGAGGAGGATTATAAATAAACTTTACTGCACAACACTGAGAAGCCAGAACGGCGTCACTGAGCCTCACGCCTGTCCCAAAGTCACACTTTGTACTCTGATGGCCCTCCAGGTCACAGAACATGATCCGTGCATTTGGGCACACGTCCATACTACTAATCTAGAATGTTTTTCTTTAGTTCTCGTATTAAAGCTAATTTTCTGAAACTAAACTGGTGATTTGTCCAAGGGACAAGCTCACGTACGAGTTATACGTAAGAGAGTAAGCTCACATACAAGTTATACACAAGGGCATAAGCTCACATACATGTTATACATAAGACAATAAGTTCACACACGAGTTATACATAAGAAAATAAGCTCACATATGAGTTATACACAAGGGCATAAGCTCACTTATAAGTTATATACAAGGGCATAAGCTCACATACGAGTTATACACAAGGGCATAAGCTCACACACGAGTTATACATAAGAGAATAAAGTCACATATGAGTTATACACAAGGGCATAAGCTCACTTACGAGTTATATACAAGGGCATAAGCTCACATATGACTTATACACACGGACCTAAGCTCACATATGAGTTATACACAATCCCATGATATGATTTACATATCAATTACACACAAGGACATAAGTTCACATGCAAGTTATACATAAAGACAAAAGCTACAGTATGAGTTATACACAAGGACATAAGCTCACATATGAGTTATACACAAGGGCATAAGCTCACATGCGAGTTATACACAAGGGCATAAGCTCACATACAAGTTATACACGAGGGCATAATCAGGGTTGTGTGTCCATTTGCAATGCATCATCAAAATAATCTTGATTAGTCAGGTACTGCAAGCACAAAGGTGCAGGAAATGTGGTGAGAGAGGCATGGAGGATCTACCATACATAAGCTCACATATGAGTTATCCATGAGGGCATAAGTTCACCTTTGAGTTATACACAAGGACATAAGCTAATATTTGAGTTATACATAAGAACCCAAGCTTGTATAAGCTCTTTTAGAAGTTTAATAGGTGTTTTTTTTTCCTTGTCTGACGCCTCAGCAATTTATTTCTGTATAGGGTCTGTTATTTGTTTCATCCGCAAGATGTAAAACTGTTAAAAAAAGGGAAAAGTGTCTCGTTTTTGCCAAGAGCCTCCTGCTGTTGCTGCTTGGAAACCACGGAGAAAGGAAACAAGATGTTCCCGAGGAGGAGAGCTAGTGCAATCGCTCTTCCCATCCGTCCAGCCCGCTGTCTCGCACGAGGCCCGGGAAGATCCGCCGGCCTGGACCGTGTTCCGGAACTCGGTGTGAAGTGTCTGGAATGTCTGAGACACACTCCAACCATGTGGTGCGTGTTTGAGCAACACAGCAGAGCTGAGAATGAAGAGCTGGTAAGAATCACTGCTTGGCCAGCCCAGGGAAAATGATTCAGGCAGTTTAACACCTAAAACACCTCACACTTTTTGAAACAATAAAAGTGTGATGCGTGTAGTATGTCTGTCACCATTTACTTTTCTCAATATTTTGCATAAATTATACATCCCATCCTGGGTGTTCCCCTGCCTTGCACACTGTTTCCTGAAATTAGTTACAAGCTCTGAGTGACCCAGATTGGATTAACACTATGGAAGACAGGTAGATGTTTAACATACTTTTCACCAATGGAAATTGTATATTGTGCTTATTCTCATCCGTCCATCATTCCATCCATCCATCCATCCATTCTCTAATTGCTTGTCCTAGTCTGGCTGGTGGGATTATACTCATTTATCTGCACATATACTCATAACACCAAAAATATGTTAGAACACTAATCCGGCCAAAATAATTTGGATAATACACTTATGTCCATCCATCCATCCATCCATCCATCCATCCATCCAACCAACTATTTTCCACCCACTTATCCAGGTCAGGGTCACAGGGTTATACTTATTTATAATGGAATTAACCCCCCTCCCCCCCCCCCCCAAAAATAGTTATAACACTATATAAACAAGTCATGATACCTGATACAATTGATTTGGTGTCTGGTATGAATTAATATAACTAGTTCATATTAATAAATGTGTTAAGACACATAAACAGATAAAAGTGTTTTATGTAGAAATTTAAGGACAGTGAGAATCTAGTGAGTCTCCAGCATCTGTGTGTTTGCGTCCCCAAAGCCACGGGACGGACGCGTCCGGCTTCCAGCCAAGGCTCAGCCCGAGAAGGGGAGCCGCCGCGGGCGGGTTGTGGTCCACGTACGGCTGAAAGGAGACACCGGCGTGTGGTCAGCGGGGCCCGAAAAAAGCCCGATGGGCAGGAGCGTGACGTCCGCTCCCATGCCGTGTTCCCGCCATAAAGGAAGGTGAGACAGGCAGCGCCACGCCCAAGCGCACGGTTCCCACGGCCGCCCACTGTCAGGCCGGTGCCGCAGGGGTGATATGTGGACACCCCAATATCAGCCAGGACTGACTGCTTGGCACTGTGAACCCCCCCCCCGCTCTGCCCACCGCCCGCACTCCTCAAAGGAAAGCTCCCATTTCGGTTTCACGGTTACTTATCATGGGAACCTTTCCAGTTCTGCTCTAGCGTGCTTTACTGTTGATCTGGTTTCTCGCTTGACCTGATCCACATCTATGTTTGGCTGGATCTGACCACTGTTATTTCGCCTGCTCACGGATCGCTATTATTATTAAATACACAGAAAAGATCAAATAGCCTGAAATAATCATCTCAGGGACACGCAGACATTGCTGTACACACAGGAGGTGTGTTGAGCTTCCGCTGGGAACATGTGCTGAGTGTCCATACCACATAATCTGACCTCTGTGGTCCTGTCAGCGTCATGGAGCAGGAACTGGCTCTGTAATCTTTTCTGGTCACATTAAAATACCACGGGCATGTCTGCTTCAGATGTGTAGCTTAAGACGAATGGGCCCCTAAAGTGCTATCACATATCCATAACTGCATATGCAGTACAGGGTTAGGGTGGGCATGGGGCCTGGAGCCTGTCCCAGGAAGCACAGGGCACCGGGCAGGGGACACGGTGGCAGTCTATTCCAGGACATGTACTCATACAATATGTGCGATGTTTTTGAACTGTGGGAGAAAGCCTGCGCAAACACAGGGAGAACACGCAAACACAGGGAGAACGCGCAAACACAGGAAGAACACGCAAACACAGGGAGAACGCGCAAACACAGGGAGAACACGCAAACACAGGGAGAACACGCAAACACAGGGAGAACACGCAAACCCAACACACACAGAGACTGCGACTCAAACCCAAAATCGTGGATGTTTAAAGTCGCGGTGCCACCCTTAATTCATAAAATTAAACAAAATAATGTTTAACCTCATCAGATGGCCTGGGGCACAAGGCTTGGGTACACCCTTGTTGTCAAAGATTTGAATCAGATGACATATCCAAACTTACAACTGCTTCACTGTTATGGCCTAATGGTAATGGTTTGCATATAAGACTCTTGAACAAATTATAGCTAGTCTCAGAAAAAATGCATTTCATTTAGGAAAAAGCAATAAAAGTAACCTCAAGGATGGAAGACAAAACACAGGGAAAATGAGACATGGAGTATTAGGGATCTACAGCTGCGATTCACATTGGAACAATGAGCAGTGAGAAATGATCCCGCTCATTTTGCGGGGGAGAACCCTAGAAATTCACCACATGAAACCGTTAAGTCAGAGAATGTTTGTGGTTTTATCCTGTGGTTACCTATAAAAAAACATTACTACATCTATGGGGATGTTTATCAAGTCCACTGACACCACATAAAATAGGACCAGTCCTCCAGAGTGGCTCGTGAACAGGGAAGGATCCTAATTCACCTGTGGTATGCCTGGAAGAGGCTGGACGTAACTTCACCTTCAACAGGCACACTTGACACTTAGTCACCTTGTTTAATGACAGAGACCTTTACCATCGTAATATGTAATATCAGAAGAGTTTGTTCATTGGCTTCTTGTTTGTTCAGAGGGCACAGCGTAAATATTTTTGGAGATCTGATCTAATGTTGGTGTAGGTTGGGGCAGAGTGTGGCTCAGCAGATTAAGATTCTGTGTCCATGATCGGGAGTTTACTGTTTCAGGTTCCATGATAAGCAGAGTGATTTCACCATTTGGCCCTTAAGGCTCTTAATCCCCAGTTGCTCCAGGGGCTGGTGACCCTATTGTACACCAGTTTACATAAAAGCATCTGCTAAACACATTGTAAACAAATAGTCTAAACACATATTATTTGCGTTATTCCAAGTATGTAATATCTGTATGTTTTCGTACAAGTTGTATTCTATTGTTAATCTACCGACAATTTTGTGCTTGCTTGCTTGTAGGACAGAGATCTGCTTTCTCAAGTTGATACATAAATGGGAGGTCCTGGGGGAACAGAGAATCTGAATCACTGTGCTTCTTATTTTACAGTGCTGTCTTCTCTAAATTCAGAGGCAGTGAAGATGGTATTCCTTTAAAAAAATGAAAGATGCAGGCCTGCAGAACACTGAGAACCTGTATTTGCTAATGCTAAAATGGTTATAGCTACTATACGTTAAATCACTCTTAAGTTATGATAAGTTGATGTAATATTAACATCCTATACTTCAGTAGTTATAAAGCATTATTATTTTTTTATAATTTTAGCGCATACGGTATTTAAATACCCAAATGGGAGAATAGTATAAGAAAGGATTTATAACGGAGACCTATTATTTTCTTTCCTGGCTGCAAACAACGCAAGTGTTTACATTGTGACATTGTACAGAATCCCAGAATTCAGAGCTAAAATCAAAACAATGACTGTGTCCAAATTCAGGGTCTGCATACTTTGAAGGACATGGACTGCATGGCCTTTGAAGGCTGCCTCCTTTGATGGTCATAGTTTTTGTAGCCTTTGTAAGCTGCCTCCTTTGATGTATGTGGTCTGTGTAGCCTTCATAGATTGCCTCCTTTGATAGTCGTAGTCTGCGTAGCCTTCATAGGCTGCCTCCTTCGATGGGCGTGGTCTGTGTAGCCTTCATAGATGGCCTCCTTTGATTGAGGTGGTGTGCATATCCATCGTAGACTGCCTCCTTCGAAGGACACGGTTTGTATAGCCTTCATAGGCTGCCTCCTTCGATGGATGTGGTCTGCGTAGCCTTTGTAGACTGCCTACTTTAAAAGATGTGGTCCGCAAAGTCTTTGTAGGCTGTCTCCTTTGAAGGTTCGTACAATATTTCTGATTATTGTCAAAATATATGGTATTATAATAACACTAAATAACTACCCCAGAGGCAAAATTAACAATTTAAACAATGAAACAATGAAGAATTTCATGTTGTTTTCAAACTTATTTTAAAAATGAGAGAAAATGTATATTGTTATGATAATGAGTTTGTGAGAATGACCCATATATTTCCATTTGTCTTAATTCCACATTAATTTTGGGATTCACAAATATTTCCGACTAAATTTTAATGTTAAGCGCAATTCGAAAAGTGCAAGTACTGTAATTCTGTTTTTTACGGCCCTAGTTAAAAGTAATAGCATTGTTCAACATAGGACCATTCAAGGTATTTTTCCATCCATCCATCCATCCGGAGCCTATCCCGGAAGCAACGGGCACGAGGCAGGGAACAACCCGGGACAGGGGGCCAGCCTATCGCAGGGCAC
>JAABNY020000039.1:35003282-35013790 GCA_015164015.2 Brevimyrus niger
CAGACTCCACGTCCCCCTCTATGTTCTCCGTGGGCTCAGGGGTCCAAGCCTAAAGAAAACAAACCTGACTCAATAGTGAAAATAGCAGTGTCGCTGCCCCCCCACAGGTCGCTTATCTCAGACAAGGGCAGCCTTGTGTATGGGTCCGGCCCCCGACCAGGTGGGGGCATCCAGGGCCTTGAACTGCCCCCCCTTTCTGCCCTGCCTCTGTTTATTTACAGAGGGAAACTGCAGGAAATAGTCCCAAAGTCTTGCTAATCTGTAGGGGCTGCCAGCGGGGAAGGGGGGGGGGGTTATAAGAAAATAACAGCAATAATAAAGCCACAAGTCTGGAGACACTGGCTGTTCTGTAATTCTGTAATATGAAGCGTTTATGCAATTTGTGTGTAATCTTGTATTTTCCTCTGCTTCAAGCATGTGTCTCCCTATTTCCACATGCTGTGCTTTAGTGTGTGTCCTACCTGAAGTTTACTTGGAACACCTACTCTGACGACCCTCATTTAATGCACAGATACATGCCACCCTAGATATGCACACTCAGTGCTGAGTGAGGGCTCAGGACAAACCCACTGTATGAGTTATGCCCAGACTGCCTGGGGTGGACGGCCAGTGTCCTTCAGAAGGGCCTGGCTTTGGGTATACAGACTGGGCAGACTTAGGCATGTTTCTCTTCTCCACTCCCATCTTGTCTGTGTCGTGGTGTGATTTCCCCTCGACTCCTCCCACCATATGCACTTGCATCCATCTCCAGCACACCTTGTCCTGAAGCCCAGTCAGCGCCCCCGAGTCCCGGCAGTTAGCTAATATCCTGCAGCGTCCTGTCCAAGGCAGAATAACTGGCATCTTAAGTGGGATGGGGCCATCCAGCATGCTCTCTGTCTGTGTCGTGTCTGAGCTTGTGATGATAGAACCGGTTTTGATGAATGGTTATCATTGGTGACAATGTGCTCACAATATGAGAGAAACACTGGAAACAGTGAAATAGGATATTCGCTCTGAGTGCAACGCAATAATTTTTGCTATCCAGCACACTGTTTTGCAGGCCTCTGTCTCCATGATCACCGTCCCACCATATCCTGGTGACCAGGCATTCGATGCTTGCTGACTGAGTGGGTTTAGTTTGAGCCACAGTGGGAAGGGGTTCCGTTCTGAGCAGGTTTGGTGTGTGCCATGGACCTTGAGAGGGAAAGGGGCTCCAGTCGCAGTGGGTTTGGTGTGAGCCATAGGCTTTAATGGAGAAGGGGGTCCCTTCTGAGTGGGTTTGGCATGAGCCATAGGCCTTGACCGGGAGGGGGGTCCCCTCTGAGTTGATTTGGTATGAGTCATGGGCCTTGATGGGGAAGGGGGTCCCTTCTGAGTGGGTTTGGTATGAGTCATGAGCCTTGATGGGGAGGGGGGTCCCTTCTGAGTGGGTCAAATGAAAATAAAAAAATGAAAATTAAAAGAAATTACCATCATCAAAATTAAACCAAACACATTTCATCTGTAGTGAAGTGTAAGAGCAGCTATAAGAACAAAAGCATGGGAACCATCTTAAGAGTATCACACCATGCAGTAAAATCCTCGGGGGTGCAGAGGTATAGTTTGGACTTACTTAATATTAAACACATCAGCTAATTAAATTAATTATAATTTGACAATGGAGAAGGCACTCGTATTACCTGAAATATCACTTTATCTGTTTTTCAGACTTAAATTTCCTAAAAGTACCACTCCCTCTTTCTGCCATTCAGATGGCAAATAATTTATCGATCATTTGATTGGCTAGCTTATTTGGCACACAAAGCAATATTCAAGGATCCATCCAAGGATGGAGCATTCTGTTATCGGGAAACATACCCCGGCATGTTAATACGTTGACCATCACAAGGAGAGCAGTCAGATTTACAAAAACCTACTATTAGGGATTCCAAATGGATTCTTACCAAATGTCCTACATGTGTGTTCATTCGTTATCTTTCATCATGGTAACTAGAGCTGGATCAGCTAAGGAACATCTGTCAAACGACATTAAGTCCAACTGATAAAGTAGCTGAAATAAGACCATCTTGTCTAAAGCAAGATTTTCTTAACTCACAAAATGTTTCAACCATAACAGAGATGGTATAGAGAGGAATGTGCATCCATGAAGGCAGGATGATTAAGGCCATTTTCACAAGCTAAATAGAGGTAGTTGTATGAAGGCTGTAGGCATCTTCTAAGCTGTGTTGAAATCGTGACCTCATCATACAGCTTCTGGGGCAAAGAATGGGTTTCAGGTGGCTTAAACATGTACTTAAACCCATAACGGTTTACTGGTTATCACAGCGGCGAAAACCAGCCAAAACAAGTGCAAATAATTTTTGCGTTAGTGTAATCGTTTCTGACAAACCATGCTGTCCTCATTCGCTTCCCGGTATTTTCCGGCCACAAAGGAGACTTACAACACAAACAGAACCTGCCTTTAAAAAAATATGGGTCATTTTTAAAGTAGAGAGTAATTGAAACTAAGTGGAAACAGTGGAACAGAAGACAATTAGCTTGTCATTACAATCCAGTCTTTGTTTCCTGGCAACTTCAGCAAACCGCTAAGGTGTGGTGCTCCGTCAGGTTCTGCATGCCTGAAGACTCTAGTACACAGCTCTGAACTGGGATTCTTGTTTGTAGGTCCATCATAATGTGAGAAAACCAGCTAAGCTTAACGGCACTCTTGACACGACAGCCCTTAATTGGTCATTCTGGTTCTTTGTCAGTGCTACATTCATCTGGAAATGTTGTGGCCTTGTGAATGTAGATTTCAGGTTTTTCCTGAAGAGAAGAGCATGGCTTTGCTAGAAATGATGAAGCGAGATCCTGAGGAAACCGAATGGTCTCCTGAGGGCAGGGCTTGGGTCGTAGGGTCAGCAAGCTAATCCGGGCCCTTGCTGGGAAGTAGCACACTCTGCGGTTGAGGGTTAGATTCCCGCTACTCAAGCATAAGATATGAACGGTGGCCAAAAAAAGGCACACTGCTCTGTTTATGGTGAGACTTGGGGTCAGACGTTGTGCCCAAGACAATCACGTGCGTTAGGAAGGATTCAGACCGAGTTCCTCCCCATCCCACGAAAGAACAGGACACCGCTAGGCTGATACAAGAAGCCATGAGGAGAAGGTGACCTTTTCAGTCACCATGCATATCTGACTGCCACCGCCAAAAATCATGTCAGTGTTCAGGATCGCTTTGAAAGTAAGATGCCTGACTTGTTCACCTACCAAATTTACTGCTATATGCCAGACCAAAAATGACAACCTTTACTGCTTGTGTGGGAGTGTCTGCCAAATCCAATTGGCACAACAAGGTATAGGTGACCCCACGGAACATCCAATACGGGTTGACAGTGCTATAATTCTACAATATACAGAGACAGAAGTGTAAATTTCCATTACAATCATTTAGTTTGACAAACAGAAAAACAAAAAACAAAATAAAACAAAAAAGTACGATTCAAAAAGCATAATAAAACAATCATAGCTGAAGGCAATGGCTGCAGAGGTCAGTACTAAATTGCCAGAAATTGCGGCACCTCGCCGCTCCAACCAGTGTCCTTAAATCACTACAAAACACAAACAAGGTCTCAGTTCACACGTCGAAATACCAACATGCATGAGCTACTCCTGCTCTGAGCTGCCAAAACTAAGGGGAGCGACGAGGTCTAGATAATCAAGCTCACACAAGACAGCAAAAGCCCACTTACAGCAGCAATCCGTGAAACAAAAGAAAACAACGAAAGCTATTACAACCTAAACCATAAAACACGAAACCAAACAATCACAACCATAAAGCAATTATCCCGGCAGAAATAACCAGAGGCACTTCTAGGGTGGTAAACGGGACCAGAGCTGGCCCCACACTCCAGGAGGCCCCTACTCAAAAGGGTGACTTACCTAGATAATGATGCGCTACATAATAAGTTATTAAATATTTTTCTTCATTGATTGTATGCAGCTACATTTGATCTAAATACATTATTTTGGCTAAATATTAGGGCTGTAGCAGTATCCATATTTGTCATTTATTCAGTACATCATTTTCTGTTAGTTTAGGAAAATTTAACAAAAAAATTTATTTATTGGCACAGGCAAAACCTAAATTCAGAAGCAGATATTTTACATGGAATCTAATATGTTAATTGTGGCTGTGAGTTGGTTACATCTTATGCTGGTTACCGTCTTTCATAATCGAGAGTTTGGGAACATTTTGGTTTCCCAATAAAGTACACGAGTACTGGAATGATTGTAGGTAAGACAAAGACTCTGTGCCTGGTTGTGTTATACAGGATTCGGATATGTTGTTGGTAATCCAGCGTGCTAACTCATCTGAGACAACATCATACAGTACAGGTGTGTGTCTGACTGGAGCAAGGCAGAAACAGCCTCTGCAGGTTAGTCTCCCCACGGCCATTAAGGCGCGTTTGCAGGCAAATTCAGATCATTCAAAAAAAATGAATTACATGTTTGGTGTGCTTAACGCTATAGATATATGACCATATTTGGTAGCAGAGAACATGCAATTTAGTTTCTTATGATTGTTAAGACGTTACAATTTTGTCATTTGTCTAGACATTCGTTCATTTATTTTACAATTAAACGCCTGTTAGGTTTCGCTTTTCAGACACGTTGACAGATGCATTGCCCTTGGTTTATAACTGTTCCTAATAAATAATTTCAAAACAAACTTTGTTTTTTGTGCAGTATTGAAATTACATCAAACCATGACCTAAAAACCACTTGTACTGAACTGTGAGTTTTGTTTACTGTTACACCCCTACTAAATGTACACCTGAAATGCACCTAATCTAAATCCTATCTTGGACATGTGACCGTGTCGCCTAGGCTAACGTGGCTTGTGTTGTTGTGTAGCGTTTGACACTAGCTAGTTCCGGAAAGATCATACTGTAAACTTTCAGTGATCGGTCAGCTATTACTCTTCATTATAGCTGCATCAGTATAACAGTGACCAAGCAGCAACAGGCACAGTGGTGTTCATTATTGGTTTGTCTCGGCCTTAGTTGGGACCCTGAATAAGAGGTACCAAGGCTAAGAACCTCCCGAAGTCGTTCTGGCTTCATGTCTGATGAAAATCAGCAAGGAAACAAGCCAGGCCCTCCACCATATCTTTACGACTTCATAGTTAAGTCTTTATTAGCCTTGTAAAAAGGGCATTAAATGAAAAAAAGGTGCGCCTTTTATTCTAAAACAAACGCTGTTAATGATAAACCATATATCTGACCCTCGTTGTGAATATTAAGCAGCACTACCATCGACCAAAAACACTCTGAATATTCTGAATACGGTACTTGAGCCCTTTATTAAAATATTGCAGAAGAATTAAGGTTTGTTTTTATTGGAAAATTTGCTGTTTTTGAACGTATCGCTCAAAGCCTGATCTGGATGGCTTGGCATTTCGATTCTGCTACACTAAAATACAGTTATAGCCCGTTGTCACCAGTATCTCAATACAAAAGTTATCTGAGAAAAAAATTAGATATCTGAGCCTTGAGCACAGCCTGAGTGCTACAGAACTTCAATTCCAGCATCTTTCTGTTGAAAGATATTAATTTAACATTAGTGCCATAAAATATGCCTGGACTTGGGGGGAAAAATATTGACAAATACTGGATTTTCCTTTCATGTGAAATTCTATACTTTTTCCACAATTTTTTCCTTCATATTTTTAACCTTGACTTTATGTCACATGGTGCCCAGCCAATCCTCCTGTCTCCGCCCCAGCGTGCTCTACCGAGTCACACCTGTGTCGTATTACTCTTTTCTCTCGTTCCTGCCCTTCTGTGGCTCTCTCCAGCTGCCTCTCATTTTGCCCCTTTTTAATCCATAGTATATACTGTAACTGCCTCCCAGTCCCGTGATCCCCAGTCCAGACATTAATGCTGTTATCTCTGTTAGTCCAGTCGTAAGTCCCAGTTTGAGCTTTGTCATTTGATTTAGAATAAAACCCATTCTGTTTTTGCCCTGATTCCCGCTCCTGTGTCCTATATCCCATCCAACACAACACTTTATCAGTGTCTTGTCTGTACTTTATATTGATATTAATCCATCCATCTCTTATAACTGCTTATGAGCCCACAGCCTTTCCCAGGAAGCCCATGGCACCAGGCAAGGGCACCCTGATTAGGATGAAAGTCCATCTCAGGGCACTCGCTCACACACATAGTAACATACACAGGAGGACCTGGAGGAAACCAGGTTGCACACACCCTGAGCAGGGGGGCGGGGGGCAGGGGGTGTGATCAGACCCACTGCCTGAGGGATGTGAGCACACTCTACAGTGATTTTAATGTTTTGGGTTTTTTTTGGGGGGGGGGGGGGACTTGTAGGCAGTGGATGGCTATATTCCCTAATGGATATAAGGTTTAAGACAATTTTTCCCAAATTGTTTCCCCAAAATTGAATTGAATAATAATAGAAGCTCATGCAATACCAAAACATTCAAATACTGTTACACCTGCACACGCCCTGGGGTTCACACAGTGCAAATTTCAGGACCCTGGACCTCAGACCAAATGACAAGGTGTCTCTGAGAGTGACGGGCCTGTGGAGAAGCAGGCAAACTGCTGTCACCAACACACACAGGCTACCGATGTTTGCCAAGGTGGGACAGTGTCACCAGAAAGTGAGGGACAGACAGAGGGAGACAGGGAACGAGAGCAAAAGAGAGGGTGAGAGAAAAGGCAGAGAAAGCAGGACGGATAACAAATGAAAGAGAAAGACAAAGAGAGTGAGGAAGCTAAAGAGTGTGCGATTGAGATGGATGCAGGCAGACGGGCAGCAGTGTGTGGCTGAGGGAGCCGCCGCTGTTGGGATTGTGCCGCCACCGGCATTCCTGGATGTTTTCCCAGGCCCCCAGGAGCAGCCATCGGCACACGGCGACCAGCAGGCCACACTCATGGCCCCCACCAATCAGGAGTGGAGCCGCTTGCTCTGCACGGAGACCCTCATTAGCGTACGGGCCCGGCTGGGCGGGAGCAGGCAACTGCGGCCCAATTAAATAAACTCTGGCACAGCTGTGGGGACACTGAGAAGCTGTGTAACAAAAAAACACGGCTTTTATTCCCCCCCTCGCTGAAAAGCGCCCCAAACCTGTTAATTGCAGCCCTGCTGCCAATCAGCTGGTAATTACCGGTTTCCTGCCTGCCTCCCCTCAATCGGCTAATCGGCTAATTTGAGCGCCGCTGCGCCTGGAACAGCTGGAACGTCACGCCCGGAGTCAGGCCCCGGAGAGGAAGGAGGCGCGCGGCCGAGTGCACGTGCACGCATGCTCCTCAACGTGCACACGAGGGCACGAGTGTTGCCATCAGCGGCTCAGAATGGGTGTAAGAAATGCCAGTTCCGTTTAGGCATTTCTGACCTGTGTTACCTGAAGAGCCAGAGGTTGCAAACAAAATGAACTGTTTGCTCTACTGTCACCCCCCAGCTGTCAGGCCCCCCACCCCGCCTCACTTCGGCCCACGGTGTGATTGATTAATGTTGATTAAAGATTTGAAACGCCTGCATGTCCAACTTTGTCGCTCTCACCTGCTCCAAGCGCAAATTGGATTGAAAAGGTTAGCGGTCACATAATTGCTTTTAGATTGTGCCCAGTGTGAGCATGTTTCATTAGTATAATCATCATCATCACCAAAGCTAATGTTCGTCTATTTTTTTTTTTTTTATCTTCCAGCGGTGGGTGAAAATTAGAATATGCAATTTCCACCTACCTGGCCATCATTTTTAGTAATTAAAACTGTTCCGACATACAGTAGAAACGCAGAGTTATTAAAAGCGCTTTATGAGATCACAGAAATTACACTGTGGGTTTTATAATACATTATGTGGCCTCTATATATTTGTTATGATCCTTATCCATAAACAGGCACAATTGTTTAGGATATAAACAGATCTGACACCTCTATACATTATAGATCTGACATTATGGCAGCATGCTTTACCACATCCACATGCTGCATACTTACTGATGGTGTAATCTTGATGAAATTCCGTACCTCCTTTGTTGTCCTTCCTCATACATGTGCTGTGTAGCAAACGGGTCGGCCGGGGGAGGGAATTATGCCCATGTAATCGACATGACAGCCGAGGCAGATGAGCGGTCTGATATCTTGTCATGATGGGAGCGGCCCAGTGGCACCAGCCCCTCTCATGCCAGGAGGATCCACCTATTAAATGCTTCCAAAAGAAACTTGCACCTGAGTAATGCAGGGAGACAGCAGGGTTCGAGAGGCGTCAAGGATACGAGTTACCTGCGAATGAGGGAATGGCACTTTGTTTTACATTGTTTTAAAAAGCAAAGTTGTTTTAACGTTTTAGAAGACTGACCTTTGTTTTTAAAATATATTTCAATATTTAGTGTTCCTTGAAAATATCATATTCCATCCCCCCATCCATCTTCCTTCTATAAGCCAGTATCGTGCTTGGAGAGGCAGCCTGGGCCTGGAGCTGGTGCTGGGAAATCTGAGGTCACAGCCTGGGAGAGGTACTGGCTTGTCGTAGGGCACCTATCACAGACAGTTCAGAGACTGCGGTTTGCCTAGCTGCATGTCTTTGGCTGGGGGCAGAAACCCACGTAAAGACAGGGAGAACATGCAGGAAGCACGCAGGAAGAGCGGGCAGCGAGTCAGCACTGTGACTGAGCCACTGCACCTAGCCCTAAGGCTCGAAAGCTTTGAAATAGCAATCCAAATGTTATCAGGGATATTCCTCATAGCCCTGACCCCCACCCAACGTTCTCTGTGTCTAATTGTCAGCCCTAAATAATAATGAAATAGCAGGCAATCATTCATCAATGGTGACTAACTCCCTCACAGTCCAGAGAGTGCATTTATTCCCTTCACACTGCTCACTCGTAAGACAAAACAGCTATGCTGGTATTGTGGCTCTCTGGACTCTGTCTTAGGTACCTGTTCATTAAAGCAATCAGCCCACTCCTGCTGCAGCTGATACGCCAAGATGTGTGATCTAAGTGGTTGTAAACATGGTGTGGTGGTTGGTGCCAGAATCTCAGCTGCTGCCTCTCTTGAGAATTTGTCAACCCTTGAAGAGATTTTAGATAAAGCAGCCATAGGAGTGTCTATTGAAGTGCCTACTTCTACTATTATTATTATTATGTGCGGGAAGCCATGCTTCAATAAGTGTTTGTTTTCATGTGTGTGCATATGCACAAAATGGAGACAAAGCATGAATATGTCAAGAGAGCACATCTTTGTGTTATTTACTAAGCTATATGGCTGTCACAAATCATTTGTATATATACTGATTTTATAGCCACTGGTCAAAAACACCTGAGGGCAATATTTGCGCCTTCTAAAGTATTTTAAAAAATTATTTCAAAAGAAAATCTGTGTTAATTTTTGTAATCAAATATCGTGTTGAAAAAATATGCCAAATTCACTGCTGAACCAAAGGCAATAGGATGTTTTACGCTATACTTACATGGAGTAAGTCATACTTTGTTTCATTTTATTGTCAACCACTTCAAATATTCATGGCCAAAACATTGCACATTATGGTCATGAAACTGATTATTAAGTAGAAGTACTAATCGAAAATATACTTGTACAAATCAAAATATACTTAATTTCCAATACTATAATTGATTTCCCTACTTCTGCAAATGGGTGGCAATGGTCAGCACTGTGTGTGGAATTTGCATGTTCCCCATCTCGATGTGCGGTTTCCTCCACGTGCTCTGATTTCCTCCCACAGTCCAAAAACATGCTGTGGTGAATTTGAGTTACCAAACTGTGTGAGAGGTGTGTGTGAGTCGGTGTCCCACCCTGGCTTATTCACTGCCTTGTGCCCATAGCCTCCAGAATGGATTCCGGGCCCCACGACCCTGAATGAGACAAGCAGCTTTGTAAAATGGATAGATAGTCATGCAAATTTTAGATTTTTATGAAGATTATCTGGTCTACATTTTTTAATGTTTCGATAAATGTGGAGATTTCTTTACCCTCTGACAGTGAATTGTTGCTGGTGGATATTAAACACCACTCTGCAGCAGAAACTTAAACTCTTTAGGAAGAAAAAAAGATTGGTGAGAGGATGACGAGAATAGCCATAATGGAAAGAGTCAGCCATCTCTTCCCAGTGATTACCCACCCAGCTTCAGACGTGGCCACCGTAAGCCAATCAATAGCAAGTGCGGGAGGTAAAGAGGGGTGCACCAGATCATCTGTGGGGGTCAGTGCAGGGCATCATGGGGAGATTAGCTAGCAGTGAAGTGATCAATGGCCCAGATTCTACAGGGTCTCGGAAAACCCCTTTACAAGCTACCAGTATTGTTTTAATAAGTGGGTAGTTCTACAGAAAACATCACACAGAAACCTGAAGGGGCTTCAACCACAGCCAGGGCCTGGTGTCCTGTTTCTGTTGTACCACACTGAGGTGCTGCATCGGGGCTGCTGCATCGGGGCTGCTGCATCGGGGCTGCTGCATCGGGGCTGCTGCATCGGGGCTGCTGCATCGGGGCTGCTGCA
>JAABNY020000039.1:35023040-35035662 GCA_015164015.2 Brevimyrus niger
AGCGATGTGGCAGAGAGAGGGAAGAGCGTGAGCGATGTGGCAGAGAGCGGGAAGAGCGTGAGCGATGTGGCAGAGAGCGGGAAGAGCGTGAGCGATGTGGCAGAGGGCGGGAAGAGCGTGAGCGATGTGGCATAGAGCGGGAGGAGCACCACAACTGAGACAGAGGAGAGTTGAAGCGACCTGGAAAACATATATGCAGCAGTTAGTGTGTAGTGCTAGGCCTGAAGTAGATCTTTTATTTCTTTTAATAAATGAGTGTTCAGTTTTTAAGAGAGATTGCTGCTTGAAGGAGTTTTGTTTACGCCCTTGCAGTCATGAGCGAACCCAGAACATAGTTACAAGAGAAAGTTACACTTTACTTTTCCTACGATCCATTGTGCAAACATGCCACACATGTAAATTAAAACACTGTGATGCTGATGTCTATGATATTGACTTGTAAGTTTGTAAATCTATAACAGCCTTTGGAGAAGCTGTGGACACCCTTTGTGATGTCATAAACTGATGTCAATTAATTTCAATGCTTGTAGTTGTATGGAATGTATGTGGTCATCATGCAGGAGAATCACTGTAAAGAATTCAGGCTTGACAGTGGCACAAAACTGGCGTGGTGCAATCTGACCAGGATGGTGTTTATTTTCAAAGAAATTCATAGAACAGACTGGAAGCTTAACTGGTTGGAAGTCAATAAGTGTTTTTTCTCTGTGGGAAAGATAATCATTCGGGTGGTCAAAGAGAAAAATCCAAATTTTTTACATGGCTTTGATAAAAAAAAGAAGAAGTAAAAATCTGAATGTCTGCTGTTTTTTCAGAGCCTTTTAAAGGACACATCTCCATGATAGCTCTTTGGCGATTGATATGATAGTGAGCACAGCTGGAAGGCCAAACAGCCCTTTGTTTAGGAATAAAGTGCTAGGAGGTCTGAGCACTGATGTCACCATCGACTGTTTCTGTTTACAGTCTGTCTAACTTCGATGGGGAATTGTGTAGATTGCCAATACAACTCGTGTTTGCTTATGTTAGCTGGGATGTAAGAGGATCAGAAAAGAATGACTAGAATTACAACAGTTTTCACTTGCTGTTGCAAGTCCTTAAATGGGCCACAAAATACTGTTTAAAAACATTGGCTATAGAACAAGTTTAGCATGTTGTGATACCATAAATGTAGTGAATGCAACAACATTAGTATCTAAAAAATGCATCAGTTCTTAGTAGTATGTAATAAACTAATCATTGTTCCAAATTGTAATGTATGATCATTCTTTATATATTTTTTTCTTTTCCCATCAAGAAGTCACTTTGTCTAATCAGCATGTCTTTTGTCCATAAGATCATTTTTTTGTATGTTTGCTCATAACTGGTGAGATGCTATGACTACAAGCAGGCATCCTCCATCATTTGACTGTTCTTTTCTGTCTTGGTCCAACTCTAACATCGGGCCCACACCCTGCGTCAACTCCCTCTGAAGTAGCTAAATGGATTCTCAAACTATTTGAGTGGATGAAAAAGTCACATAAACAAGTAAAATGTAAAGGACAGAATAAAGATGAAAACTCTTGAGCAAAGTAGATAAAAACTTGGATCGTGACCTAATGGTTCATCTTCAATCCTCCCCAAATTTGGCAAAAAACATATTATGCGCATAGTCTATACTATAAAATATACTACATGTAGAGAGGGTCAAGAGGATCAGTTACTGTGCAGTTAAGCATTACAATAGCTAAGATGTGTGATCTAACTTTTGTTAAGCATAGTGTGAGTGTTGGTGTCAGACGTGGTTATATCCCAGCATCGCAGAACAGCCGCCCCCCAGAATTTTCACACACTGCAGTGTCTAGAGTTTACAGAAAATGGTGATATATTCCTTTCTATATTAATTTAGCTTAAATTTATTATTGGAAACCAAGAATTTTGGCAAACAATTTTCAGACTTCACATTAGTCGACTTGCTCAGAGATGCTATATGCAATATGCAGCATTAGAATGTGAAATGTATGCATTGGGTTTCTGTTTGATCTGTTAGAAGGAAGATCATTCTGCAACCCTGCAGTTGGGAATTACTATTAATGATATTAAATATTATATGAGAGCCATAGCTGACATTCTCAAAATGTTTTCCAAAAGGTCCATATTTTTTTTTCTTCTCTAGGTAGGACAGAGAAAATCAACCCAGAGAATTCCAGGGTTAAGTACATGCAACTTACGGACAACTCAACTTACTAACGGACTGCCATAAAGCCTATTAAATGAAAAATTTGTGTTAAGTACAATGGTTTCTAATAATGAAAGCATACTATACTCTGTGACACTTGTAATAACATTGTGTACGGTACAGTGCTGTAGGAATGAATGCTTATAATAATAATAACAATAATAATAATTATTATTATTATCATTATTAATGTTATTTCTGTGTTATTATTTTAACGTACCTACGAATTCAACTAAAGACAGACTTAGGGAACAGATCTAGTTTGTAACCTGGGGGGACTGCCTATACAGCATTTTTAAATGAACAATAAGTATCAATTGCTGCCAAAAATCATTTGTTCTGTTCAGTTCAGTTCAGATGCAATTTTTTTTGTGGAGTGGTTTACTGAGGAAGACTAAAATATTAATTCTCACGTGGTACTCAACCTCCACTGAGTTACAAAAGCATGTTCACAATAAGTATTTGATGGCTTTCCATTAAAAGCTAATAGTGGTTTGCCCTTACAGATATCTTTGAAGGTGACCAGATTACCCACAAGCAATTACAGAAGAACTCTTGGCTGCCTGCCGGTTCCCTAGATCAGGCAAAGAGCGACTTCGTGAGGAATAAATTACAGAGGGAAAGGCATCGCTGAACAGGCGCCAAAGCGCTTGCTTACATCACCTTAATCTTCCTTGCATAATGATGGAAAAAAACTGATGTTTGTTTCTCTTTGGCGTCAAAAGAAATTCCTTGGACTTCAAGCATAGTACACTTTAAACACTCACTTCGGAATAATTCAACGGCTAAAGTTTTGCATTTATTTAAAATTGTTAGTGGTGACATTTAAAAATTAAAAGACCTTTTGCAGCATATGGTAGATTTATTGCAATAGGCCATTGCAGGTCAAAACTGGCTTTAAGTGTTAGCAGTTAAGTAACACTGTAACTGAATAATAAATTCAGCTGCGTCATATATCGTGTACATGTATTGTTTTTAGAAAACCATTGCACAGACATGGTAACGTGCTGGGAAGTATTACGGAGGCCTCCTGGGCAGGTATTACGTGCTAATATTTTTGGCTTATCCATTTTGTATCTGATTTTGAATCTTCCGCTTCAGATTTTACATCCAAATCCTGCCCAGGACTGCCACAATACTGTACATACAGATACCCCAAAGATGGTCGGACAGGATACGAAACAGAATAAACTGCATAGTGGTGGGTGCCCTTGATGCAGAGTTTACATACAATATGACTTTAACTCTTACTGCCTGCACCCTTAGGTCCTAATGGTGCAGTTTATTTCCTAGGAGGCTTGGCCTGTCTATCTAAGATATGTGATCTCATTCTGAAAACAAACCAAAGCTGATTGAACAAGGTTTGTATTTGGGTAAAATATTAAATAAGGAGCCTGTACATCCATTCAGTACAAGGCTGCAGGGGTCCAGGAGTCTAATATCTTATAGATTTAATTAAAAATGTGTTGTTTTTTTTCCTTTTTGTAATCTGAAAAGTTCAACTGAGACCCAGTTCTGTTGGCAAGCATGTCTGATATTTCTCTAAAAGAGTCTGGTCTGCACTGCAGGTGAAAAGCGGGTATGTCTGAAGTGTACGGTTTAGCCAGGTCTGAATCTGTGTCCTTGATCTCACGGCTGGACCACGTGTCACCTTCATCGTATATGAAAGTGGTTTAGTTTACGAGGAGCTTAGAGACTGGAAGGCATAAGGTGTCACAAGGAGATTGCAAACCTGCACAGCTTCCGTGGAAACATATATTTTTGGTTATGGCAGCTTCTTTTCCACATACATACATTTCTGGTTCCAACTTAGCACATAAAATCTAACTAATGACACAAGTTTTTAGTCTGGGATTTCGGGCCTGGCAGTCACGTGCCTTAGGGTCTGCTACACGGGCTGGAACTTAATCAGAGTTTTCAAAAACCACAGAACTCATTCTCATAAACACACATTGACCCTTGGACCCTAACTTGCTTTTCTTACTGATTTCGCTGTATTTCCCACCGATCCAGTCATTCTATTAGAGCCTGATTGTGGAGGCGTACATATCCGTGCAGATAATTAAACTCGCCCTCCATTGTAAATACAGCAATCCAATCCATACTGGATTCATTATGTTTGCTCTGAATGTAAATAGGCCACCCACCACCAAAATCATACAACACATTATTTCTGAATTCAGAAACCGACTCCATGTGTTAGTCATAAAGCGCACAGCCATAAACAGCCACATATTCATGTTTTTACATGTTGTGATACTACACGTGTAATCAAGTGTTCACCTAGCAAACTTCAGAGGAATGCATATTAAGTTTTACACACTTTGACTTAATCAAATTCTTTAGATTATATTCATAAAGTACATAATGTAATCAATAGAAGAAATATTAGAAATGATTTCACCTGTTAAAATAGATCACTCCCTTTAAGTCTTAACAAATATATTTACAATTATGCAAACCACCGAACCACCGGCTCTCAGCTAGAAATCAGCCCTCAATTATTTAAATTTGCTTGTTACTAAGACACTTTTTTTGGTTTGATTAGACATTTGGCTCTGATTTTAGTGAAACACATTTATGGACATTAATGATCCAAACTCTGTCCAGAGAGGAACACACAGTGTGCCTCTGGGTTCAGTTTTGGGTCCTGCTGCCTCCTGTCTACATGACTTTCCATCACTAATATGGTGAAAAAGGAACAATTTCCATTATTAAACTGATAATGGTCAGCTCCAGCATCCCGAAAATCTGTCACACCGTCTCTGACGGACAAGTCACATCATGCTTAAATTGTAATAAGAAAGTGATGACACTGAACTCCATTTTTCCAATGAAGCCCAGATGAAATGGAAGCTAAATGTTTCAGAGCCAGCAAATGCTAATGCAGATCTTTCAAAACTTTATCCTGAAGTTAGTAGATCCACTTTCATGCCAGAAGGAAATAAAATTCTGGGAAAGTCTGTCTCCTCTTTTAGAGGAGCACTTCATTGCAACCCCTCGGTGACAATCTACCACTCAAAACCCAGCGGAATAAGGCTTTCATTTTCTTTTGAATGGCCACATTAATAATTTTCTCTCCATTATACTACACTAGAATAAGACTATTAGACCTATTAGGAATTTAGTTCAATTTCTCTGCTAACACTGTCTACCTGGTTCAGTACACTTGTGCTAAACTGCTAAGGGTTGCCACACAAAAATTACTTCATTTCAATTTTTTATACAAACTCACCAAAAACCACGACCCGTTGACTTACCATTCGGACATGCTCCACAGCATTTAAGTAAAATTTGTAATAGCTACCATCGACATCTTTTCTCCCAAGGATCTTGTTACTAAAAAACATCGAAAGGTAAAATTTTAAGGATACATTTAAAACAACAAAACTTTGCCCATTTTAAAAAATGGATAGTGCCACATTAGTGTAGGTGTCAATTTCAATGGTCCAAACTTTAAAATATGTCTAAAACCAGCCATGGAATTGTTACCATGAGTTAATCTCATTCACCATGGTCAATTAGAAATATTATGCTACTATACCTTAGTAATGAGATCATAAGTAATTTAGTTGCCAAATGGTTTAACAGTTCTTCACTCCGTTTATCAGCCAACCTCTTCTCAATTTCTATTTTAGGTTTGACATCCTCCTCTGCAATAATCTCAGTTAACTGTTTAATGTTTGTTCTTTAACAATTCAAGGAATGTCTTTTTCTTTCTAAAAGTTCGTAATTTCTGTGGCTCATCAAACTGTAACAAACCAAATAAGGTCTCCTTATTTTACAGGATAAAATCAGTTGTTCTGGTCAGGATTTTCTGTGAAGTGCTTTGACAACATTGTAATAGACTTACGTGCCATGTGATTGACTTATTATGGAACCAATCAACCGTGAATCACAGCCATTTGAGGGCGGAGATTTAAATGTGCGTTGCAGTCTGTAAACTTACTCAATTCAGTAGGAGAATTGCAAGTCTTTATAAGACTATTGAGTCATTCAAACCCAGGGGTCTAGAGATGGGTAGAGCGTTGAGCTGAAACATATCTCCTTTTACCAGGACTCATATCGTTGTTGAATCTGTTGAACAAAATTATGCAGAGCCTTGGACTATAACAGCTTGGGGCGAGAGAAACATATCTCTGTTCTCTGTAAGCGTCGGAAACATTGTGAGATACTTATTTATCTTTTGATTTTTTTTTTAATGAGCATCAGGGTAGCAGCCTCTTGGGGGGGCACAATGTGCGTGGGGTGAGGAGAGCTGTTGATGTCTCCATTCAGTCCAAGTGTTCATGGCAATCGTCACTCCACACTCACTCCTAGTGGACAACAGGGAGCTTGTACAGTGCCCTGCTGTAATTGTGAAATCCCCTTTCAGACTTTTCACTCTGTGGCGAGACGGGTGGGGGGGGGGGATCAATAACAAAAACATCTTGAAGAAGCCCTTGAGTGCACTGGAAGACCACCTCCTGAAACTGGGGTTTGACATGTCTGGGCAGGAGAGGTTAGCCCTCTCACTGCACCTTTATCCCAGCTGTTGTGGCTCAGGGTTCCTTGACTCTTGTGAATGTGAGTGTGGATCATGGTGGCCAACTTCCCATGCAAAAAAAAACAAGGGACGTTGAAGGGAAGACATGGCAAACCATGCCCACGGCAGATGGTACAGCACCTGTGTAGATGACATGCCAGCTTGCTGTGTGTTCTAGAACCTTCTCCTTCCTTCAAGGCCCCTCAGATGGTGAGAAGGTTGAAAACCTGGGCTGCTTGCTGGTGCTGGAAGTCATTCATGTTTTGCTGGGATCCCTGCATACACTTCCGGCCGTAATTCGGGGATTGTATAAGTGCTTTATGAGTACAGGGTATAGGTGTCACTTTTAATTAAGGCAGCAATTAAACACAGCCTAGGAAGCAATGCACTTCAATATTCATAATGAGATTCCATGAACAATGGAGCCTGTCCCAGGAAGGGCAGCACACAACCTGCACAGGATGCCATCCCATCACAGGGCAAACATGCACTCACACACGAAAGGCACCAACTCACCTCCCCGCTGATTCACTGCCAGGAGGAGACTGGATCTGGGCCTGACAGTCGCATGGAGTACATTCAAACTCAAACCCACAGCCATGATGGTGTAAGGCAACAGTCCCACCCACTGATCTACAGCACTGCCTTTAATCATTACCACAATAACAACAGTTTCACAGGGCTGCCATCTCGCACGCATCTGGCGTGACACTCACGCTTTCAGGCTCTCACACTCATGCAAGAAATCTTACGGCAAATCTATATTATTAGCTGCATCAAAAGCTTTCAGGTAGTTTTCAAACCCTACGGACAACTGACAAGGTACAGCATCTCCCAGCTGACTGCAGTGCTGCCTGCTCAGTCTCCTTCTGTCCCGTTTGCTGTTTCCATCGGCCCTCTGCCTCACTCAGTACCCACAGCTCAGGGGCTGCATCCAGTGAATGGTTTGACCTGGACGCTAAACTCACTTAGCCTCTGTTATACAGAAGTCCAGCAGAAGTGCCCATTGAGATTTCACATGCAGACACAGCGAGACCCGTGTTTACACCCCTTTCCCACACACGGTGAGCACACACCTTTCCGGGTGATGCTCCCCCACCTGATGGAGCAGTGCACAGCGGCTGCCCCTTTACAGCTTGTCTGCCATTGCCAGAATACCCCCCCCCCCCCCCCCATCCTCATTGTCTTCTTCTTCCAGTGCAAAACTAGGTAAACTGCCCAAAACTAATTTTAGAATGTTTTAAGTTACTCATTTATATTTGTGTCTATCCAATCTCTATTTTCAAGCTTGTCCTCTCAAGATCATTAATTTCAGATAGGCACAGAGTAAAACAAATTACACCCACCCCACCCCGTCGCCATATTTCCGCCACAAGTACATAATATGCATTATAATACACGCATTTATCCATATTGATTTCATTATGACATGTAATACGTTTTTATGCCGCCAGACACAGAACGTGTGTATGTATGCATGTTTGCGTGTCTGTCTGTGTTCGCGAAGCTAACGTGTTGGGAGCCGTCCTGTGAGACTCCATTCATAAGTGCTCACGGAATTCCGATCTTCCCCAGATCTGCTGCGACAAGATAATCTCCTTCCGAATAGGGCGATCCCAGATTGAAGGGAATTTACGCACAGGCACACGGACATGCACACGCGCCCGCAGGCACATGCACACGGAGCACTCCACACGCGACCCGGTACAGAACCGTGTACGAACGGTGCCACTTAATAGTTATATATTTTTACTGGCATCCCATCCCTGTGTCCCGTACGTGCTTCCAGAGAGACTGCGGGCTCTTCGCAGGTATGGGTTGATCGATGGATTGTTTGGATTTTTAAATATTTCTAAAATCATAAACCTGCCCATATCATGTAATTCTAACTTACAGTTAACTCTTTGTATTACCTGGAGTTACAGTGTTGAACAGAAATTCCCTGAGAAAAGCAGAACAAGACCATATCTGTAGAAAATGTCTGCATTCCTTATTAAAAAAAAAAAAAAAACATAGACCACATGTCTAAGGAAATCTGCTTTACTGAACATTTTTTGCACATGTGAATCTGTATCCATATGCACATTTCCCAAAGGGTCCAGCAGAGGCCCCCCCTGAGACTCGAACCAGGAGCCTTCACATCTCCAGGGTAGATTTTCAGCCGCAGCTGCGGAGATACTCTGCTTTTGTCTCCCATGAGCAACGGGGTCACAGAAGATACTGTCACTACAGACATATGGTACTTTGGTCGAAAAGGTTTCTTTGTTTAGTAATCTGCCCAGAAATGTAAAGTGGTACTAATTTCCCTTGACAAAAGTACTTCAACTGAATTGGCTCGATAAAACAGACAATGTAGCATCGTCAACATTTTACTAACTAGGGATTGTTTTTGCATAGAATGTAATAACCTTTGGCTGCATTTACAGCTTAATATAAACCTAAATTTTAAATTACAGAATTTTAGTAAGAGGCTATGCCTTAGTAGTAAAGCTTCCCCAAGCCTAGAGAATAAGTAGACAAGGAAATGACTGCTGATTCAGGGCTAATTGGTAAAATGCATTCATCTTGTGTTAACAATGCAAGCCTAAGGGCTGTGACCATATCTCAAGGAACGTTTAGAGAATGTTCCAGAAAAATGTGTAGTCGAAGAAACTATGAAAAGGTGTTTTTTTTTTCTTTTGTGAAGGGGAGTGATTAAAAAAACTGTTAATCAAAGATGTATCTGCTTTGTGCTGTATCTGAATGCTTTGCGGTGTCATTTTCTGCATCTGAAACAGGGCTCATATTTTTCAAACAGCAGATTACTTTTTTAAAGTATATTAACCATCTTGCTACCTACTGTCTCATACCCAGTGAGCAAAGAAATCTCATTTTACAGACACCCGCGAGAGCACAACATACGTGCACGCGTGAGCTGGTCCCCTGTCTGCCTTCAGAGGCCCCCAAGTCACGGAGATGTCTCTGTTTCAACCTGTGTTTTGGTTCTGCAGGTATGACCTACAGACAGTACCAGTCAAAAGCTTGAACACAACCGGCTATCAAAAGGTTAACTGTCCTATTCTCTGCATTTTTATATAATTATAAAGATATCAAATAAAAATAAAATATTGTATATTAAATTGTGCACTAATCAAAAAGGTATTAAATAAAAATACAGTGGTACTTAATCCGTTCCAGACTCTGGATCGAATCCTAAAAAGTTCGAGTTGTGATCAAATTTTTCCAATAAGAAATAATGGAAAACCAATTAATTGGTTCCTGCCCCCCCCCCCAAAATTACACCTAAATATTTTTTTTAGTGTTTAAACACAAAACAAACAGGATAAAACAAGAAGAGCATTTTTTTTCTTATTAACTTTCAAAACGATAAAGATCTTATCCCAACATTACCCCTGTCCTGCCCCAATCATCCGTGTGCCACGCCCTCTCGTTAACCTCGTGTGGCATCCCCATGTGATCAGCTGTTTCTGGTTGTTTTCATTAATCCTCTGTATTAAGTCCACGTTTCAGTTTGTTTCCCCAGTCTGGTGATTGGGTGCATTCGACTTACTTACAGCGCTGACTTAAAGCAACGCATTCTAATCCTGACACAATGCATTCCGATTAGATGCACTGTGACCTCTCACCCAGCTGCAAACTGGATAACTGCAAACTGGAACCGCCTCCGTGACGACACACCTTCACCCTTATTGGCTGAAGAGTTTAGTTACATGCATGACGTTTGTATCCCAGGCAGTTCCAATGCGTAATCTGCTATTTCTCCCGAATATCACGTATAGCAGTGAGAGCTGGTTTTCAGTTAATTTACCTGGTAAAATAAAGTTTAAATAAATGACATAAATGCTCTAATAGTACACGTAAGTTAGTGGTTTATTTATTGTCAGTTACTGTAATGTTGCACTGCTTTATTTGGTTAATTGTCCAGTCTGTGAAGAAGGCATTCAGGTAAGAATTGCATTGTAGTATGACTCACTTCCTGGCGCGTACAATTTATATTAAGTCAGCGTTCACGGTTGGACTTCTGATATTCAGATTGAGTTCTAGGTCAAATTGGTTTGTTTGACTTTCAAGAAATTCTAGTTCTAGTGAGTTCGAGAACCAAGGTACCAATGTATATATATATATTTGTTTGGAGGGGGCAGCTCTGTGGGTTGGGACTCAGGAGGTTACCGGTTCAATTCCCTGGGTTGGCAAAGTGATCACACCTTTGGGTCCCTGAGCAAGGGCTTCAGGGACCCCAATTGCTTCAGGGACTGGCTGACCCTACTGTCTCCTCTACACCAGATTCATGAGGTGGCCTCCTGGGATGCTTTTCCAGCTGTGCTGAAGGAGGTCCCACACATGCTGAGCACTCATTGGCTGCTTTTCTTTCACTCTTTGATCAAACTCCTCCAAAACCATTTATACTGTATTTAGGTCACGTGGCTAGGTCATGTGATAAAGCACTGTATCACTCTCCTTTGTAGGTGGCTTTTTGTGTCCAAACTATTGACTGTTATTGTACATAAACCTATAGAGCTTAAGAAAAAGCATTGCATATTTTTCTCTTCAAAAATCCTAGTTTAAGAAAAATGTCTAAAAGCCATAAGCACTGGACAAGAGATGGCTCTTGTCACATTTCAAAGTCTCTGAGGTTTACTGTCATATGTAGATAGTGAATCACAGTTCATAGATGCAAATAATAATAATAATAATAATGCCACTGTAGACAATATATCTCACATATGTGTTAGATACGCGTAAGCTGTATAGCACATGACCATGGCCAGGATCTTATGGAAAAATGTGCTCTAGCAGCCAGACTAAGGCCTTGAACAGCCCGCTGGGAACATGAGAACTTGTCTAACTGTTAGGGATCAGCGATGCTCTGCTTAAGTAGGGGAAGCTCAGGGAACAAGGGAAGATCCAAGCGGGTCTTTTCAGACGCGTGCAGAGACGCCAGTTGAGAGTCCCTTAGACGGCTCTAAAGTCTGACTCCCCTTCATCTTTCTCTGCTTGAACAAAACGCCACACGCTGGAATGTGGAAACTAAGACTTTTGTTTTGTGTGAATGTGATACTGCATACATCCATCTCCCATAACCCATTATTTGGGACAAGCCTCTGCAGTAGCACAGGACACCAGGCAGGGGGCGCCCTGAGAGGGAGAAGGACACTCACTCACATGCACACACTATGAGCCAGTTTAAAGACTCCAGTTTCTACAACTACATGTCTTTGTACTGTAAGATTAAACACAGGGAGAATCCGGGAGGTGTGAGGTTGCGTTGTTACCCACTGAGCAGCCATGCTGTCCTGCTAACGCCATGCTGTTAATCTGATTTATATAAAAAGTTGCAAACCATTCTGCCAAAGCAGCCAGCCTTGTTCCCCCTCAGGATATGTAGCTCTGACATATATGTTTCATATATGTTTAACATATGCTTTCTACATCTCACGCAGCACGCAGGCCACCCTTGTTAGGGGAATCCTCACCCAGGTCTTCCTTGTTCGGGGAGGGGCGGATGGTTTCTTATAAAGAGCACGCCGAATAATGTGAAAACCCATACAGTAGCTTAAAAGAACATCGAAATGTTATCTAATTGAAATGCCAACCAAACTATTTAAAGAAGGCGGCGGTGGCCCATTCAGAGATGGAGTTTGTAAAGCCCAGGTGCTGGGCAATGTAGCCCGACGTAGTGCACAGGGGGTCTAATCACAAGCTGTTTAACATGGAAGCTTCTCTTTCAGTTTTATTTAAAGAGCAATAAATACTATAACAGAGGAAAATCTTTGCTACCTCAAAAACCCATACGCCCCATGCCTGGCCCTGGTTTGATGAAATGAAGTCAGGATTTCAAGTTTTGAAGAAAACTTCATATTGTGTTATTTTCTCATGATCTCTTC
>JAABNY020000039.1:35047644-35058578 GCA_015164015.2 Brevimyrus niger
CACAGGTGTAAATGTATATATGCAGACATTATGTATTTCTCGTATTTTCATTGCCAGTCTGTCCTCTGCTTCATCTCAAACTGTGTTTTAAATTCAAATCAAATATACGGGTCTTTACCTGTAACTGAATTATTGTCCAATCACAATCACATTACATAATGAGAGCGTCGATTGAAGCCAGATGTGACTTACTCATCTACCAACTCGAGGCCACAATCAGAGATACGGATGTAGACAAGCTGCCGACCTTAAGGAACAGGGAGAGATCACCGTTACCTCGGAAGCTGCTGGGCTTACAGGGAAGCCATGCAATATCCTCCGATGAGAGGGAAATTAAAACACAAGGAAGTGCCAAGTCCTCTTCATTCCTCCTTGAGTTGTTAAACCCTTCAAGATTACATACACATGCATTCAATCGTTCTGTACACTTATTTATTCTTAATCAACTAATGTGCTACTAATCAGTAATTCCACTAATTCGTACTAAAGTCTTTCATTATGTGATTAATTCTGCCGAGAAGCTGCCAAAGCCGGGAGTTTGCCAAAAACCATCCCGGCCTGGCTGGAAAACACACAGAAGATTGTTGTAAGACAGACGTGAGACCCCCACAAACAAAAAGACAAAATGAAAGCTGACTCCTGGATATGTCTGCGACAAACTCGCCCGACGACTCAAATGTGTTCGTGACAAGATCATTTTGGTCATCAATCACCCCGTGAACAGCACAGAGACTAAAAGTCCCTCGATTTAAATCTCCTAAACACCGTGCAAGATCAAAGCTAACGGTCTTCTGTGAATCAGAACCGAAATATTTGCCTAAAACAGATTTTACCATATTGAATAATGCATGGTAATAAAACTATTAAAAGAATCGATTGCTCATGAATGGAATTAATCAATTAAATGCATTATTAAAGAATGCTATTGATTGGAGCAGAGGCAGATAGAGTAAATTGTTTACAACAGCCAAAAATGATGGATCAATGCTGTGTGGAATAATTACATAAATCCCAGAAGGAATCGATCTCTCGCCGCACGGGGCGTGTGTCCCCCCCCCAACCACCATTGTGATGGTTTTGGCATGGCCCCCTGTCTCTTCAGGAGCACTGTGACGGAAGGCTGATTGCCTCTTGCCCCCCAGAGTGGGCTGGCCTGACAGGAAATGACACATGGGGCGGCATTTGCATGAGGCAGAATGCTGTGGCGTCTGGGAGACTCTGCCACCTTGACCGTGTGAACACACATTAAATCGATGGGAATGAGGTTGAACCCCTTTAGGTCTAGCTCCAATCGACAGAGGGTGAGGGGGTGGGGGGTTAAATTGAGAATTAGATGGCAGAGAGGCCATGTGTACCATCTTACAAAAAAATGCAGATTCTATTTTTTGTTGAAGTGGATAAGACCTCCAACCACCTATTTTGGTCTTTTTTTCACATCTGAGAAAAATGAAATCATTGTGACTTTCAGTGGGGGGAGCAGCCCGCTGAAGAGACTGCGGCTCCTTTGCCCCGCCTCAGAGCACATCTGACCTTTGGAGGGGGAAAAAAATCATAATGAAAAGAAGTAATTCCTCAGAGAAAATAATGTGACTTTGGCCCGGTAATGAGATCGACTGACTGCCGGTTGCCACAGCAACCACCACCAGTATTACTATACAATATATATGAATGAGGAAAAAGACCATCTATTGTGACCACAAGAGAAAGAGGGGGAAATAAAGACAGAGAGAGATCCTACCCACTTTCCATGAAGATAGATCTGGAGTGATCCTTCAGATACAGTGATAAAGCAATGGGATCTGGAAAGAGAGGGAGAGAGAGAGAGAAAGAGATGGGTGAATGAATAGAGAAAAAGAGCCTCAGGGACTGGACCTATTCCATTCAGTGCCCTAACTGGTGTGTTTACTCTCTAACCATTTAAAGGAGATGGTATGGGGAGGTGTTTGTTTGGGGGATGGGGGGTCAGGTGTTTGGGCAGTGGGTCTCAGCATTTAAGCCAAAGGCCCAAAGGCTGGTCTGGGCCGTCGTCTCTCCGGACACGGCGCTTTCTATCTGATTACAGAGGACCTCTTTACATCATCTGGCTTTGCCACCTGCTCCACCATTCCACACAAGGAAAAATGGCCAGCTGCTGGGACCAGGACAAATTAACCCCCCCCCCCCGTGCTTTAGGTAGAGTGGGCATACTGGAGGGTAGGGGGTGGGGGGGTCTTTGCTGTGTAGTTTGTCTCCTCAGACAGAAACCAGCGATTCTGTGGTTTCCTTCCTTGGAGGAAGCGTAAGTTATATGTATTGTGGTCCAGCAGTAACAATGAATGGACAATGAAAAAAAAAAAAACGGCTCTCAAACATCCCGAGAAAAGTACGTGTTTCGCTTTTGTTCACCACACCAGCAGTATGATTGGGGGGGGCAGCCATTACCTATAGAACTGATTATACGCCCCCTTTTCACCTTTGACCTTTGTATTTCTCTGAGTCTTAATTGTTTAACAAAGGCCTTTTCAAAGATAATTCGTCCAAAACGGGGGACGCAGAGAACGATTCCCAGATTCCGATTTACACATCACATGGCAGAATGACTCGGGGGGGGTTCATTCGCTGGGAAACGCGTCCCCTCCCTTACTCCCCGGTAGCGACATTCACCGAGCATGTTCAGAAATAGAAGAGAAAAGTAGACTCATCACATTAAAGTTCCTGTGTAGAAAATTCAATTTATCACCGGAGAGCTTACATTTTGAGAGTAAATGCTCTGTGAACAATGAACAAAAAAAAGCCCCTTCAATCTGTTCCAACATTGGCTTTGATAAGATGTTTAATCTGCTATGCTATGTTTTGGCCCCTGGAACCAGTCTGCGTTCATGTCGATGAAAACATGCAACGTTTTAAAATGATGTGGAACCACCCTGGGGGCTGGCAGTCTGCATGAGCTTAAAATATTGGCTACGCACAGTTATTGTACGTATATTAATACCAAATACATTTCTAATTAATCCGCTTTTTTTATTTTTAAAGAAGATCGAGTTATAACTTGGAGTTTTTATTCTAATTTCTCCCCCAGCCTTTCTTCAAAGTCTGTTAAATGGCATTGAGCATGACGGTAGGATCGGTTTTACGAAAATGTGCTTTTAATTCCCGCTTCCATTGTTAAAGTTTTGTTGTTTTCTTTCGTTTTCATTTGGCTCGTATCTGAGGCGGCCAGTGACAGTTAGCATTTGCCGTCATTTTTAGCATATAATTAAGTCCCCCAGCTTAGCTGCCTGTCGGATTAATGGGCTTCACTTGTGCGGCGTGAAGTTGTAAATTCTCACAAGAAGCCATGGATTCAGACCTCGTCTTGGGTGTGCTGTGCTTCTGAAAAGATCTAAACCCCAAAAAACAAAACCAAAGTGTGGTGATAATGTGCTGAGTTTTCACTAGTCCTCACTGATAGTCCTTTTATCCCCTAGCAGCCTAAAATCGACCAAGGGAAACAGAGGCCTCCTAACTGGAAAGGAAGAAAGACCAAATGAAATAGATGGCAGCCTTCTGGCCGCCGCCCCGCACACTGAGAAAGCTGTTATCAGCCGTTCCCCGGCTCAGCAGGCCTTTTCTCGCTGCAGCGTCTGGGAATCAGAGCCTCAGGCCTGCCGGGCACCATTGTGCTGTCCTACAGGAAGTGCGGTCAACCGCTCTTTCCCAGCATTCATTGGGTTTCCTGTGTCATGTTACCATTTCCTCTGTTTATTTTCCTTTTTGTTTTCAGACTTTCTTTTAGTTTCTTTTTTTTTTCCAAAACCGTACCTGTGATACAATAGGAGGATTGCATGATCTGTATTTGCAGAGACTTCCTGATTGAGAGAAATTTGTTATGTCAGCATTTTCTTTTTTTTAAAAAAAGGCCTCTTTCTTGTTGATTAAGTTGACTTTTTGCAATGAAGTGAAATCCCAAGATCCCAACAGGCTGGTGCGAGTCGCCTTTTGCGCCACCAGCAAGAAAATGAACCCCAATCAATTTCACATTAAGCGGTTCATTCTACAGACACGTCTTGGATGAACTCGTTACAGCTAGGAATTGAAGAAAAGGAATGACTTTAAGAAAAAAACAATCTGCTTTGGGTAATTATGTCTCTGCTCCAAGTTTTGTTCCATAGTTTGTTTTCCTCTCCAAATCTAACAGCTACGGGGAACTGGTTGAAGATTGATAGAAAACTTGGATGATGAATAAACTCAATTTTTGTACTGATCAATACTGCATCTTATTACCTATTTCATGAACATGTGTGCACAACAGACACACAAACACACAGACACACATGCACAGACATACACACACACACGCGCATGTACAGACACACCCACACAAACACACACATACGCACAGTCACACAGACACACACATAAAAAATGTCTCCACAAGGAAAAAAGGATTTTATCACATTTCGTGGAAATCTGGTCCCCTCAATATAATAATTACAGAAAAACACACACATGCACACACACACATGCACACACCCACATATACACACACATGCACACACACACATATACACACACATGCACACACACACATAAACACACATGCATACACCGACAGATACACACACATGCACACACACACATATACACACACGCGCACACACACATCCACACACACACATCTCCACACACAAGCACACACACACATATACACACACACGCACACACACACATACACACACATGCACACACCCACAGATACACACACATGCACACACACACATATACACACACGCGCACACACACATGCACACACACACACATATACACACACAAGCACACACCCTGCTAGCCCTCTCTCCATCTGAATGCTGACCCAAGCCACCATTCCTCCTGCTCACACCAGAAGTGTCCAGGAGGCTCAGCTCTCCGCCGTCTGGGACTCCTCATCTACTGGCAGGCACACTGGCGGAACGTTCCGGGGTCTGCGAATGTGGACGGTGTCCACATGCCCCAGACAATACTGGGGGTGACTGTACACTAAGCGATGGCCTGTGACAGTGTGGAGGTGAATGGCTTTGCTGTCATTTGTTCCCCCCTGGGGGACACTAAGCTTCTCTCTCCCTTGAACTCCCTGGATTCTGGATTTAGATCTTCATTGCAGAGTGAAAAAGCGATTCAAGCTCATCAGCTTCACTTCTTATACCCTGATCAAATATCCTAAAATGTTAAATTCTTAAAATCGTGATAAAAGAACAAACAACAATGTTTCATGTTTGGTTATTCAGTCTATGTTTTTTTGCCATAATGCGTCTTTTAATTTTAATAACAGAATTCTGATTTAAAGACCAGTGTCCCCGACATAACATTTTTGAGCCCAAATATGTACTTAAACAAACGCTACAAGTACTGTTTTTTTATATTATGATTACAGCCAAATGTAAAACGCAATGTATTACACACCAGTTTCCTCTGCTCAATAGTTTCCATCCAAAGAATATTGAAATAAATAAATCTGAAGTGTAGATGAAACACGCATGCGCTCATGTGCATGTAGCATATAGGATGAACACACTGCTTGCACACACAGTCTTTGGTCTGACTTACATCTTCTTCACACGTTTCATTGTACTTTTATTTTCTGCCTTGTTTGGAAATGCAATATACAGTACATGTTTTCATTGCTATGGCAATATTTAGGAAAACCTTTAAAAGATTTCAGGCTGGGCTGGAAACACATTATAATTTCCCCCAATTAAAATAATATAAGTAAGGTTTTACTCTGTGTATCTTTTTTAATTTGCAGTGGTTTTTCAAGAAGAAATTAGTCACATAAATCAAGGGAAAGATGCAAGACCAGTTCCACCTTTCAAAGCATATGAACATAGCATTTTTCCAATATATGTTAAAGATACTGAATAATAAAGAATGACCCCCTGACCACACTTCTATGCTGCAATCAGGTCCAAATGATGAGAGTCATGGGGAAGTTACATTGACTGGAACCTGATCTGAGACGCTAACACAGTTGAGGTGATACACACAAGTGTTCGGTGATGCTTGTTATGAGGATGGCAAGTTTTACACCTCTGGGGTTGTGAGTTTGCATGCTCTTCCTGTGTTCTCTTGGCTCTTCAACAGGTATTCCACCTTGGTCTAAAGCCATGAGACTTAGATGGCCTGTAAATTATTAGTAGCAGGTGCTTGTGCGTGTGAGTGTGAGTCCAGTGATGGAAAGGAATGCCGTCCTTGGTGCCCCTTGCCTTGTGCCCTTCGCTACAAGCCCTACACTCCCCTAAACCCTATGGAAAGGATGCTAGGAAACAGCGCTGGATGTATCTGGACTTACTGAGACAGAGCTACTTCCTTTTTAGCAGGGGATGAAAATGAGGATGGAATTAAAGGAATGTAAGCATCTAAACAAAGTCTAAAATTGGGCCTGGGTGAAGCTGCATATAAATGAGTATTAGAAAGGAAAAAGGTTGGCTGGAATTTATGGCAGCTCTCCTGGAGCCTTTCGACTTGGCAGCCCCATTAGCCAATCCAGGAAGGAGGCAGATTCTTAGAAAAAGAGCAAGTCAGTCTTTCTCCATCCAATTTGTTCCTCATGGTTCCTCATTTGGTGTCACTCGAGGCCCATGCTAATGCCGCTAGGCTGTGGCCCTCAGGCAAGGAGCTGGAGGAGAAACATCATTCCAACCTCTGGTTCCAACCTCATGAGATGTACCTTCTCCTTTGCGAATGTGAACATCACGTTTTTTTGGACAAAATGAGAGTGCCTTCCAGGATGTACAATAAACGTGATCAAAAAACGTTAAGCAGAAAATATCTCCCAAATTATCACATCAGTATGCTGGATGTGTTTGCACTGTTGACAAGTTTTATTACAAAACTATAAACAGTGTTTAAAAGCTTTCATCAGGTGTGTAGCTATGAGGCATAAGTTGATTTATACGATTTAGGCAATAAACAATGAGTGTTGATAATGATGACACCTTATTCATCGTTGTACAAGCATAAGTACACAGGAATCCCAGTTGCTCACACATACAGCGCCCTCCGTAATGTTTGGGACAAAGACACATTTTTCCTTGATTTACCCCTCTGCTCCTCAGTTTAAAATTTTAGATCAAACCATTCAGACATGACTGAAGGGCATATTCCGGACTTTAATTTAAGGTTATTTGCATACATTTCAGTTTCACTATGTATTCTATTCACTATTCAGGGCACCATAATGTTTGGGACATTTGGCTTCATAGGCGTTTGTGATTACTCAGGTGTGTTTCATTGCTTCATTATTGCAGGGATAAGATACCTAATGTTGCTTCTACCATTTTGAGTCCGTAGTTGCCATTGTTAAACATGAGGAGAAGAACTGTGCCAATGAAAGTCAAAGAAGCTATTATGAGGCTGAAAAACAAGAATAAACCATTATAGACATCAGTCATACCTTAGGATTACAAAAATCAACCGTCTGGATTATTATTAAGAAGAAAGAAAGCAGTGGTGAGCTCAGTGATCGCAAAAGGACTGAGAGGCCCAGGAGGACCTGCACTGCTGATGTCAGAAGAATCCTTACTATGGTAAATAAAAATCCTCAAACATTTTTCCAGCAGATCAGACACACTCTGGGGTGTCTGTCAGAAATACAGAGGCTACACTGCAAGACGCAACCACCATTTAACCACAAAAACAGGATGGACAGATTACAGTCTGTGAAAAAGTTCTTAAAAGAGCCTGCAGAATTCAGGAAAAGGTTTTATGGACAAACGAGACCAAGATTAACCTGTATCAGAGTGATGGCAAGAGGAAAGTGTGGAGTTGAATAGGAACTGCTCAAGGGTGTGTTATGGCTGGGGCATGTATGGCTGCCACAGGTAGTCAATACATTTTAAGGTGTATAGAAATGTCTTGAATGGCCAAGTCAGACACACAATTTAAATCCAATTGATCGCGCCTTCCATATGCTGAAGAGGAAACTTAAAGGGGAAAGTCCCTGGAACAAGCTGGAGCATCACCAGAGAATATACACAGCACATGGTGATGTCTATGAATCACAGATTTCAAGCTGCTGTTGCACGCAAGGGATATGCAAAAAAGTAACTGAACATGATTGCTTTAATATACCTTCTATCGCTTTGTCCCAAACATTGTGATGCCCTGAAATTAGGGGGACTATGTATAAAAAGTGTTGTAATTTGTACATGGTGAAATCTGGAATGTTCACTTTATCATCTGAATTGTTTAATTAAACCTTTTTAATTGAAGAGCAGAAGAGAAAATCAAGGAAAAAATGTCTCTCGAAATGTCCCAAACATTATGGAGGGTGCTGTACATATGAGAGAGCAAAGTGGGGGTCTGATAATAGGCTCAGCCATTTTTCCGGCACCCCAGAACCAGTTTCCTGCGTTAGGGGTCTTGCCCAAGGTCGCACCAGTGATAAGATCACTCTGCCAAGCACGGGATTCAATGCATTGACCTTCTGATCACAAGTCCTAATCCTGCATTGGATTTTCTCTCTCCAAGTCATAAGTTGAAGAAAAATACCAAGAAAACTTACTGTAAACGCCACTTTCTGTCGGAATCAGCCCCTTTTCCAATGTTGATGTCAGAGAGTATTTTGTTGTACGAGATTCCCCTGCGTTGTCATTTCAACTCGGCAGCATGCATAGTAGCGTAATAGTTAGAAATGTAATTGCATGAAATCTATTTAGAGAATCCTGTATCATGGTCTTAATCAGTATTTTACCAGACCTGTTAGCGTGTTCTGTTGTTTCTGATTTGTTTGTCTGTCGAAAAGAGAATGTCGCTATTAATCTACAATAATATTATAAAGCTTTTAATGTGGTTTGACTGGTTAGTGTTTCTGATTTGTTAGCCTCTCGAAAAAAAAAATTGCTTCCAAACAAATTTATAAACCTTTTAAGTTGTCTTTCCAAGAGCTTTTTGTGCTCAGACAACAACAACAAAAGCGTGTCCATGGAGGCAGCCATGATTGTTCCGAGATGTGCGGTTTTAACCGGAGACTGGTCAGATGTGATGTCACGCCGCGATAATCAAATGCAGCATAAGCCACAAATATTTTACAACGGAGGTTCCCAAACAAGGAGGGGCCCACCAGCTAGGAGGGTGTGAACTGACTGCAAGGAGTGTCCTGAGGACTGAACCAGTGTTAATTTTGTTGATGAAATATATGATGAAAACTATGCATTAATGAAGACAAAGGCAAAAATAAGACAATAATAAAATTGAAATTAATACACGTGCCAAAAACCATTATGAAATATACTGACACTTTCATCAACAAATGAAAATGAGACAAAACTAACTGGAAGCGACAAATTTGAAAGTGATCCAATCAGCAGTAAGATCTTTAGTTAGTGTTGACTGGAGTTGCACTTGATTGGATAATGCTGATCTAAAGAGGTTCAAGTATGTAAACCATGCAATTCTGTCTGTAAAGTCTATCTGCAAACTGCTTTGCCATTATGCTTGTGTCAAAGTCATCTTTATGTAAGGAAAAATGTACCGATATATGGATCATTTTCACATTTGATGTGAAACAAAATAAGCCTCAGTACAAACCATGTGGGGCAGCAGTAAAGGAGAAAACACTACAAAGAGCAAAGTGCTTTTCTGAAACGAATAGAAACAAATAGTTGCTTTTTCCTTTGATATGTTTGAAAAGTTCACTGCCATTGGAATTCATTGCCATGGACTGAACTAGGTGTAGAAATAAGCACAACCCAGTTGGTTTTCATTAATCCGATAGTGGTTTTCATTTCTGAGAAAGGACATTTGAGTTTTCTTTATTCAAGTGCTATACACTTTTTTTTCTTAAAATATGAATGAAGATGCATCATGTGCAAGTCTTGTTAGGCAGTACGTTTTGGTTTTATTTTACGATCAATAAAGAGCCTATAAAGCCATTTCAGAATTAGTGCAATGTTTCATCATGCAGCCTTTACAATAGGTAAACGCTTGAATATCCTTAAAGACTGCATGTTCAAACTTACTGTAACGCCACAATGAAGGCTTTACAGGAGCCTGTAGAGATGATAAGGGGAGATAGGGGGAGATCTGTGTGTGAGTGTGTGTGTGTGTGTCTGTGTGTGAGTGTGTGTGTGTGCTGAAGAAAAATATAATGAATTTTGATCCCCTTTCCATACCTCTTATTCATTACTAGATCATGGCACCGTGCACCAGGTAGGGCTACACCCTGCACTCGATTCCAGCCCATCACAGAACGCACTCTCAGGGCTTTTTAAGAGGCACTAGACAGCTAATTTTTGGACTGCCAAGGGGATCAGGATCATTGGAAACCTGCACAAAGATGGGAAGTACATGCAGGCTGCAAACACTCAGAGCCCCGGCTAGACCTGAAGCCCACAGCACGGGAGGCCTGGGCGCTCATCGCACCGAAGAGGAGAGAAAAGCATCATCATCATCAGAAAGAAAACCTCCTGACCTCCTCAGCTAATCACCGACGGGACGTCTGCCGATCCCGGCGACCCTTCTGTGCACCAACGCACCGCTTCCATCGTTGCCGACAGTTACGTCACCTAGCAGGCCGCGGCACCTGTCAGCGCGGCAGCGCCGGGTGATCAAAGCCCGGCACGGGGCTGCGGGAAGCGTCAAGCCAGCAGGAAACAAAAGAGTCTCGGCGTGAGGAAGAGCAGGAGAGAATGATTTAGACGTGAAGTCTGGAAACCATTTCCGAATAGCCTGTTTACATATTCTACCCTTCCAGGCTTTAGATCTTATTTTAAACTCATAACCCCCCCACCCCCGGCAGACCTGCTTATAAAAGCCAGGATTGGTGGCAGATGATGTGGGAAGCTGCTTTTGTCCCCCCCCCCCCGCCTCCCATCACCCCTTGGCCCCCACCCCCTTGGGGCTGCCTGTCCACAGATTGGCCGTGAAGTGGCGCTCCCCTCACACAGGGTCCGCTCACAACCGTGTGCAGACGGGGGGGG
>JAABNY020000039.1:35058678-35071386 GCA_015164015.2 Brevimyrus niger
CACCCCTTGGCACCCACCCCTTTGGGGCTGCATGTCCACAGATCGCCTGTGAAGTGACGCTCCCCTCACACAGGATCAGCTCACATACGTGTGAAGACGGGGGGGGGGGGGGGGCAGCCTTGGCCGGGTAAGTGGAGTTTCTCAGCTGCCGGTGATTTTGCTGCCTGGTAACACGCACAGTGTCCCAGGCTGTACGTCTGACGCGGCTGAACTCCCATACTGCCTCAGCAGCATTCGCGGCCTCGCGCCTTTCCCGCCGAGGTCCACAGCCGCCAGCTGGGAGGGGCCCTGCCTGGTGTCACGTGCTGGTAGGGAGCTCGGGGGTTGAGATGCGGAGGTGTTCCTGTCCTACATGTAAATTCGTGAATTCTCAGGAAAGGTGCATGTGGCTTGTAATGAGACAGTTTAAACTATTTTACAATGAGGCGGGAGAGTGAAGTAAAGAGAGAGACGGAGAGGGAGAGAGAGAGAGAGAGAGAGAGAGAGAGAGGGAGAGGCGGGGATGAGTAATGACCCTCTATGTCACCTGCTGCAGCATCGCTTGAAAGAAAATTATGTTCCCGCTTCTCTATAAATTGTGTGGGTCCTTGTTTTCTGTGACGTGTGACAGTTTTATTCTTGCCAACTTCTACGGACATTAAACTCGAAGTCAGCGGCAAGAGGGACAAATTTTGGACTGCATGATGGGGACAGGGGTCAGCTGGGAGACTCCCAGCTATGGTGAGAGCGGCACTGGGAAAGCCGAACACTGCAGCGACAAGTCTGCTGCATTTTCTGGACGTGATTAATATTACGATTGATTTTATTGATCCCAGGGGGGATTTCTCTTGCGTACAGCAGCAGGAACGTAGTGCACATACCAACATAGGAATGACTGGCAGTAGCATTTTTAGCCGACCATAATGGAATAAGCTGGTGACTGAATGTGCGCCAGGATAATGCCCCCTGGAGCAGATGGGCTGAATTGTTCATCATATTGTCCAATTGTGTCGACATTCTCCTCTTTGCTACTGTCTCCAATGGGTCCAGGATCAGTCCGATGACAGAGCTAGCTTTCCTGTAGGGTTTGTTCGGGCATTTGACAACACTGGCACTGATGACCTTTCCTCCGGAGGCAATGACGTAGAACACCACGCTGGTCATTATGGACTAATAAAATATATGCTCGCCACATACATCAAAAGACCAGAACCTTCTCAGAAAGTAGTCTGCTCTGGCCTTTCTTGTACAGTGCCACTGTGTTGCCCGTCCAGCCCAGTCTGCTATGCAGGTGGACGCCTAGGTACCTGTAGCCTTGCACTAACTCTACTTGCCCTGGATGGTGACTGGTCTCAGGAGCTCCTGGTTACACCAGAAGTTGGCCACCAGCTCCTTTGTCTTGCTAATGTTGAGCTGCAGGTTGTTGTCCTTGCACCACAAGACAATGTCCTCTACTAGTCCTCTATACTCCAACTCATCTCCGTTGCTCCATTGCCATCATACTAAGGAGATGTTGTTTGAGATGTACAGTAGAGGGCAAGAGCTGGTGTTGTACTGTAGGTCCAATGTATAGAAGATAAAGAGGAGAGGGGACAGGACAGTACCCTGAGGTGCCTTGGTGTTGCTCACCACCAACTCTGACACACATTCCCAGAGCTTCAGAAACTGCCATGTTACTTAGGTAGTCCATGATCCATGACTGTGAGGGCATGAAGCTGCACTGTTCCCCAATCGGAGAGGCTGGATGGGATTCAAGGCACTGGAGAAGTGAAAGAGTACAATCCTGATTGTGGTGTGGACTTTGTCTAGGTGAGAGACAGCTCTGTGACTAGATCAGAGCATCATTCACACCAGTGTGTGCCTGGTAGGACAACTGCAGGGGATCTCACTGGTCTGTTACCAGCGGTCAAAGTTGGTCCCTCCCCTTAAAGGCCTTCGTGAACTGGTTTGAATGGGAGCCAGAGCACCCGTCATATGGTCTGTGCCTTAAATCCTTAGTAGCTTGTGTCTTGAAGGCAAGTGACGGCTCTAATTATCGTCAAGGAATACATGCAAGTGGGACTTCCTTTACCCTCGACTATTTCCAAAACCTGAATTTGGATTGGGAGCGCCCAAAGATCCGCTTTCTCTGTCTGCCAGATGTAAGAACAGGCATAGCCTATAGGCCCTGCAGAGAGGACTGGTGTCGGTAAGCCCTGCGGAGGGGATCAATGTTCGCAGGTCCTGCGGAGGGAACCAGCATCCACAGGCCCAGTGGGGGCGGCCGGCATCAGCGGGCCCTGTGGTGGGGATTGGTATCAGCAGACTCTGCAGAGGGGGCTGGTGTCGGCAGGCCCTGTGAAGGAAACTGACATGAGCAGGATCTGCAAAGGGGAAAAGCATCATCAGGCCTTGCACAGGGGACCAGCATTGGAAAGCCCTGCGGTGGAGACTGGCATCGGCAGGCCCAAACACGTATTTTCCCTCACTGGCATTTGTGTTTCTGTGCAGGTGCCAGCAGGTCAGTGGTGGGGGGTGGGGGGTGGAGATATTGATCTTCCGCACAAGGAAACCCAGTGTGATTGATGCCCTGATCAAATACAGTGTGGCTCCATGCTTAAAATCATTTCCACTGGAACCCACCCCTCTGGTCCAGTCCAGTCCCAGGGCCCAGGCCCGTAACCCCTGCATATCCCCTGACAACACGTTTGTTTCCATGTGGGAGCCCGTCAATCACGTGTGTGAGCCACACATACCTTTTAATCGCCCTCAGTGTTTTTTTTTTTTTTAATTATCTAAAATTATTTTATAAATATATCCATCTTCTGTGCTTATCAGGGTGCCTGGAGCCTGTCCCATGCAGCCGAGGGCACAAAGCGGGGTCACCCTGGATGGGATGCCAGTGTACTGAAATGCATGTAGTTTGACTGCAGGAGAACACCTACCCAAGCGTGAGGACAATCGGCGAGCACCAGAGACCGAAAGCAGGAGTGGGATTCGAACCGACAACCCACCGGGGTGAGGAGACACTACTCAGTTGCCATAGTGATCATCTAAGCTCTGTCTCACTAAACATAGTTGTGCTTGTTTGTTTCACTGCTTCTATATGCTGCCTGTTAAAACAATCTGCTACTTTTTTAACTGGGATCCACTGAAAAATAACATTCTCTGCGATCTGAGAATTGCGGGATCGAGAATTCCAGATGAACCGTTCACGAGCCCCGGACAGTAACCAGTTCTTCGGGTCATTCAGCTGCCAGTCAGCTGATCCACTCCTGACTCCTTCTCGAAATGTTTTCCTCAGTGCTGGAAAACATTTAATCTCATTCGTTTACGTGAGGGAGTCCCCAGCATCCCAACATTTATAACAGACCCTCCGACCCCAAGAGGGGATGCTGTGCGTTACGTGAGTTTCATCAGGTACACTGTGCCGGGCCTCATCCACGTGAAGCACCAGAGCCCAAGCCGAGACTGAGGATGAATAGAAAATAAAAGGGAATTTCTGCCTGGGATCAGCTGTGGCTTTGGGGAGCACGTCTCACCATCTTAAAATATGCAGATTAGGCTTCTGGGCCCCAAGAAAGAAAAAAGGGTGGTTACTATGGCAACACCGGACAACAGCCACACAAAACATCCAGCTGGTGGACAAGTCATTCTGGGAGAGGCGAGCAGCGGGACACTGCATCCTTCGCTTTTTTGTGAAAGGCAGAAAGAAGAAACCACAAAGGTGGGACTGAAATTCTCCGAAACTCATTAATTTTCGCACTGTACACTGGGGTGCACGACACAGTTACATGTCTCCGTGTTCCCATCCGGACATTTCAGAGCCAAGCATTTGGCCCTAGGACAATTCACCATACGCTGTAGCCCAGAATCCACCACCCCCCCCCCCCCCACGCAACTAATGTCAGCCCTCCGACTCACTTCACATGGAAATCCTACACAGCAATCTAGGAAAAATTACAATAAACACCTTCGCTGTCAAAAAAAGAAAAAATTGTTGGCTGGGTTAAAATCAAGTGCATCTACATCATCATTTCTGACACTGAATGACTTCTGTTAGTAAGCGACTGAATTATGATTATTATATTTTGGAATAATACATGCACAGGATTTTGAAGCGAGGGACATGCAATGAAAAATACAGTATTTTACGATGATATTGTCGCTCTATATGAGTTTTCATGCTGCTGTATAAATTTGCAAGTGATTTAGGGAAGAAACTAGTCAAGAAATATACAGTATAGTATATGCAGGGAAGAAAAATTCTTAGAGAGAGGAGTTAAGAAATTCAATTCAAATGTTCAGGATTCGGGCCAAAAGAAACCAAACAATGCCCTGTCCCCATGAAATGGGGAGCTCAGCACAGCGCAGTACACTCCATGTAGACCTGCTGTAGGTGTTCGCCAACATCCAATCTGACAAACCCCTGGAAACATAAGTAACGTTTTTGAATAAACAAGCCATGACGATACCGTGCAAAGTAGAAGCAAAGAAGCCACTTCAGGGCCGTCTCTGGTTGTTCTGGTGCCCTAGGCAAGATTCTGCTGAGTGCTCACAATTAAAAAAAAAAAATCAGTAGCACAGGGTATTTTGCTGCTAACTGGATAGCTAGCCTCAGTTTCACAAGAAAAAGAACTGCTGTAAATAACTATATGTCAAGGAATGCAGCCAGAGGTTTCTCTCCTGATTTTTTACACCCAGTTTTGTGTCCCTTAATCAAATGGCGCCCTAGGCAATCGCCTATGTCACCTATAGCTGGGACTTATCCATCTCCATTGTGGTGGAGGTTGGGGATTTTTACTGCCATCACCATGTACCTTGGGAGGCCGAGATGTCAGATGTCTTTGTGCTTGAGGATCCCTTCCAGGAATACATCCATTTCAGTTTTGAGACACGCTGGTAACTTGGTGTATCTGTCCCTGGTTTAAGGCTTAGCACGACATGCTAACAGGGTCAGAAGTCAAAGTGAAGGATCAAGCATAACCTTGATTCCAGTATTATCTGGGGGTTCAGAATCCAGACGATGAACATAACAGATGCTGCCAGTTTACAGATATGCAAGTTCTGTCCTGTTGATCATATTAAAGTTATTGCTCATGTATTTAAGGAATAAAATACAAATGAGAGCAAAACTCTTGTTCAGATTAGACTCATAGGCTTAGTCTTCTGATACTTAATCTCTACAGTACTATTTTAATTATTTTTTTACTGTGAAACTAGCCATTTCCTAATAATGATGAATACATGATACAGCAAGATCAGTTACTGCAGAACGTGGCTGATGCGGTATTTGTGACTGATGCACAATGACTATGAGGGTCTCAGTCGCAGAGGTTCTGAGGGCCAGGTCTCAGTCACAGTGGGTCTGAGGGTCAGGTCTCAGTCACAGTGTTTGTGAGGGCCAGGTCTCATTCACAGTGGTTCTGAGGGCTGGGTCACAGTGACAGTTGTTCTGGGGGCCGGGTCTCCATCGCAGTGGTTCTGAGGGTCGGTCTAAGTCACAGTAGCCCCATGGGTCAGGTCTCAGTCACAGTGGTTCTGAAGTTCAGTCTCAGTCACAGTGGCCCAGAGAGTCGGCTACCAATCACAGTGATTGTGAGGGCCAGGTCTCAGTCACAGTGGTTCTGAGGGTTGAGTCTCAGTGACAATGGTTCTGAGGGCCAGGTCACAGGCATAATGGTTCTGAGGGCCAGGGGCCTGTATTGCGAAGCGAGGTTACTAGCTTATCGGGGTAACTTGTTGGATTTAAGGTACCACAGTTTAAATTGACCTTATATTCATTTATTTACATTTTGCCCAGACTACCTTGAATCCAATAAGTCACCCCGATAATCCAGTAACCCCTCTTCGTAGTACAGGCCACAGGTTTCAAGCATAGTAGTTCTGAGAGTTAGTGTGTCTAAGTCACAGTAGTTCTGAGGGCCAGGTCTGACTAGGTTTAAATATGAGTTTCAGCCTAATAGCTTTAGCTGTCGATTGGGCCTCCATTGATGCCTTGATCGGGCTACTTAAAAGCTGCATGTAACTCATCTCCAGATTCAACAGGGATCCCAGGATGCTTCTATGCAAGGGTACAACAATCCTTGTCAGAGGGAATGAAGAGCCAATGCCAGGGTCCAAAGGAACATGGGCATGAGGATGGGGGGGACCAAAAGAGTTAGGGGGCTGGAGAACAACAATCTAACAACTTTTAGAAAAATCATTACACCCAACTATTAAGAGGAGTCCCCTGTATCGTCCAGGGAACATTCCAGAAGGGCTCCATCAAATCTGGAGTGAAGGCAGTGTGTGTGTAGGTCACACAAACTACAGAGCATGTCTCTATTGGTACTTTTCCAATGCCACCAAGAACCAAGCCGCACCCAAGTTGTACCACAAACTGACAATTTTCCATATTAAATTATGCAAGCTGTACCCAGGCTGCAACCGCACTGATATGGGGCGAATGCGTGACCCGGAGAGGACCAGGAACTGGTGTTCTGAGCATGGATTATTTGAAGGAGAAGGCATATGTTCTATATGTTAGTCATTGTCTTTAGTATCACACATTGCAACATATTGATGTATTCCTCATATCTCGGAACATGAAAACTTCTAACTTTCTGCGTAAAAAAGGTACTATAGAACAGCTGAACAAAATGGATTCGTAATGCAAATTTACGCAAGCCAATGCTAATTCCGCTACCATTTGACGCTAATATGAGATGGCAATTCTCACAGACTTGCTAGCGAGAATTAGCACACAGTTTAAAAAATAAATGCACATAGTAAATGATGTATACCGTGTGAACAGTATACAAGCATCTCTTCAGTTTTACGTCAATGTCACCCTCCAAACCCAGCAATGCCTTTAACAAGCCGAGTCTCCTGCAAGCGACAACCGGGGTCCATTTATATGACTTTAATTCATTTTCCAACCCATGACCAAGCCATACCACTAAGAAACCTAGTCTCTCTTTGTGGTATGGTTCAGGCATGGGTCACTTCCTGTATGTCAGAGAAAAAGCACCATATGTGTTTGGGAGATCCACCAATAATCCTACTAATATTCGCACCCCAAAGCCCAGATGTGTGTTCAGTCATGAAGATTTGATCCACTGACCTGAGATGCGAGACAATGTAGTTGCTGCCTTCATAACCAAACCACTAGCTGCCCTAGGGTTACCATATTTGGTAAGATGAAAAAGAGGACTTGTCCAGGTAAACCTGGACGCATGGTTACCCTGGTCTGCCTTCCAAAGTAGACTGCAATGAGGAGCTGACCTTATCTGTCTCCATACCTCAGTCAAAGGAGCTTATGGGTGACATCCCATCAGCTATCTCGCACACGAAATCAAGGTGCCACACAAGCAGAGGAATATTGTTTCTTTTATTCTGATGGACAATAGAGAAACAAGCGTATCTCTAAAATGAAGCCGCAGATGTTTAAAACTGGGCTGGTTTCCTCAGCAACAATAAACTAGTCTTCCTGAGATTTTTGCCTCTAATGTGTCGAAATGGGTAATGAATGTGTCGCCGTGTCACGCTGATGAAACGAATCCAGAAAAGGAGAGTAATGCAACACAGTTCCTAACAAAAGGGGAAATGCTTCCAAAAATAATCCCCCAAAGGGACTGGGCTGAAAGCAATATTTCCAGGATAAAATATTTTGTGCTTCTCCGTCATTCACTCACAGAAGCACATGCGCACCATAATTTTCCACTCAACCGTCACCACAGCTCACTGAGAATGATGCCCGTCTAAAATGTTTGGAGACTCTGTTCGTCATTCTGAAGCCACCCAGCTGGCCCCACTTCATCCCAAAGGCCCTCATGACAAACAAGGGCCAGCTGGGAACCACAGAAGCCACCCTGGTCTCCCGCTAATCTCTGAATGAACCGATTGGCTCAAATGGCCAATAGCGCTAAAGCTCGCTATCACTTGCTTCCTCGCTGGCCTAGTCGAGGGCTAGCCAGGCAGCTCAAAGAGAATCCATCCAACAAACAAGTGAGAAAGTGCCTGGGAATAGCAACATTTCTAAAACTCTGAAAGAAGAAAATAGCTAACAATAGGAATGCAACACACGCAGCTGAATTCTGCGCAATCGGGAGACGACAAAGGGAACACCTGCCTCAGAGTTGTACTTGCGCATGTGGCGGATATCTTCCCCATAAGCCCCTTCTCCATGATGTGCAGGCACTGAATCTGCAACGCAGAGATAAAGGGCCCTTCATTGTTATGACGGCCATCTTGGTTATTTAAATTTTTTTCGCCCCTTCAACATAATTGTCCTGATCATATGTTTGCTTTTCTGTCTCCTCGGAAACACAGTGCTATCTCTCGATAACACCCAGGTTGCCAGAACAAACGTCCTTCCATCGAAAAAAATAATACATCAAATAATTTAATGTGATGTGGAGGCAGTAACCGCAGGTTGAAAATGGTTATTCACCCCATGCATGAAAAATGCAGAAACTAACTAATTATAGCTCAAATTCTATAATAAATATATTTATTTGGTTTTTTTATTTGGTAGTTTGGACTGTCTGGGTGTATTTTTAACATGAAATTCTGCTCTTCTTGAATATAAAAGCAGCATTAATAAAATATTCCCTTAAATATTCTATTTTTGCAAGTATCTGACAGCAAGCAAATGTGTTGGGATAGTTTCTCTTCCTGCAGTCAAACATCTGTCCCTCTGCCTGTTTAAGCTTCCCTCTTTGCCTCAAAGTCCTACCTTTCAGAGTTCCTGTTGTTTAAGCCCTGGTCATTGCTCAAGATGAACTGTAAGCCCCCCCCCCCCCGAAAATATCCAGACAAAGTTCTTCTCCATAACAACGAGTGTCTCAGAAAGACGGCCCTGCAGCATGGCAGCCCAGATCCTGCTCAGTCAGGGAGGCAGGCAGACCTGCACGCCCCCCTCTCTTCCTGCCTTCCATCTTCCTATGTGCACTCCTCCTACCCATGCTGTCCCTCCCCATACTCCTCCTACCCACACTCCTCCTGTCGACGCTTCTCCTGCTCACGTTCCTCCTGCCGACACTCTGCTTGCCCTCGATCCTCCTGCCAGTGCTCCCCTTGCCCACAATCTGCTTGCCCTCACTCTTCCTGGCCTCAGTGCTCCTGCCCACGCTCCTCCTGCTGCACTCTGCCTACCCTTGACCCTCCTACCTTCGCTCTTCATGCCCACATACTACCTGCCTGTGCTCCTCCTTCCCCAGTCTTCTCTTGCCTGCAGTACTCCTGTGCACACTCTGCCTGATCTCAGTCTTCCTGCCCTCGCTCCTCTTGCCTATGCTCCTCTTGTCTGCATTCTGCCTGCCAGCACTCCTCCCTCCCTGCACTCCTCCTGCCCACACTCCGCCTGCCTTCACTCTTCCTGCCCACACTCTGCCTCCCTTCACTCCTCCTGCCCACACTCCGCCTGCCTTCAACCCTCCTGCCCACACCCTGCCTCCCTTCACTCCTCCTGCCCACACTCCACCTGCCCTCACTCTGCCTTCCTTCACTCCACCTGCCTTCACTCTGCCTTCCTTCACTCTACCTGCCTTCACTCTGCCTCCCTTCACTCCTCCTGCCCACACTCCACCTGCCTTCACTCTGCCTTCCTTCACTCCACCTGCCTTCACTCTGCCTTCCTTCACTCCACCTGCCTTCACTCTGCCTGCCTTCACTCCGCCTGCCCACACTCCGCCTGCCTTCAACCCTCCTGCCCACACTCCGCCTGTGCTCACACCGCCTCTCCGAGCTCTAGGCGGTTGGGCCTAACTGGAAGATTTATGAGGCCTGTAGCATGAGTGGAAGTGTGGTATCGATAAGTCGCGGCGAGCAGCTTAGCAGTGCTGAGGCAGTAATTAGAGTGCAAACCCACAGGCTTTCCAGTGGCTTCATGCCCCCTTTCCCCGCCTGGCTCCCTGCTCCCTCCACACCTTTACTTGGCACTCCTCTGCTCTTTTATTTGGCTGAACACCATGAGAAAACTCACCATGAAGTTCACACTGTGGGCAATGCCACCAATGGCCGTGGTGAGCAGGAAGACATTGCATGCACTGATGGTCATTTTGGTCAGAAGAACAGGCTCAGCTGCTAACCTCACAACTGCTGGTAGCAGTTTTTAGAAGATTCCTCTGCAGTGACATTAGAAACAATCTGACCTGACATCAGCCGTGACTGCATATTACACACCAGCAAACAATCCCTGGCTATATTTATATTATCACATCCAAAGCTTCTCTTCGTTCTGCCCTGCCCTGTACTCTGGCTTCCTTTTTTAAAGGTCTTAATAACACTTTGATAACCAGCCTAATGACATCAACCTTTATAAATGGACGGTGAAGTTACGTAAACAACATGACACATCATTCAGGCCCACAGAGGTGGGTGGGGGCGGGTTTGCCGTCGAAATGTCCGAGCGATGGTCTCGGGGCCGCACAGCAAGTTCACCTGGATTTAGTGATATCATCCAGGACTGGAAAACGCTCCAGCAGAAGCCCCCCGGAGATGGAGACTGGAAACACACGTCATTAGAAAAAGCAGGTTTATGTCCAGAAGCACTATAGCCCAGATGGGACAGGGAGGGAGAGGGCGGGGGGGGGGGGGGTTGGGGGGCGGGGGGGGGAGGGGGGGGGGGTTGTGGGGGGGGGGGGGGGGGGGGGGGGGGGGGGGCTTTTGAGGGGCCTGGACCCCGGCCCAGTCTCTCCAGACGCAGCTCAGCGATGGGAAGGTCTATTGTTTACTTTGGCAACTCGGTGGGATAATTTTCTTCAATGCCCAGAGAGAAGGGAGAGGGGAAAAAAACAGAAATTTGGAGCAAGGAAGCAAGTCTTTTGACCCAGGGTGGGGGGGGGGGGTGTGGAAGGGCTGGACTGGTTCTGTGACCCCCACACAGCCCTCGCCCCCCGCAGGACAGCGGAGTTTGGCGTATCCCATCCCCCCGTGGCTTTGCGATGGTTTTCCCCGCAGCTCCTGCTGCGAGCCGCTGAAAACAGCAGCCCTGCGAAAAGGCTGCATTTGGCCCGCATGAGAAACATATCCAAACCCTTTTTGTTCCAGAGGAATTCTGCCCTGGGGGGGCAAAGGGGGGCGGGGGGACGCCAAACCCTCAACGTCTGCTGGTTTCAGGGGCGCCTTTAAATGTCACTGCAGCATTAATTCTTCTGATTCTTTTTTAACGGAATTCAATGCCAAGAAATTTCATTTCAAGGAGGAGGGAAACATTTAGCAAATATTATCTTTATGATATAATGTCACAAATATTTATCTTTACGTTCATTTGTTAATACATTTTAGGCACAAAAGTTTTCCGCGCAATCATTGAATTGTGCTGTTTGTAGAAAATATGCTTTCCATCACAGTGGGGTAGTGAGCAGTATAATAGCCGCGTACCCAGAAGATTGCTGGTTTAAATCCTCTCCCTGACTCTGTGTGCAGTCTGTGTGTTTTCCTTCTACAGTCCAAAATTTGGTGAATAGGCGTTTCCAAATTGTCTATGGTGCATGCTTTCTGTTGATCTGCTATATATTATGCACCTTGATAATTCCCCAGCCGTACTCTCTTTGGATCATGTCAGGGCCCTTCTAAATTAATTCGCTAGAGACAGTTTTGTGGCACCAGCACACTGTAGGTTTGAAGACAGGAACAGCACATGTACACTGTGAGCTGAGGCCAGATGATGATCTGCAAGCCTGTGGACATCAAACCCGCCAAGAGCGAAAACTCTGCTTCTGCTTGGATACTAGACTTCACCGTCAACAGCGCAGCCTTCGGGTTCACAAGAGAGGATAGCTGAAGCATCTCAGGAGCCTCAGAAGCCCAAGTTCTAGCAAAGCCCTTCAGAGCACAGAGTTCCTCATGCACGGCAGAGCAGATCTCCATCACTGTCCTCTTCTACTTAGCGCTGAGGCTCCGTCCTGGTCTCCATGGCTTTGAGTTTGTTGTACTGCTTGTTTTCAGTTTGGGAGGAGGGCCGTATACAGACTGTTAAATTACAGTGGGGGGTGCCAACCGGCAGTTTCCCCCATTACCCATGTATGAGAAAGACACGTCTGTTTATATTTGTATGCTCTGGGAATGTTTCGCTTAGTGCATGACGCTATATTCCCTGTGCTAACACACACATGCCCCACCTCTGCCCTTCCAGCTCAGGGAATTAGTAGCCCTTCTGTGCCTGTGGATGCAACTATTGGAAAAAGTCTGTTTGTTTTGACAGAGAAGGATTGAGCTCTGAATTTGTGTATTTACAGCGTGGTCTCACCCCAGGAACACTGGGCTGTTTCACACACGTGCCGGCAGAATCCACCAGCATGTTTTATTATTTTTTTTCTACCCACCATGAAAGGCTCGCTTTGTGAGTCTCTCTTCAGCTCTATTACCTCATTGCTCTGGGATGCCAGGATCACCTGACGGGTCACGTGACGAGCCCGCTTCTACAAGGTAGAACGGCCCGGGGCTCCTGATAGGCACTCTCGAGCTCCCCGCGTCCTCCCCACACTCAGTCGTGGCCGTTAAGAAGATGCAGCCGACCATTTGAATTTTGATAAGTTTTCTGGAGCTGGTTCAATTAGAAATTAGAAAAGGGCGTCCAGCAGCCAACCTCCAGAAAGTTTGCAAAATCAGAATACAGGAGAGTCAAAGAGACTTCTTAACGATCCACACTGACTCATTCTGATTAAGTTTTTTTTTATTTTTTAATGTTACTGCGCACTCCCGCCCCCCCCCCCCCGCCCCTCCTCCCCGTCCTCACCCCGGGCTTCGGCCCCCCCCCCCCCC
>JAABNY020000039.1:35079239-35092871 GCA_015164015.2 Brevimyrus niger
GTGGAGTTGGGACGGGAAGGAGCCGCAATGAGGGGGTGGGGAGGGGCTGGGGGGGCGAGCTAGTCTTCTGCCATGTTTGTTGGGTTGTGTCAGTGTTGGGTCGTTTGCCCTGACGAGCTCCATGCCCACTTTCTCTCAGGTCATGGAACCAAAAATCAGGTAGAACGATGTTCTCCTTCCAAATGAAAAGGAGCCCTGTAAATAAAAGAGAGGCCCAGGGGGACCAGTAGGGGGCGCTGTTCCAGTGATCTCCAGGCCAACTGTGAAGTTTGAGTTCAGCTGTAACAGGAGAGCGATTCTCTGTTGTGAATGATGTCGCACCGATCGCATTGGCGCTGATGTGCCACACGGCCTTATAGAGTCGGCGCTGCGTATTCAGCTGTTGGGCTCCCACCGGCCCGCCGCGTACAGCGCCCTGCCCAGCGCCTCGTGTGCACAGCGATAAGGCCGGAGCATGACTGAGCATCCCCAGGCGTGACACAGTGCCGGATGGACGCGAGAGGCCAGCGGGGAGCCCCAGCCCTGCCGGGAAGTGCCCTTCTACAGTCAGCTTCAGATTAGCGCTCCCGCCTCATTAACTGTAAAAAAACGATTTAGTGTTTTCCTGTTTTTCTTTCGTTTTTTTGACTTCCTACCCCTTCTCTAGCCTCGGTGCAGCCACACACACCCCCCCCTCCCCACACACACACACACACACACACACACACCCCTGGAGCAGAAGGAGAAGGAAACAGCCTTTGAGAAATTGGAGAGGGTCTCCTTCCCGAGGATTATCACGTCGTCCGAGTGCCTCTGATGTGATGCGGACGGCGTGACAGCGAGCGCAGAGAAGGGGGCAGCCGCAGCTGCCTATGGAAAGTAACCATTAGACCAGAGCAGAAGGTACAGACATCAGCTCTCGGGCTCAGCGACATAATCCATGACAAGGCTGCCATCTAGAACAAATGTGTAGTGTAACCTTTGGGTTTGCCCCCCCCCCCCGCCCTTGCCACCCCAAGGTGCCGCCTTAAGCGATGTCCGGGGCGGGGGTGGGGGGGTGTTTAGCCAGGGAACCATTCTGTGAGATGATGAAGTGACACATCCTGCTGTTTCCAGCTGTTTCGGGTCAAATCAGCAGCCAACCCTCCGGTTTTGGGACGACACGCTCAGTCTGTTCACCCAGGCTGCCACAGGCACCGGCCATTTGCTGAGGAGCCCCGGACTGGCCCAGCTCGGCCCGGGACCGCCTCGCTGCTTAATGAGCTGAGCCCGGCTCACACACACTGCTGACGGCTCCCCGCGGCCCTGCGCCCCCCCCCCCTCGACTCTTTGAAGAACGCTGTCAGGAGTTGAAGCATAAAAGAGCGCCAGCTTAATGGAAACCTGGAGAGACTAAAGGCTGCCCCTTGTGGACGAATTAAACATACATTTGGCTATAAGACCTTTGAACTGGGTTCTTAATTTAATTTGGGCCAAGATCAATAACCATGAAGGCTGTTGATGCTACAGTACCCATTATCAAAGTCAGAAATATGAAGCAATACACTATTTACTGTAGACCCACTAGCTTTTTGAAGCTATTAACAGGGGATATGAGTCATAGACAACCTGGAGAATATCCCAGTAAGCAGAGGACATGACACAGGGGACACAGGGGACACCCTAGGTGGGACGCCAGTCCACCAAGAGACAAGAGACACCCTGTATGAAATACCATTCCATCAAGGATCACCTTGGATGGGATTCCAGTCCATCAGGACATGCCCTGGATGGGATGCCTGTCAGTCCATTGCCAGGCATACACCATGTACAAATGTTGAGACTCCAGCTTGCCTAACGGCATGTGTGATTGTGGGGGGAAGGAGGAGCCCTGGAGAAATAGCAGGAACATAGGAGGAGTTGGACATCACAGCTATTAAGCCGATAAGCCATTCTCAGCTCTCCTGAGCTTCCCTAGGTGGTCAGATGCCGTCACACCTGCCACTCCAAATTAATATACTTTATTGTGTTTAGAGTGAAATATGAAAGCACATTCTTTTATTTTAGATAATCAAATGGCAAGAGCACAGACAACGACAAACACTATATTTGATGTAATGACTTTTATATGACCTTGTTGCTTTGCAATGATACTGGTGTTGCTCAGTGACCTACTGCACCAACTTTAACCCACCTAATTTCCTCCAAAACCCTTCCCATTGTTTGCAGCCCACTGGCGTGCCCATGCCAATCACACACCTAATTTTGTTATTTCGCCTGTCAAGGGACTCGAATGCTGGAGTTGTCATTGTTATGTGACCTGAATGGTTCTGCTAAGCCAATTTTCTGTTCAAAGGTACAACATTAGGAGACTTTTCATCCTCAAGCCAAACTTTCTACAAGCTGCAGCACCTGCCGATCTGTGCCATTGGATTTACATTTGGGCAGAAACCTCCGGGGGCTTCGTCTTGCCTGAGATCCCCTCCAAAGAGCATCGGCACAGATCTGGGGACAGATGCCTCCATTCACCAGAGCGTCTCCCACATTCCCCAACATGCCTTCAACACCAAACTTGAGCAAACCAGCAGGGGATGCCCTTGCTGACACCTGGGCTTCTGACCTTTCACCCCCTCACACATGGGGTCAAGCGGATGAGGGACACCTCAGGCAATCCCCCACCACTTCCCGTTGTCACGGATACTTTTCTTCTGGCCCCTTGAGCACAGGGTTCTCTTCACAGTGGCCGAGGTGTGAAACATTCGCTCTCCTCAGCACGGTGATATTTGCTGTTGTACAGCACTGGTTTCCAGTCTGAAGGAGCATCACACCTTGGATCGGTGTGTGTGATCATCCTAGAGAGGTATAGAGGGAGAGAGACAGACAATGAAGAGAAGGCGCTTTAAAGAGCTCCTGTCGATGTGGCGGTGCACATGTTGGCCATCTCTGGCCCGTCTGTGGAAACCATCAGCCATAGTCACGGAAATCCGTATCGACGAGCTGCGGCGTTGCTCGCTAATTAGCACCAAATTTACCTCGCTAGCAGAGCTCACGCGTTGACACATGAGCGGCTCGGGAGTGCCTGTCAATAAGCTAAAAGAAGAGCACGTGAGGAATAGGATACCCGACTCCGGAAATGCCGGGGGGGCTGGCTGTACAGACCTGCAGAACATGTTAAAGGGCTGACATAGGTGTCCCTCCACCTGCCTGCACTTTTCTGGTTGATCCTTGGCTAACCCCACTTGGAAACCTTGGTTGTACACACACTACCATCTTCACATTGTTTAATGGAAAATGCAATAAATTAATGGCACCTTTTGGTTCCTCAGTTCACTGCCTTTCTGTATCATTGTTTTTTTGCTGTTGTTGTTGTTGTTGGAGTTGCCAGCATTGACGGGGTCTTTTCTGTAAGGTACAAGCGTGTAACTGCAGTGCAGAATGGGACAACAATCCGCACTTCATCATTTTTGTTTTCCAATTGTTTTGTTTTTATGGGAAAGTGTCATGTCCCTTTAAGCATTCAGCTCCAAAGCAGATTTTCCCCAAGAAACAAACCTAGACGTTGGTGCAGAGCGCACAGGTCTGGGCGTGCAGAGGCAGTGCCTGTTTGTGTGAGCAACTCTGTCTGCCCGTTAGGAAGCAGGACGAGAAACACTGCGGATTCCTGCTGACACGGGCTGTGAGCACAACTAAGTTGAGATACAGGCCTGCAAAGTAAAGCGCCCCCACACACACACACACACACACACACACACACAGACACATACACAGAGACACACAGACACACAGACACACACACAGACTCACAAGCAACCACACATGCTTGTATTTGTATCTACAGGGGAACATTCATTCATTTCTATAGGAAAAACCCTAATCCCTACAATGACAACCATAACCCCTCCCCAACCCAGACCTTAACCATAAGTAACCAAACAAAATACAGGGTTTTTGGCATTTTTAGCTTTTTTTAAGCTTTTGATTGCAGTCACAGATTTGTATAAACCTGAATTTCCCCCAGCGTTAAATTAACAGGTTTTTATCACATTGTGGGGACATTTGGTCCCAAAAATGTAATGTATACGTAACCCACACAGCCGCAGACCCAGCCACACACAAACACACATACATACACACACGTGACCACAGAGTGAACACACAGGCAGAAGCATTAAAAGCAACATTCCCGAAAACACGAATGACACAAATTCAAAAAGAAATACACATGTAAGCTCGAAGATTTTTTTGATGGCAAAACAAAACAAAACAAAAAACAAAACAAACTTCCCAAAGGAGCACGGCATTCCTGAAAAAGCCTGTGGTTTTCATTCATTTCTGTGGCTCGTATTATATATAAACTACACGTCCACAACTGTGGAACTGTATAAACAAAAAGAGTGTCAAATGCACACAGCTGCCGCCAGAGCCTATTTACACACATACAGACACACACACACACACACATGCATGCATACACACACTAATACACACACACGCACTTCGGAAATGTCAGTAAGACACTGGGAACGACAGAGAAGCACAGCCATTGTTCAAAGGGGCTCATGTTCCTTAACTGAGCCCATTGTTGTCGTAAACAGCATGAATTTTTAATCCAGCCCAAGATGCCGTTAATGAACGTGCCCCCACCCGCCAGGGTCCGGGGGGAGGTGGGCTCGCCGTTCCTGTTGCTAAGCTCCGGCCGGGGTGGCTTCCGCTTCCCCAGTGAATTGAACGGTTCCACCCCGGCGCTTCACGGGCCTGTGCTCGAAGGCGCAGAGGTGGGGAGGAGTTGTCGAGGGCAGGAACAGAGGAGAGACAAAAAAAAACGAAGGCGGGTCTCACAGTGACTTTCCTGCTCTTTCTGACTTCCCTGAAGCCTCCTCTCCCCTCCTCTCTTCTCCCATCACTTTGTCTCCTTTCCTGTCCTCCTCTATTCACCTCTTCCCTCTTCTCCGTACCTCTTATCTCCTCTCCTCTCATACTCTATTCACCTCTCCCCTCCCTCTCCCCTTGTCACACCTCCTCCTGTCCTCTCTCTTCTCCTCCTCGCCCCTCTCTTCCTCTCCTCTATTCTTGTCACCTCTCCTCTCCTCTCTGCTCCTCTTTTCTCATCACCTCTCCCACTGTCTCTTCTCCTCACACCTCCTCTTCTCTTCTCCCTTCTTCACCTCTCCTACGCGCTCCTGGCCTGTCCTCCTCTTTCCTTATGCTGTGCCTCCTCCTTCCAGCCTGTGGTAACTGAACTATGATAGTCTCTGTTAGTCGATGGCTGCCAACCTGATAATGCTGCTGTGGACCCAAAGCTCCTCTGAGGCGTCACACTCCAAGCCACCTCTATTCTTCCCCTTTGTCTATCTACTGACCTCCCTCCCCCCAACCCCCACCCCCAGGGCTGGACACTTCTCCCAGATGGGTGCCGTGCGCCTATCACCAGAGCCAGCAATATCCATGCTGTGGGGACGTGTGCGGGGCCTGTCGGCATTATCTCGCGTCAGCAGCCGCTGTGGACCATCTGTCTCCCGGACATGTGACCCCTTCATTCAAAATTTAAATTCAAATTGAATTTCTCAACTGCCATAGATCATTTTAACTTTTTAATGGGGAAAGAAACATGGCCCAAGCTCATGGTTAGAAAATGACCATCTGATTGAAATTTGATTGTCGAAAGTATAGGTTTCATAATTTACAATTTCTGTAAATTGAAACAACAGGAAAAAAACAATTTCACGCCATAGCGATGTAAGATAGCAGTTTTTTTTAAAAAAGTCCTTTCTGTATATTTGGTTGTCTGTTAGGCTTTTTTTTTAACTATTAAATGAAGAAAAATTTATATAAGATCTATGTATTCCAAGTAATTAGACAGCTTGCCGTTTTATTAAATTAGACTGCAGTTCTAACAGGAGTTAGTCTGGCACCTTGTGAAAAGGATATAGTCCCTTTGGTGATTTAATCCCATGAGTTATAATCCAGTTCTATAACAATTGCAATTTTCGCAAACAATTGCAGCATTATTAATATATGTATCCATTCATCCATCTTCCATGACTGGCTGCCAATCGCAGCATAGGGACACCTCAGCCATGATGCCAGCTACTTATCTCTCCAGTGGTCAAAGTTCTGATTTTTTTTTTCATCCAGATATATGTCAAAAAGATCTGGAGAATTCTGACTTGTTTAAGTTGGTGTTTAATGAAAGAATTTGGTATTGCTGGGTATTTATCAAGCATTTTATTGCTGCTAAAATTGGGGACGGCTGTTGGACCCTTGATCTGAGTATTTAACCAGGAATATTTCAGTAGAAACAAGCCATTCATAATCATCAACCAAATTCCAACTGCACTATCCAGTACAGGGTCTGTCCCAGGAGTCAGGGAGCATCAGGCCTTATCTACAGACTAAATGTAAATTTGTGAGCTTAGGTCAAAACCATTTCCTAAGCATCAGTCTGATACCTGGGCTTTCTGGGAAGAACCTCGATTTGTCGTACACCTGAGGAGAGCTGGATAGGCTGCAATTTCCCTGCTTGACCTCTGACGGACTGGCAGGCAGAAGGTGACATGGGTGGCATCTGGTTAGCAGTCACACTTGGCATTTTGGAGCATTTTGGAGTGTTCCATGTTGCCTGTTTTCCGTGGGGTGTTTACACCAAAGCTTGCGAGGGAACTTTAATGAGACCGATAAAGCCAGGCTACAAATTTACATAAAAGTTTTGTTTCACTTTTGTTTTTAATGTTTCTGCATGAAGTTTGACATGCTGGATAAGAAAATCACATTAGTTTATGTATATTATCTATGATGCCCAAAAAAACTATTTTTAAAGATATTGATAACATATAAGCTAGCTAAATAAATCTGTCATTACATATTTGCAAAAATTTTATGGTACATAATAGAATCGTAAAAGTACTGCTGTCCTTACAAACCAAGATCCAGATGTAGTAGCCCATCATTGTGTCATCCTACCTTCCCCGATATCTTCTCTCCAACTGATGCGATGTCATGGTCGAATGGCTCTCCATGTTCCTCACTAACAACACCGCGATTTAGTCAAAAGGAATTGAGATGTGAGTGCAAGTAGTGCAGCTTGAGTGACGCTACAGGAACTTATAGAATTTTCCTATTCTATGCAAAGTAAAATAACTAAAAAAAAAAAAACACATGAAATTAGAAAAAACTGACCATTATGTGAAATAAGTTTTTTTTTATTAAGTAGTAAAGTAAAATTTACTTGACCTCAATACACAACAAAATGCTGTTACTAAATAAGTATTCCTGTTATAATCACCACCTTTGAACTAAGCAGGAACCATAAAAAAATGAAGGGAAACAAACAGTTACATTGTGAGATGCCTTTAAGCAGGGAGACACTTCGGCCACACAGCCCTATCAGTGGAGCAAACATGATGAAAGGAAACCTTGTTCCCCAGCTAAGGGTTAATAAAGGGAAAGAGCCCCAGGAAAGCTCTGGAATCTCCCCCCAAAAGGATTAAGGCCCTGATTGATTTTCGTATCTGCGCCTCACCCCCCCCCACCTCCCTACATTGATCGTCACAAGTATGCTGACTGCAGTAAGTGGGGGGAGCCATCCTTGGCTCGCTCTGGAAATGAACTTGTCCAATGGCTTCCACGATTTATGCCTTGTGTGTGTGTGACTGTGTGTGTGTGTGTCTGTGTGTGTGTGTGTGTGTGAGAGAGAGGGGGGGGAAGAGAGAGAGAGAAAGAAAGACTGAGCAGGAAAGCAATTGAGACAGACAGGGCTCGTTTATGACCGAGGGGTCGTGGGACGTCTCCGATGATACAGCATAGATGAATATACACACACACACACACACACACACATATATGCCCACAAATATCTGAGGCTGCAACTCACTTGGAGCTACAAGTGTAATCAGGCAAAGACTGGTATCACAAATGGCAAACAGCTAAATAAATAAAAAGCAGCATCCTGGCCATAAAATCACCCATGAGGTCGTGTTTAGTTATCCACGAGAAAACCCTGAGGACAATTTGGAAAAGAAAATGCTTCTGTATTCATCTCTGAGCTGGAATTATGAAAAATTTCTCAGCGGTTTAAGATCGCCATCATTAAAAATCTTCAACAGAATCATGTCTTCAGTTTTTTAAATGCCTGCATGCTCCATTTTGTCCCCAAATCAACCCTAAATATCACACCAAGTTCCAAGCTGAAAAAAATTCTACCATGAAACGATAAGATATTCTGACAAAGGGTCACCCTTCTGCCCCATGCAAAGCATTATTATTATTGTCAACAGGAGACATACACTGCAGGCAGGTGTTGCTCCACGTCCTTTCCCCTCCGCACGGATGGTGAGGCAGCAGCCGTTGCCAGCCCTCCCATTCCTTTGTCTCCCTGCTTCTCCAGCTCTCCCACTGGCCTTTCCCAGCGCGGCGTTTCTCTGAGACACATTTGCATCTGATTAATTAGTATCTCCGTGGAGGGCTTTTGTCATCGTTGTGAGGATGACTCCCCTTGTTGTGTGCTTGTTTCTATCCGGGTACCTGTCATTACGTCGCAGAGTCAGCTTCCTGCCCACCCATAATGCAACATGCTCTGGGTGTTCATGTTTGCTCTGGGCCACTCTGAAAGCAGCAAGGGAGTTTGTTTGGAGCCTCCGTTTCTTTACCGCGTGAGGACCAAAACATCCAGAAGCTCCTGTTCACTTAACATGACACGTCATGAACTTTGACCCCTTACCCCCCCTCGCAACATTATGGTTCGGAAAGCCAGTGGGTAAATTCCATATTTATTTTCTTGTCTAATTATTTCAATTTGTTTGCTTTTTCCTCTCCATGGGAAAAGCAGGGGTGCTGGGTATTTTCCCTGCGCTTCCACAGTCCTGATGTAACTCAGTGTTTTTAAATTTACATCCATGTTATTGTGCTTGTCATTCACCCTGTGGGGAAAAAAACAAATATTAAAGTGCCCTCCCAGCCCTGATTGCATTGAGCCAATTTGTCTCTCTCACAGCTCTTCGTTCTTATTTGATGACGCAGGAGAAATGGTACATACAGACCCCCCCCGCATTTTTACATTACCTCTCTGTAGGCATGGCCAGACCCTTTCAGTACTAAATGGCGGGGGCCTCTTAAATATAAACTCAAATGCATGCATGCATAAACCCGCCCATTTCCCCCCCATCACCCCCTACCCGAGCCTCTGACGCCCAATTTGCATTATTCCATAAACCCGCATAAACCTGTTCACCACAGACCCTGCGGCTTTTATCGACGTATCGATTCTTTTTTAAGGACCCACTCCCATATTTACTCTCATTGTAAATCTTTATAATGCTGTAAAAGGAGCATTTTACACACTCTCGTTATACGACGTTTTCACTGCCGGAGGAAGCTGGCTGCCGTTTTTTTTTTCCCCACCAATGTGGAGCTTCTGCAAGGCCGTCGAATGAAAAAAAAGAATCTCTAGCCTCAGTTAAAAGGAATGTGAAGGATCTGGCTCACCCCCCCCCCCACAGCCCTACGGTAACCGCCGGGCCGCTCCCCTCCGCAGCCTGCCAGGGTGTCTGGGAGAGTGACCTGTGCAGGCACCCCCGGCATGAGCTCACAGGTGCGGGCAGAGCTGCCTCCAAGCGGCTGAGCGTGGGCCCCAGGAGCGGGGAAGCCTTGGAGGCCACTGAACCGCAGACACACTCAGTTAACTTCTCTCTGGCTTTTACTCCAGTCGGCCGATACAATTAATCATCCCATCGACCAAAGCAATTTCACTCGATTTAACTCCCTCTCGCTTCTGAAAGTGTTATTTGTTTAACCCGTCAGGCCCTGCAGTGACACAGTGCCGTCATTTACTCCATGCTACGGTCTCCTGTTCCGGCATTCTCAGCCAATCATGGACACTCCTGTGCCGAGTCTGGTGCTCAGTTCTGACTTGGATGGACACCAAAGGCTGTGGGATGGAATCTGCTTCCTTAGCACAAAGCCCTGCAAAAATCCATCTTACTTAAAAATCCCTTGTCTTACGTATTATCTCCCACCTTAGACCAACATTCACCTCTAAATTAACACAAAATATATCTGAATGGGACTCCAGTCCACTGCAGGGCACACAGTGTAACATAGAGGCACCAGTTCAACCAACAGGAGGGAACTGGCAAGAACAACACATTTGAACTAGCAAACAACGCAGAGAGAGCAAGGGGTGAAAATGAAACCCACAACCTGGGAAACATGAAGCCACAGTGTCAAGCACAGACCTACAGCAATGTCCTCTTACTGCCCACTGCGCAGGGCACACTGCACACTGCCTGGAAAATGGGTCAACCAGTGAGATGTGGGAGAGGCTGGCATTCTTAAGCAGCTGTTTGCTCCAGCTTCCCCTACTGTAGTAAACAGTGTTCCTTACAGCAAACGGGTTTGTTTGGGGCCCCACAAGTCACTTCAGGTGCTTCAAAAGTGAAATAGGTAGCTTGCGAGTCACAAAATCTTTGCTAGTTAGCTGGTTAGTAGAACATGCAGCTTCAGCGTTTCCTAAATAAATAATTTTATTTAGTGTAGTGACTCCAGCTTCACTGTGTTACAAGCTGCTCCTTTGGGGGGGGGTTATATGCAAACAGAAGGGTAGCACTGCATGATGGCCATTGGGAAGAATCTTGCTTCTGAGGCAAAATCCAACCAGGCAACCCTTAAATTTTACTTGGTGTAACTTTTCCTGATAAACTTTTTATGGCTGGCCCAGTTCATACAAGGTTTGAAGCATAGCAGAAAAATCCAGTAAGTAAAGACTCAGTAAGATACTTGTCAGGGTAGGTTACTCAAACTCTCTGCAATAAACTTCTCAGCAGAAATCAAAAGACCATTTCTGCCAGCGCCAACTGCTGAGAGTAGACCTGAACTTCATCTAAGATCAGAACCTAATAGTTACATCGATCCACATTGATCCATTCCAGGTGAAGATGAAGAAACCAGCTGAAAATGTAACAATAAAAAACAGAGGAACAGGCTCACGTCTGCCAATAAGAGATGGGATATTTCGGTCATACTGAGGAACCTCTTGCATCAGTTGGACTATTTCTAACCCACAGATTTAAGATTCCATACAGACTCCAAGAAATGTGAACTTCCAAGAGCTCACAGGGAACTCTGCAGGCCATAAAATAACAGCCCATGGAATAAAGACACCTAACCAACCTTTGAAGATCTAAGGAGATCTTATTATGCTTCTAATATAGTTTAACAGAACTAAACACTTTTAATCTCAAGCGATGCCAGCATAAGGGAATGATCTAGGAACATGGAAGTCTCACTGGAAACCCAGAGGACTATTTTAACATCAGTACCATTAGACAAGCATTTCAGGCCATAAGTATGTAGTGCTGGAAGTCAGAGCTAGATCAAATTTTACAAACTCACATATTAAATATCCAGAAGAGTATGAATTTTACTTGTAATTCTATCAGGGGCCATATGCAGGCTCCTCTCAGCTGACAATGCCTTACTATGACAGCTTCCTTGGAATGTTAGGTTCCAGGTTTCCAAATGGTCAGCTTGGTTTGCGTCAAGAACCTGCAGGGGCCGACTGGCAACAAAAAGCATCCCCAATTTGATAATTTGCTATTTCCTACTAAACCTGGGTCTCCCATGGTACATTTTGCTGCTGATCAGGGGGGACTCCCTTGGTACATTTTGCTGCTGATCAGGGGAGTCCCCCTTGGTACATTTTGCTGCTGATCAGGGGGGTCCCCCTTGGTACATTTTGCTGCTGATCAGGGGGGTCTCCCTTGGTACATTTTGCCGATCAGCCCTAATTAGGCCACTGGGAGATATATCCCAAGCTCACTGATAGCCAATGCCTGAGGGTTTGTGGGATACTGTCCAAAGTGCCATCAGCTGCACAGAACCTCTGAGCTGCAGAAATGTTGCTCTGACCAGAACTCCCTGTGAGATTCCCTGTGTGGCTCATATCCAGCCCCAGGATAATAATCACCCAGCTGGTAAAAACAGAACAGGCTGATCGGGGCGTACAGTACTGTGCAGAAGTCATAGGCTGCCAAAGGAAAGTCTTTTTATCTGGCCAGGAAATATATATTTTCTCCATAAAAAGACAGCGTAATATTATTACACATCAAAACAAACAGTAATACATTAAAAAGAAACAAAAATGTCTTCTCTTCTCCAAAAAGTTACTGATACCTTGTTCCCCTCAGGACCACCCCAGCCATTCTGTGTATTTTTTAAATTCTTCAACAACTCACTTAAATTATTAGCTTAATTAGTTAATAAATGTAATGACGTATTAATTAGCAAAACGAGGTGTTTTAGTGGTCGACATCAGGAAGGCTCTAGAAATGGCTCAGCTAACACACTTTGACAGCTATAACATCTTCTCATGGCGTCATGTTTCGAGTTGCTCTGTAAGTAGAGCCTTGTGCTAACAATCTAAGGGTTGTGGGTTCAAATCCAAGGGAGCACATAAATTGTTATGCATCCCTGTACTATACGTCACCTTTAATGAAGGCATGAGTGGCCTTGGAGTATATGTGTATATGTACCCTGTACGTCTATGTGCATTATCAGCCTTGGAGAATATGTGTATATGTACCCTGTAGGTCTAGGTGCACTATCAGCCTTGGAGTATATGTGTATATGTACCCTGTATGTCTATGTGCATTATCAGCCTTAGAGTATATGTGCATATGTACCTTGTATGTCTATGTGCATTATCAGCCTTGGAGAATATGTGTATATGTACCCTGTATGTCTAGGTGCACTATCAGCCTTGGAGGATATGTGTATATGTACCCTGTATGTCTAGGTGCACTATCATCCCCATGGAACTGGACAGCATGCTGCCTACACAGCTCCGGTCGCTTCTGTGCCCCCCTGCAGCCTAGCGGTGTAATATGGGGACGGTTCTGAGGGGCCCCAGTCCCCCGCTTTGATATTGGTAACGAGGTCGTTAGGGCTGCGCATGTCTCCCTGGCAACACGACAGCCCGTTCCAACAAATCTGCCTTCCGCCATCGCTAACGATCATTACCGTCGTCACTGGCCGTGTTAATGCTAATGTGGGTCAGCCTAGTTAAGGGCATCTACCCCCCCCCCCCAAAAAAAAAGGTATTTTGGGAAAAAACACTAAATAATTCAGTGAAATAAATAAGTAATAGCCTGATATATGCCGCTGTCCGTGGCATCACCGCCTTGCTCTACTCGCTAACGGCCTTGACGGGCAAACTTTTCCACAGCAACTCAGCTTATAAAATTACGTGTTACCTGTTGACACAGCTGGAAATTTAGTGAAGCCATTCAAGCTATGTATCTCGAAGGTACAACAGCCAAGATGGTCTAGGGGAATTAACCTGCAGCCTCTTAAATCTGTGTCTCTAGCTATTCTGTTACCCACCTGTATGTTGATTTATAGCAGCAGGAACTTTTTTGAGACAGACCACACAATATATTTTTTCACATCGTAAAAGAAGTCAGGGCTCTTCTACTTCAGTCAGTCTGTCTGTCTGTCTGTCTGTCTGTCAGTTTGTCTGTCTGTCTGTCTGTCTGGCAGTGAGGGAGGAGGTCCTAGGCTCGGACAGCGAGGGATCTAGATGTTTTATGGCCAGGGGTGGTAGAGCGCTTAGGGCATATATGCGTGTTGGCTTTTAATAGCATTAGCATGGCAACATGTTAAAATAGGCATGCATCGCTGATG
>JAABNY020000039.1:35092971-35104665 GCA_015164015.2 Brevimyrus niger
TTTTTTCTGTTTTTCTGTGTTTTTGTTTGTTTGTTTGTGTGTGGGGGGGGGGGGGGGGGGCTCCGAGGCGGGGACGGGGGGTGTTTTAGTTGTTTTGGGGGGGGGGGTGGGGGGGGGGGGTGCAGTTAGGGAGTGACAGCAGCCAGCTGTGGAATGACCCCGTCTCATCTGAGTTATCTCTGTGACAGACAGCCCAGGCTCAGTAGATACACCCCCTCCCACCCCCCCGATACCTTTTTCCATCTCCCCCGGGTAGGATTGGGTGTCTCTCTCCAAATCTGTCCACTGAAACAACAAACAAGCGGAGCCAACACACTGTATTGCTTTCATGCAGCTGGAATGAGGAAGGTGCTTTACTGCAGCAGCCCCAGAAAATTCCAGACACAAGCTCGAGATGACAAGACGTAACAAAATGTCCTTCCACCTCCTCTCTGCATTATCTCACCCACTTTCCGGCTAGCCAATCGACACAAGAGTGAGCGTCTCCCGCCGTTTTTTTTTTTCTTTTGACGTGCCTGAAATTGCCAAAATTATTTGCAAATGCAGGTCAAGTTTTTGCGGCTGCATTTTTGGAGAGTAGCAGAAATATTCGGATGCTAATCAGTCGCATCTGGCGCCGATTATAATCTGAACACTTTGCCTTAAATACAAGCAGCGGGCGTTTGGTTCGAGGAGCGCTCTGTGACGAGCACCGCAGCACAGGGGAGGCACTCGCCGCTTTGAACCCGGCCGCACTCCATCCTGAGTGGGCTAATAACTGGTGAGTGGCCTCCTCTCCCTGGAGGGAGGGGGCCTGGCTGCTTCCCCTCGAGAGGCAATGTCTGCCGCCCGATGCCCCTCGGCTGCTGCTGGCTTGGGGCCTGGATCTGTGCTGTTTTTAGCCTCTGGGGCCCCTTGCTCTTTATACCGATACCTGGCTGCCCCCACCTGCTCCCCATGGTACCTGCACGCCTACGTATGCCAGACCTGTTTCAACGGCTCCATACCGCGGTTTTACCGTTCTGTTAAGGGGGTGTGCGCAGATGCTCGTGGAAAATACAGCATCTCCTGCCCTAATATACGTACAGTCCACTGTTATAACCCCCCCCCCACCCCCCCCAATCATGAAAAGTAAAATGTATATGGCATAAAGCCCCACACAGCCACCTTACCATTAATGTTCGGGCACCTGGCCCCCAAGATCAATGCCCTGCTGTTAAATTTTCCTCTCGCCTTTCCTGGGATCATGAGAGGCAATGAGACTGGGAAGTGGTGGGGGGTAGCGGGTGGGGGGTGGCGTTTGTTGGTTGAGCGTTGACACGTTGTAATGTATTGACAAATGCACACCCCCTGCGACCAGTCAACAAGTGGGTAATATATGGAGGAGAGCTGTCCAGTACTCAGGGTGGTGCAGCTGGGGGGCGTAAACGCTTTAACAGGCAGGTAGGAGCAGTGCGGAGCGCACCCCCGTAAATCTAGCAGCGCCCGCTTTTCAGCACTGGCGCGGCCACAGCCCTCTGCCCCCCCCTGACATGAGTGTGAAATATGCAGGGGCAGGATGGGACTCTGTGTCTGCGCAAAGTAGGACGGGACTTTGCATCGCCACTGAGTGGGGGGCGGGACAGGATTCTGAGCCTGTACAGAGTGGGAATCGAACGGGACTCTGCATCTGCGCAGATGGGGAGCTGGATGGGACTCTGCGCCTGCATCTGCGCAGATGGGGAGCTGGATGGGACTCTGCGCCTGTACAGTGTGGGAGCCAAATGAGACTCTGCATCTGCGCAAAGCCGAAATTGGACAAGTAAGCTGTGCTGGCACAGAGTCTGTGGTTTTTATCCAATCTTACAGGTAAATATTAAACCTGTGCAGTTTGGGGTAAAAGTCCAGCAGAAGAAGCTGGAACCAATTTTTGGTTTCCCTAAGCTACTAGCAGCAAAATGCCAAAACATCAAACATGCACATGTTCTTATGAACATTTTAGAACAATCTGGTAGACGGAGGAATATTTGGTATGATATCACAGATGATCATGGGAAGATGATTCGGTTCATGTCACAGAGTGAGAATATAATCAATGAATGACGAATAATGGATTTCCAGTCCCCTCTGCCTGACCTCCTTCTGTATGTATAAAGGAGTTTCCTGGAGCTTTTTACAACACAGATGCCCAGGCTGCATACAGTTCAGACCCTAGGGAGAGGCTCAGGTGATCAGGGCTGTTTGTGTAGGTCCCCCCACTCCCGCCTACCCCTCAGGGGGCCTGCTCAGTACTGTCAGGGCCCCCTACAAGCCCTGAAAAAATAGGCCTTTGGACGGGGAGGGGCAGCATCTGGGAATCATCAGGACCTGAGAGACTACTGCTCCCCCTGCTGTAGCAGGCTGCTTGCCCCCCCTCCCCTTTCCTGGCCCAGCTGTCTGTCATTCCTGCGTCAACTCTGACAGCCCCGCTAATCCAAACAGATTGTCTAACTGCTTCAAAAACACCCCATCCCCCCCGTCGCACCTCCCCTCCCCAGGAAACAGGGCCCTCCTTTCATTGCAGATGGGGCAGGGGGCAGCGGGGGGCCAGGGGTGGGGGTATCCCAGGCTAGCATGCCTACCAGTGACCTGCCTCCCAGGGGCAAGAGTCCGGGCCTTTGGGCAGACAGGAATGAAAGGTCCCGCACCCCCCCCGCGGCCCCCCTAGGAGGAGGCGGGAGCTGTGCTGGAATGAGCACAGTGGCACTGAGCGTGCTCCAGGCCCCGCCCACCGAACCCCACCCACCGGGCCGCTGCTGCGGGCAGCCTGAGGATAAGATGCCCACATGGGGAGCATGGCTGGGGATGCAGCGGTGCCGGGGGGGCATCCGAGGGGGTGTGCTGGGCGCCTGCAGGGGGGCCGCTTGCGTCTTTGTTAGCGGCCAGTCGGGCCTCTTTACCATAATTGAGTTAATAGGATTAAGGCAGCTTGGCGCTGCTCACATCTGTGTTTTCTCTCACACTCCTGCCTTCGCTTCCTTTATGTGGGGCGCCCATTGCTGCCCCCCCCCCACACACCCCCAGCCCCCCGCTGTGGCCGCAGGCAAAGGCCAGCGCATTCACACAATGCGTCAAGATTTATCCACCAATACTGGAACGTCAAAAAGATTAAAGGAATACATTAATTTAAAACTTTTTTGTATGAGGGGTACAATAAAGTTCATTTTTATAAGCACTGACAATGTTGATTCTGACAGTGTTACATTTTTATTATAATACAATGTGTGTTGAATATTGTATATATTTTGTTACACTGAGCACTCTTTAATATTGTTTCATTTTAGTGTATTATTGCTAAAATGAAAGCAGTCATGCTGTATAAAAGATTGTATAAAATAACTATAATCATATAGATATAAAAATAATAATATAGAGTAGTATATACACACACACACACACACACACATACTGGGTCATGGGTCCAGGACCAAAAATGTAGCGGTCTCTTTTTCCCTCTCACTCTCCCTCACTCGCTCACTCTCTCACAGCCAATGCAAGCTTCCCTCCTGTTCCCTGTTTACCCAGCAGCACCCAAGAGTCCATCCTACCTGTCAATCACCAGCGAGCTCCGCCCACTCTCTGCCTGAGTGGGAGGTGAGCCTCATTGCTTCAGTGAACCCGGGAGCACAGGGCGTATTAAGGAGACCTGGTGGACTGTGGGTGCTCGCTGGTCTGTGTGTGTGTGTGTGTGTGTGGTGTAGAGGATGGGGGGGGGGGGCTTTTCAGGGTCAGGTGGCTGTGGCCTTGGGATCATGGTGTGGATTAATTGTTGACACACTCCCAGCACAAACAGAGGACCCCAGCCCCACCCTCACACGGCCCAGTTCCTGACAAACGCTTTGATTTATGCCCTCTGCTCAAAAAAAAAGGAACAAAATCAATTGGCTATTACCTCACTTAGCAGCGGCCTGTCAGCACGTGCCGACGGCACTAGGGACAAACGGCGGGCGCCGGCCGCTGAGCCCCAGGGTGCAGGGATGGAGCCGCAACTGTATCGCAGCACACCGAACAGCCCAGACTCGGCACGACTGAGCCGTCTGTGATGGTGCCCCCCCCCCCGATCAAGAATAAGACAGCAAGTTTCTGAGAGCATGTGGGTAATGGCAGCTGATGGCCCCTGGGTGTCCTGGACAGCGAAGGCAGCAGGGCAGGCGCTTCCTGCCCATCTTCAGGCTGAGCAGAAGGACGTTCGCCCCGCAATCACCCGTGAACAAGCAACAAGTTTCAATCCACCCACCTCCTGCACCCGCTTGCCGAGTCGCGGGGGTCCAGAGTCTCTCCGGGAAGCAGTGGGCCCATCACAGAATAATGTTAATTTTAAAGCTATTTATAAAAGAAATAATGTGTCGTAAACGTTTTACAGGGTCACAGGAAAGGCATGGTGACACTCAGCATGCTGAGCAGCGTTCTGCCTCAGAAAAAGGTCTTCTTCCTTAACTTCTTGTTCACGCGTAAAAAATGTGAGCCTTTCTATCAGTGAAGAAAAGGCCAGATTCTCAGTGGGGAGTCGGTAGAGTGGACACTCAGACCCAGGTAACCCAGATTAATTCCAGGCGTGTCATTTCCTAACCGGGCCGCGCAGACAGGAAATGACACGCATGCGTGACAAACATCCTTGGACAAAAAAATGCAGACGGATATTAACCAAGCAACAGCAACAGATCCGACAAAAATAAAAATGACAAACATTGTTCGGTTTAATCTTGTTTTATATGCAATATCTGTGGTAAAGCCATCCATCCATCTTCCATAACTGCTTATCCAGCAGTGTCTCAGTGAGCCTGGAGTCTTTTCCAGGCAGCACAGAGCATGAGGCCTAACCCTAACCCTATAAGCAGTAAGAGCTCATCTCAGGGTGCATCTGTGATCCTCTGTGCTTTACTGTGATTGGCTTGTTTAGATAGAGCAAATTTTAATTGATTCTTGTAAATGGGGTCAGGGACAGGGTGAGAAATGGTTTTAAGTCCACTGTTGAGCTTGTGCAACACCAGAGAAGGAACTTTTGAATCAGAAAGGGGTTCCCAGTGTTTGGGCTGTATGTGGAGCTTGGAGGGGGGGGGGGTCAGGGGTGGCAACAGAAAGGCCAAATGTCAGAGCCCCCCCACCTTTCATCCATCTTCGGGACTCAGTAATGAAGCTCCAAGGGAGGTCCGCAGCCCACTGTCCTGGCAGCCCGCTGCTGTCCGGTCCCACACGCAGAGCCGTGCCCTTTTTGACCAGGACAGATCCCGCCAAGCTTCGCAGAAAGTCACATGATCCCTCATCCCAAAAACGCCAGGAACGCCATGTGCCTCCAGCTGCTCATGTGTCATTGGCAGGATCAGACCCCAGCGCCCCCCCACCCGCCAACCACCGCCTGGACCACACCCTCCGGCCTCAAAGTCAAGGGACCCTGAAGCGTTGCTCTTTATTTTGGGATACTTTATTCCCAATGGAAGCTATGCGAAGCACGTACCTCATAGGCTGCCGGGGGGGTATTTTTGTAGCAAGGCTTTGCGGGGGGTGGGGGTGGGGGGGTATTTTGGTCCTGCCTGTATGGGAAGGGTGATGTTCGGCAGTGGAGGAGGGGCTATTGGCCTTGGCCAATGACAGAAAAGAGCAGGGGAAGGCTGGGCCGAGCAAAGCAGGTTAGGAGGGTCAAGAGAGTGAAAAAGGAAAAGAGAGAGAGGAAAAGAGGGAGGAGAAGAATGAGGGAGGACAGAAGAGATGCGGCTGGGTCAGAAAGTGCCCGCCTCGCTGCCTTCCCTTATACGGGCGTGCTGCAGAGCGTTGGGATCCGCCCATAAATAGGCCCCATTGCATCACCCCCTCCCCCGCCACAGATCATCCACGACCCAACAACTGTACCGATGCCAACTGGAGCACGATAGCAGCTCAGAGGCCAGCCGGCTGCAAGGCCTGGGGGCTATTCTGAGAGCAGGATCTCAGCCGGAGGCGAACCTAACACAGGCGTCTTGTGACCTGGGGGGGTGGGGGTACTCAGCCGTGTGCACAGTAGCCCCAGTTAGCCCGCCCACATAGGCATCCATGGTAGGCCGTATGGCAGGACAGCTTTTGCAGATCTACCCCCCTCTCTCCAAAAGCCAATGTCCTCCAGGAAAGGTCATGTGAGCCAACAACACTGATGTTCACCTCTATCCGACGACATCGCACCTGAATCGCGTGACGGTCCAAAGGCACAGGGCCAGAAAACTGTGTTTGGATCGCTGTGGGCCAGGTTACATGCAAATGTCGCGTGAGATGGCGATATCTCTGCGAAACCTTCTCCAGGTACTCATCCACAGATCAGCAGAGCAGACACGGGTTCTTCACGTCCTCCTGATCGCAGGTCTATGTTTATGTGCTTTTCAATAGAAAATGAGAAAACATTTCACCAAACTAGAGTCAGACAGTGAATGTTTGAAAAGCAGCTTTAAAGTTACCCTGCATGGAGGGGCGTCTGTGAGCAGTGAGGCGTCTTTTGAGGTGCCTGCTCAGAAATCCACCATCCGCATTCACAGCCTCACAGGCTGAAATTCACAACGAAACAAACCACCGAAGAGAACCCCCTCCATAAACACTCAGCAGGTTCTGCAAATGACAGCAGCAGTCTATTCGGGGCCTGGACACCATTCCAGACGGCAGGCAGACTTCCTGTTTTCAGGTATTTATTTCATCCAGCCCATGCCATGTTCCTCAATCAACCCAGTTTCTAGCAAGGCACGTTCCTGGAAAGCTTAAGGGTTCTCAGAGTCTGAACGTGAATGGGCGACATCACACAGACACCCCCAGTACAGTGCAAAACAAGGCCCTAGGATTTGAGTACATTGTGCCAAATGTTCGGCCACACAGCAAGGTTATAGACTGTTAGAAAAGTACACCAGCCTGTGAGGGTTTAATACTCCATGTTGTGTTGTCTGGTGTGAAATTTCAATGTGCGGAGTCAAACTCTAATTGTCACTCAAATATATTTCCCTCAGCCTGAGCCTCAGGAACTGGGAGAACAGTGGATTCACTGCAGGCCTTTCAAAGAGCCACTTCAATCTATTACAGGGTGTAAGTGCCGAGGCGGGAGCAAAGCATCAGGTCCCTGGCACTTTCTGTCCCCTTGCTGCTAAATCATCAGTTCCCTGAAGCCACAACCATCAGGAGAAAGGGGGGGAGGCTAAATGCCCCCCAGCTGCACTCAGAAAAAGCTCCACTGATGAATTGGGCCCATTAACAACCCATACGCCAGTGGGAGTGAATGAAAGTCAGGCACACAAAGACTCGGCCGTAGCGAAGAAGATGGCAGAAGATTCAAACAAAAAAATTCCATCAAAATAAAAGGACACACAAGCGCTGCGTGGCTAAAAAGAAACAAGACTTCCCATCCTTCTTTTGCTCAAATACGAAAATCTCACATGAACCAATAGAGGATGTCTGCACACAAATCCAACAGTACCATTAGCGCCACGTCCTCTTCAGGATCCATGCAAATGAACACTATATTTAGGCGACGTTTCAAATCCTCCACGAGGTACAGAAAGTGTCATTTTTCCCCGTTACTTTGACTACAGGCTTAATTAAATCAAGGCCACTCCCACATGCTCCGCTTTGCAAACTGCGCAGCAGAACATCTGTTAACAGGGTCCTTGAAATATCATCGTATTCGAGATAAGTTGAGATGAAGCACATGGCGTAGCGGTGGGCAGCATATTAACCAATAGGTGAAGGCAGATTCTAGCCAATCAGCACACCTGTGCTGGATTGGCTAAGGTTAGTTACAGACAGCTGGGAACAAACAAGTGTCTTCGCTCATAGGCTGGTGACTAGTGGAGGTCTTGATGACAGCACAGTAACAGCATCGCTTTAGTTGGAACAGCAGAGAGAACCATGTGACACATGCGGATCAGACAAGGAAATGTCGCTTGTAACAGGGACGCATGTCATACAGACAAAAAGGTGAACGAGAGACTTCAAGTGGAGAACTATACAATGCATTATGAAGGACAGCTTTGAGTAAAGTGAAAAAAACCAAGAAATAATCATTTTGAGAACAAGGGAAATGTGGAACTAGTCAACACAAAAGTCTGGTCACCTGACTCTTAGTCCCACAAAAGTCTTTCTGCCCCCCACCCTCCACCTATACTAATCACATGGTCATTACATATCGAATCATTAGCTTTGCATTCTGCACACCCAGCCACAGAAAACACTGCTTTCAAAGGGTATCTGTGTAGTCTGTGATAAAGGCTTTCACAGGCAGAGATGGTTTGCATTCATGTGATCTTCCCAGTGGGGGAAGGGGAGTGCTTTCCAGTAAACAACACAGATGAGATACACGATCTGACTGTACGCACAATGCAGCCACAGCGGCCTGTGCCAAGTAATGCATCCGCACAGCGTGCTGAGCATGAGGCGCCAGCCGACATCACCAGGCGTAGGCGGCTTCCCGAATCGAGGCGCTGTCTCCCCATCGATGGAGACATGCCATTATTACCTCCCGTACATCCATCCATCCGCCATCGCTGCCAGGCCTGTGCAGGCTCACGGGGGACTGGAGCACATCCCGGGAGCTGCGGGTGCAAGGTAGGTAACGACCCAGGAGGAGGCCCTTTTATTAATATTATTATTATTATTATTATTATTATTATTATTATTATTATTGCTGTTGATGTTGTGTTGTTGTTACTGGCATCATTAGTATAGCTGTTGGGTTTTGAAAACTAAAAAAATCTAAGAACAAGATACTGCAAATAAGTAATTCATGTCATGGGCTCTAGGCTCCTCACAAACCTGTACTGGATGGATGGATGGATGGATGCCTCATTAACTCATTAGTTACACGGGTGTAAGTTTTAACCAGAAAGTGGTACTCACAGTTGCAGACCCTTAACAGCCTGACAAATCTCCAGTAACTATGACGTTTTGTAACTTTATATTAATTCTTAAGTCTCACTGAGTGCTGCAGACAACCTTGAAGCTCCACCCTCTTCCCAAAGATCTTCCTTCTGCCTGTTTATTGCCTTCTTCTCCATCTTCACATTGCTTGTTAACATGCAAGGAGGTGCTTCTTCCATATTCCATGATATTTGATCAGCAAACCGTGGATAACTGATCATATATACCGCTAACATCAGGCGACACCCAACATCCTGAAGCCCAGTGCATGACAATGGTATTTCACAGATCCCAGTCTGGCTGTGTTGGGCGGATGTGAATTCTACAAGGTGAATCGGGCTCTGTAGTAGTGTTTTAAATAAGCACTAATCCAATCAGGTCGCTGCGATTGCAGACCCAATGCCAGTTGCATAAAGCCACCCATGCCCTGGACAGGATCCCAGTACACACAGGGTGGAGACTCATACCTTTAGACAGAGGGACTAGACAGGATGGAAAGGCAGATTTTACCAGCACCTTGGGATACGAGTGACTTGACAAGCTGAGCACACAACGTGGTGGCTGTTTGACTCACTGACAAAGAAACGAACCGAGGAGAAACAAGCCAAGAGCAGAACATCAGTCCCAGCCTCCCCCTGCCTTACAAAGGTTTATATTCATAGGGCCTGTTTGCAGGTGAGTGGGGGGCAGACTGGATTAACTTATCTGGGGGCCCTAGGCTAACATCGGCACGGACGCTCAGGTGATGCCGATTTAACTAACCTCTCCGTGTTTCCCGAGGTAAGAGGGGATCCTGATGTCTGCCAGCACCCCAGACTATTACCTGGAACAGCCTGTACATTCACCTGCCCCAGCAGAGGGACAGGTCTCCCAAACTTACCACCAAAACATCGTTGTGGGGACTCTCCATTCATTTCTATGGGGAACACTCAAATCCCAACATGGCGAAAGTAACCCCTAGCCAGCGCTAACCTTAACCATAAGTAACCAAACAAAATACAAGACCTGTGGCATTTTTAGTGCTTTTGATCGCATTCACAGATTCACAGATCTTTGTGGGGACTTGAAAAATGACAGGCCTGAAGCGTGCCACAGTGTCAAAATAAGTTTTATTACATTGTGGAGGACATTTGGTAATATGAACCTAATCCACACACGCACACACCCAATCATACTTTGATAAGTCATCATCAACATTAGCAGTTCTGCATTTTCACTTATAATAGTTTTACGGCTGGAGTTTATAATCACATAAATGTTTAGGCCAAGTTCCAGTATGTCATCAGTACTGGATCATTCAAAACACTTTAAATACTGGGAATCCTCAGAGATGCTGATGCAGCTGGGGCATGTGGAAGTGTGTGAGGTTTTTAACCTCCCATTATGTCACCATAAAACCAGTAAGAGAGCCCACAGCCAGCTTGGTAAGACCCCCGCACACCCCTCCTTAAGACTGTGCTATCCCTGCTGCTATTGGTTTTAAAATGAGCGGTTTGTTAGAATTTCCGACTTCTCCCCAGCGGAGTTTAGCTTGCCAAGAATAAACAACTGACAATCATCACAAGAAAGGCGCACAAGGCTACTATCGGGGGGGCAGGTTATTACCGACTCGCTTCATAAGAAAATCACAGTTCAACCCCAGTGGCATTCCTGAATGAATCCTCACTTCCTGTTTTAAAACAAACACGTACCTAATTCAGCTCCTCGAGTGCACAGACAATCGAGTTGCATAATGTTCAGTTGTTAAGAGTCGTCCTAATGTGTCTCGCCTTGGGACTTGCAATTACACAGGAAGACGATAATAAGATACAAGGGTGGGGGGGGAGCAGGAATTAGAGAGAGCGCACCTTCGAAGCACCGTCTGGGGTGAGAGCGAGCGTTTGCGGGATCAGTCAGCCCTGACAGCGCTGTCATAGTGAGGCTTAATTAGCCAGCTTCAGCCACCCCCCCCACACACTTAACAAAGCAGGAGCTGCTTCCTCCTGCGGCCCACGTCCCGCACCCATCTCCCGATCCCACCCGCCTGTCTCCCCAGCCTGTCGCATTTAGCTACACCACACCCCCACGCACGCACGCACATACCCATACCCCCCTACCCCCACCCTTATCTCTCCAACAGGAGGATGGAGGTGACTGAACGCCACTGAACACCGCTGAACATGATGCCATTTGTCAGGAAAACAAACAGAACAGAGTCGGCTATGTCTCCAGAGGCAGGTGGGGGGTGAGGTGGCGGCGTGAGCCCTGTCGATGTAGGGCTGGGGGGAACTAAAATGAGGGTATAGGGTGAATGTCCCCAGCATACAGAGTGTGAATGGGATGCAGGCCTGGAATACTCTGTTACTTGGGCTCCATTTAGCTGTTTTTAATTAAACCTTTAGGATAGTCAGCTACTGCATTGACTCACCTGATTAAAAAGCGCCATAATCATTATGATTATTATTGTTGTTGTTGTCATTGTTGTTGTTCCACACTAGCATCGTGTTTAGTGGTGACGCGAGTGCACGTACTCCAAGTGCAAATTTACACATTGCCATTGGCCTGTGGCAATCTAACCCTCCACCCACCCAGGAGCCATTTCCTCTGCAGGCCAATGGCAGAGATAGCTAGAAAATGCGTTAAGCTGGGAGGAGAGATTAATCAGAGAAGGGGGGAGAGGTCATTTTGAGCACTGGAAATGCGTTTGCACGCACGCCATCATGCCATCAGGGTGCGTCACGCAGAACGGGTCGGGGGGGGGGGGGCATGCGTAAGCTTTGCGGTATTAAAGGAGCCCGCGCTCCGTGCCCCACCCTACTGTGGGCGGGAAATACCCAAAAGAAAGAGCTTGGCAGC
>JAABNY020000039.1:35132681-35150410 GCA_015164015.2 Brevimyrus niger
TTTTTTGTGAAGCTGCTTTGAGACAATGTACATTGTTAAAAGCGCTATATAAATAAAAATGACTTGACTTGACTTGTGTTTTCAATGTTTTTGTGACAAACTAATGCAATATTTTTTCTCTAAATAAATTTCCTTAGAGCAAAAGAAAACTACTGAATTCACTTCTTTTAATTGCCTAATAATTCAGCATGCAGTGTATTGCACGATAGGGTCAATGTTATTTGTGTATGTGAGTGTGTATGACTGTCTGCATGTGTGCACCAGCCATCAGAAAGAGGGCCAGTCAGTGTTCAGCAGTTTAACATCTCTGCCGAGGAACCTACTTAACACTCTTAGGGTGCGTAAGGAACCTATAAGACCTTCTGGAGGGGAGCGCAGTGATGCACAGAGTGGCAGGATCTCTACAATCTCCTACTAAACAATGCTGATGTTCCTACATCTAGACAGAAAGAGGGCTTTATCCTCAGCTGTGTGCAAATGGTGTGTTGAGGCATCTTAGTAACACCCCCCAGAGCCTCCTGGTCCAGTTTCCTGCAGCTGGAGTACCAGGCTGTGACGTGGTAAGTCACTACACCTACCACTGTACATCACTATAATTTCATGAGTTCCCGAGGCAACCTCGCTCTCTTTGGCCTACTCAGAAGATAGCTGGCTTCCCAATAACAGAGGAGGTGCGCATTGCCCAAGAAAGGTCCTCATGATGTTCACCCTCTCCACTACCGACTTGTTGATGAGCACTGGTCTCATATTCTTCCTGAAGTCCATCTCAATGTCTTTAGCCTTCTTGCCATTAAACATGAAAATATTGAAGGAACACAAGTCCTAAATCCAGCTGCCAGTGGTTGTGCTTGTCCAGGTTCTGGAGTTTGGACGCCAGAGAAGTGGGGGAGACTGAACTAAAGTGAACAAATAGCATTCTGACACTCATGATTGGCCATTCCAAGTGTCCCAAGGCAGTGTACTGATTGCATCTTCTGTTGATATGTTTGCCAGATAGTATACTATCTTCACTCTTCTTCACTGTTTCACTGTCCTGGTGTGGAGTTAAACAGCTTTGTGCTTCTCTCTGTGCCTCTAAAGGCAGGACCATTTAAAGCAAGTAAAATATCAGGAGATGCAGGGTAGTGACCAGTGGGTTAGGGTTAGCCTCACGCACACACACACACACATTTACACACAGGTTTGTAATTATATCTTTTAGTTTTCTGATTGCATTCACAGATCTTTGTGGGGATCTGAAAAATGGTCCCCAGAACTTTGGGATAACAGGTTTTTATGACACTGGGGAACATTTGGTCCCCACAATGTACTATAAATATAATTCATGCACACGCACACATATGCATACCCAGAGGCACAGACAGCCCCACCCACCATCCTGACCTTTATGTAACACTTCCTACAGGATGCCAACTTCTTTTTGCAAAGATGGTACTATAAACATAATGTTATCACTTATGAGCTGCATGGACAGTATGACTCATCATTAATATCTCCTATTTTCTTGGTGCATCAACCTCCTCCAGTTCATCTGTCCCTCTTCCTTCTTGAGTGACACGTGGCTTTGCAGTACAGCATTGCTCAGGTCCCAGCCGAAACTCCGCTGCTCTGCTAACCTGCGGTAAAACCACATCCAGCAGCCGTCTGCAGCCACGTGATGCTGTTGGATTTGGCTGACATGAGACCCCCTTGTGTCTCTCCAGGTGCCACAGGTAGATGCTATATAGCAGCAAGTCCATATGTCCCCCCCCCCCCCCCCCCAACGCTCCAGCATCTTTCCAGCCCTCACCCTTCCCAGGCTCTGGAGTCTCTCCGGCCCTCACCCTTTCCCTTCTCCTTCTTTGCTCTTCCCATTGTCCTTCTTCATCCCCAAAGCTGCTTCTGACCATCATTTCCCAGCTTCTCTTACGAGTTTAATTTCCTGATCATTCCCTCATCTCTCTGAATTACTATTACAAATGTACCACATACTTTTCACAGCTATATTTTGGCTTTCTGACATATAAAAAAATAACAACTAGAGGATGATTAAAAGAAAAGATAAAGTGGAAGCATGAGGCAGAATGCCTCTCTCTGTCTATCGTGTTGCCCCAAAGGAGTGGTGGGAGACCGCTGCTTGACTGGGAGCAGTGGGTCAGGTTTGCCATGACTGGCTGGCATCTAACCCACTGCTGTGGAGATATTAGAGGTTGGTTATCTTCTCAGGGTTGGAGGGTATTGGAGATGCTGGAAATGGTGGACTGGCGGAGAACATAAGAGCCTGTTATAATGGCCTTCTCCAGAAGGAGAATGGAGGGGGGAGATTTGTCACAGGTCCAACGATTGGCCCCAGTAGAGCTTTTCACAAATCTCTCTGAATTTCTGGCCTACGGGGGGCGCCAAAGGGAGTAGCACTCTGGAAAGGAGTCTGTAGGTACTTGGAAGGAAGAAAAAATGCAGGGATGAAAGAGAGAGAGAGGAGCATAGAAAGTGTGCCAAGAAGGAGATGTTCATCTCCTCTCTAGCAAGCCAAACAGCATTTGTGTCATCCCACCCAGGGGGGCCCACTCCCACAGATGGGGGGACGTATGTGTCATAATAATATGTGACATTGTGTCATAATAGGCAGACCACTCCCAAAGACAGGAGGACCCTCCCCTTTGTGCCCTAATAGGCAAACCACCCCCAAAGACAGGAGGACCCTCCCCTTTGTGCTCTAATAGGCAGACCACTCCCAAACACAGACGGACCCTCCCCTGTGTGCCTTAATAGCCAAACCACTCCCACAGACAGGCAGACCCTCACATTTCTGCCTTAATAGGCAGACCACTCCCACAGACAGACGGACCCTCCTCTTTGTACCCTAATAGGCAGACCACTGCCACAGACAGGCGGGCCCTCCTCTTTGTGTCGTAATAAGCAGACCACTCCCACAGACAGGCAGACACCCTCCCCTTTGTGCCTTAATAGGCAAACCACTTCCACAGAAAGGCGGACCCTTCTCTTTGTGCCCTAATAGGCTGACCACTCCCACAGACAGGCAGACCCTTCCCTTTGTGCCTTAATAGGCAGACCACTCCAAATGAGTTGTTTTTCAGCCCTCTGACACAAAGGCACTTTTTCATGACTCTTCATGCCACCGCTGCCCCTACTGATGCCCAAAACAGAGGACCCAGTGTACAGACACAACTCACGGTCCCGCGCCATCCATAGTGCCTCTCTGCCTGCCCAGAAGGCCCTCTATCTGTAGATACAGTTATTTCTATTCATCAGTCCTTTTATGGGCTTGTTTTTACAAAGCTTTCATTCGAATGTTATAAGGTTACACATTTTCATCAATGGACTGCAGAAAATAGTTTAAGATGGACGCTTTGCTCAAGAGTACAACAACATGCTTCCGGCTGGTACTTGGACCTCTAGCCTCTGTGTTGATCTCCATGACTGTTGATCAAATAGCAGGGTCCATCCATCTGCCATAGCACATACAGTGGTACCTTGGTTCTCAAACTCAGTAGAACTCGAATTTCTTGAAAGTCGAACATCATTTTAACCTAGAACTCAATCTGAATATCAGAAGTCGAACCATGAAAGCTGACCTAATATAAATTGTACGCGCCAGGAAATTAGTCACACGGCACGTCTCTGAGCAGAAACAAAAGGTAACGCTTCAGTGTCAGCCACGCATTTGCTATAGTAGCAGCGCTTGTTGGTGATAATGCTATTTTATTGAAAATACTGTATCAAGTAATACACTGTACTTTATATCATTTTGTTAGCCATTGCTCACCAAAAAGTTTCGTAATAGTTGTACAAATGTTACAACCTAAAAGTTTGCTATTCACGAACAAATTAACAAATACAGAGTAATAATAAAAATAAACAATGGACCGGATTCAAAGTTTTTATTTTCATGTACAGACTACAATGTAATTCTTACGTGAATTCCTTCTTCATGGATTGGACGATTAACAAAATAAAGCAGCGCAACATTACAATAACTAACAATAAATAAACCACTAACTTACGTGTACTATTACAGCATTTATGTAATTTATTGAAACTTTAATTTACCAGGTAAATTAACTGAAAACCAGTTCTTACTGCTTTACGTGATATTCGGGAGAAATAGCAGATTACGCATCGGAACTGCCTGGGATAGAAACATCATACATAACTAAACTCTTCATCCGACTGAGAGGTTGCAATGCATCTAATCGTAATGCATTGTGTCAGGATCAGAATGTATTGCTTTAAGCCGGCACTGTAAGCAAGTCGAACGCACCCAATGACCGGACTGGAGTAACAAACTGAAACGCGAACTTAATACAGAGGACTAATGACAACAACCCAAAATAGCTAATCAAAATTAACACAAAATTAACAAGGGGGCATGGCACACAGAAGGAGTGGACAATCGGGGCAGTACAGGGCTAATGTTGGGATAAGTACTTTATCGTTTTGGAAGCCATTAAGGAAAAATATTCTTTTCTTGTTTTATCCTGTTCATTTGGTGTTTAAATGCTTAAAAAAACATATTTAGGTGTAATTTGGGGGATCCAATTAATTGGTTTAATTGGTTTAATTGGTTAATTGGTTTATAATTGGTTAATTGGTTTTCCATGATTTCTTATGGGAAAAATTCTATCAGAACTCAAACTTTTTAGGATTCGATCCAGAGTCCAGTACAGATTAAGTTCGAGGACCAATATATTTGCTATTGGGTCGCAGGTACCCTGGAGCCTGTCCCAGGACACACAGGGCATGAAGTAGGGGACACCATGGTTTAGGTGGCGGTGGTACAGTCCCCAGAAGGTAAACCTGGTCGTCTGAATTCACAATTCCCAGTTTCAGTCAATATTAGGTCCATAGGACACTGCACCAAAACTCAATCCAAAAGCGTTGAGTTTTAGCGCACAGTAGACCAATAATCAATGCTTGAATACAAAGCAAATCTAGAAATCAATGCCAATCACATCAACCAGTCTGTACAATTATGTGATCATAATTTATTAAAGATTGATTGAAGCAGTTGAATCTGAGCGCTGTATTTGTGCAGCTTAATGGAACATACAGTTGATACAAAAGTCTTTACAATACCTAGGGTATATATTCATCTGGCACTTAATTTAAGAGCGGAAATTTTGCCAACCTTAAGCTATAATAGCACAAATTAGTCAATTAATATCTAATATTTGCTTTATAATTGTGCTATAATCTTCAGTGCCTGTTACCAATATTTAATTCCATCTCATAAAGTGGCTTCTATTCTCCACAAAAATTAATGGCACAGGGCCGTCTATCAAGGCAGCATCTCCTGTCGTTAGATAACGTCGCCTAATCTGTTCTAACAAAACAGCACATGCTACATTAATCAAACGTTATCAAAAGGGTTCAACCGAGTAAAACATTTCTTTCATTATTCCGTGATGTGTCCCATTTGTCTCAGACGAGCCAAGAACATGCGCCGGCCTTTAATTGTTAAACGTGCTTCCGGACCAGAGCCCGGATCACATTTCAAAGCACCTGGCGTCAGACGGGCCCAGGAAGTGCGCAGGTCATTGTAGGAGCCACGGAAAAACAGAGGGGTCATCATCGCCCTCATATATCTTGCATGTAATGAATTAATGAAACCTTTTTGGTGTAACACAGTTTATCGCACCCAGTTTATTTTTACATGCACGTCAGTCGGTTTTCTGTTTTCCAGTGGAAATCCATGAAGAATACCTACTTCTTCCTGTAGTGAGTCTGTAATTGGAATAACAAACAATCCATTTCTTCACAATGACCCTGACTAACCCTCCTTGAGAGTCTGCGGTGGATCCACATTTTCAGATGTATCATTTCCTCCATCCAGATCAGCAGATTCTCTTCTGCCTCTTGGTTCTTTCAATCCAAAGACATTCTGATAATGTGACCTGCTTGCTCTAGACCTGTGGACGTTGATGAGATAAAAATGACCCGGGGAAATGCACAGCCAGCTCAATGCTCTCCTACTAGAGTTCCGTAGACAAACACTGATTTCCATTTAATTGTATCAATTATGATCACAACTGCAACAGTTTGTTCCCAATTAGGTTTATGATAATTGCTGTAATTACACATGATTACTGTTACGGGAGGAAGCCATAGAACGAGTGGCATCGGACGTAGAAATGAGACTTTTAAACTTGCTAAGGAGAGTATACTTTACAGTCATAGATCTTCTATTTAGATTGGAAGTAGAGTCTTTATCACCAAAGCTGATAGCATCTCGAAACACATTTCACAAGAGATTTATGCATTCGTACTGTCATCACTTCAGTCATGGACAATAAATCTCTTTTTTATCATTTTACATTTTCATTTTATCATGCCGCTGCAGCATGGATTCCCGTTTAAATATGACATTTTTCAGCAGCTGATTGGCAAGCAAGTGACCGTTCCATCCCCTTCCTACCAAGCGGAACATTTTTACACCCCGCTGAGCTTCCATCGTCCCCGGACCTCGTAAATAGGCCGGACTCACTCACCGTGAGTCTTCCCGCCGGATTTGTGCGTCTTCCTCAGATTTTTCAAACGCTCGGGAGGCGACGGGGTCAATGGAGACACTCTTCAAGTGAAGCACTGTTTTGTTCACAGCAGATCCTTCGGGAGGGCGAGGAGAAGCGCAGTCACACAGAGACACATGCTCACTGTGCGCACACACACACGCACATACATACACACACACACACACACACACATGCACACACACACACACACACATACGCACATTCCTACATGGAAGTTATCTCCACAACGAATGGGGAGCTTTTGAAGGTGGGACATCTGGCTTCCAGTCTGAAGCTCTCCAGCTACATTGATGGCCTCACTTCTTTGGGGCCATGAGAGGGTTTGAGGCCTGGATGCTCAGGTGACAGCAAGTGCGCCTAGATTCTAGAAGCAGGAGCACTTGTTACCGTGTGCCACATGTTGGGGTCCCTCCATCATTCTCCCATTAGTTTTTATCTGATTATCAACCCATCTTCCATAACTGGGTACCTAGATCGGGGACAGTGTGATCCTGTGGCTTGCAGACTGTCTCATTTCCCGCTGAGTGGTCATGGCACCCTGCTGTCTCATTATCCATACATCCATACTCTTTTGTCCAGTAGGTCATTGTGAGCTTTGGAAGCAGTAGCAATGAAGAGGGATGGCGGCCTGATCATGATATAAAATGGCAGATATATGCAACCTCCCATCTTCTAAGTGCAGGGTATCTGGGGAAATCTGGACTCTCTGTTAGGCAGCACACGCCACGTCAGAGGTACACCATTGGTGTGTGGGTCAAGGAGGGAGAAGCCATGGGCCATGGACAGAATGCGGGATGTGAACAAAGACTGCACGTCTGGTGCAAATCAGCAGAAGGGCTACAGTGGCAAAAATGGCAGATCATTTTTATGGTCACGGGAGTGATGTGTCATGAAACCCAGGGCGCAGAGCCCGGTCCGCATATGGGGCTGTATAGCTACAGACCAGTCAGAGTGCCCAGTCAGACCCCTGACCACCGGCAAAAATGTCTACAATGGACAGATGAGCATGAGAACTGGACTTTATAGCAAAAGAAGAAGGTCTCCTGGTCTGGTGAATCCTGTTTTGTGTTGTGTCGTGGCCGGGTACATGTCGAGCATGTGGGGCCAACCGTAAGATCAAGAATTCAGATACACAGCTATGTTTCAGAAATGCTCTGACCCAGTTGTCTGGTCATAATGATCTTTATCCTGAGGCCATTTCTTCTGCATTCAACATGCCAGCTACGAGAACCAAATGTTAGCTTACTGTCTAATATATCCCAAACATTGGCACGCACTGTTATTACAAGTCAACATTTCGCTTCACAAGAGGACGGTCATACTTTTTCTGACCATTGGTGTATGTACTTGCTATAAAGTAAAAAAAAAACTCAGACCTAACAATCTGCCATCAGAACCATCAGATCAATCTGCAATGCGATTTCCATTCCCAATTATTAGCAATGTGTCTGATTAGCTGATCTATAACCTGGAACTGAAATTGGGAAAATACAACTAGCGTCAAGTCATTGAAAATTCATCTACTGGTAAAACCAGGTCATGTGACAAGTAATTTAATTTTATGAATTAAGCAAGTAACCATAATAATAATAATAATAATAATAATAATACCATTTAAGTAGTTGTGATCCATAAACTGATCAGCCAGTCACAAGGCTGTTAAGTATGGTACTGAAGGCACAGATGTACTGAATCGGTACATAAAAGGCTACATCTCGCCATACTGGATGGTGGTCTGAGAGATTCCCGAATTCCGTCAGAGCTAAAGTCACAGGGATCAGAGGACACCAGCAGCCATTGACCCAGTGACAGGCATGACACCAGACACCAACGCTGAGTGAGGAAGGTGCTCGTTCCCTGGGATACCAAAGGCGGCGCTACTAAGCCCCACCACACGAGCCGCTATGCCTTTCTGAGAAAATAGGAAGGAGATGAGAAGAGTCTCCTAATGGGGAGTGAGGAGCAGTTTGAAAAGTCCCCCCTCCTTTAGAAAAACAGTATTCTTTTTGGGGGGGGGTGTTTTGTCTTTTTCAATTTTACTGATTTACATTTGGATAGCACCGCTATCAAAGTGACCATTGTCCCAACTGACCTATGAAAATTTCAGAGGATACCAGGGGCCTTACCCCTATGACACAGCCCCCCCCTCCCCCCCACCCCACCACCGTGCATCCTCCGGCACTCCAGAGGGGAGGGGAGTGTCTTCTGACATTTGGAAGGCTGGACCATTTGCACACCAATTGTTTTTCTTTTTCTCTGGAAGCCCAGCAGGACAGAGAGACCCCCCCTTACTCATCCAAGGTCTCCCCCCCCCTTCCCCAAACTCCTCCCCCCCCTTTCTTTCTTTCCCTGCCGAAAGGGGCCCTGAATAGGGAGCCCATTTCAGGGCCGCATGAATGCTGGGGCTGTCAGCGCCCCAAAGGCTGTGAGGGCCCAGTCGCATGTGCTGTATATTAACATATGAAGAAGGGCCCCTCCCTCTGTGCCCCCCACCATTGCCAAGCCCGCCCCTCCAGGTTTGCAAACACTTCAGCTCCCCCCACCCTTCCCTCCCAGTGGGTGCCAGCGAGCTCGAGAAGTCACCCGCAAAGAATGCTGGGAGATCGGAGTGCCACGAGCGTTCTGATTCTGACCTGACGTCGTCTGAACCAGGGTCCGAGAGGACCAGCTCAGAACCGGGGCCCCGGCAAGCGTGTGGCCTAAGCCGGCAGGACAAGACGCCCAGCACATCTCGATCCTGCAGGGACGTGGGGCAGCCCTCCCCATTCAGCAGGAGGAGGGGGTCTGTGTTTTTCAGAACAGGAAAAGGTTGGAGTGAGAGGTGGGGGGTTAGGAGCAAAGGAAAACCTGGAGAAAGCAGAATTAGTCCCACAATGGCAATAAAAACAAGACATCCACCGGAATAAAAATAGGAACTTGCTGTGACTTCCAAATACAAAAACCATCATGGCGTAGTCAGGCCAATTGGAAAAACAAGTCAAGAAATGCAAGGAGTCAGCCAAGGAAAACGTACCTTCACCTCGCCTGCGCTGGGACCTGCACTAGGGCGGGCGCTGGGCCCGCATTTCCTGTCAGACTCCCCCTCTCTGAGACAGTGCGTCACACGCTGGGTTCTGGGCCTCCGGTGCCGCTTAACCCCTGCGGTGCTGCGGGGCCCATCCAGTGTCCACGTGACAGACAGCTGACATGGGCTGACAGGACTGGCCTTGCTGATGCAGCACATTGAGAACCAAGTTCTTTCCAGTGAAGCAGAGAGAAACAGAAAAAGGAGCAAAAAATGGGCATCGGGGATCCCTGTAAGATCCCCATAACGGGGGGTCCCCAGACATTATTAACCCACGTTTAATATCAGGCAGATAGAGAGTCTTAAATAGAGCCATCCAATAGCGATCCAAGACAGAAAGAGAGAGAGAGAGAGCGGGGGGCTGGAGGTTGGAGTGGGGGGGGGGGCCTCATCTGCCGTTATGGTCTATACCGTAATGACATGTCTTGCAGTCCCCCCCCCAGGACACGGACCCACACACTTCCTCCCCCATCCTCTCCAACAGACAGGAGGCCTGAAATAGCTTAGTCCAAAGCTGCAAGACAGATTGCCCCCCCACAGAAAGTCATAGTCAGAAAGGCCAAGTGCATGCTGGGCTTGCCGACTGGCGGAACAGCCTGAAGTAAACCGACGGGGGCTTGGATACGGTTCGAATCACAGACGAGACTCCACCATGAAACCCCCAAATAATTGTTCCATAAATACAAATAAGCACTGTGTTAGCTAGCTGAATGATCAGCCATGACTGTGAGAAACCCAAACAGCTGTGCTGAAGAGATGATTTTTACTAAGCGAGTAATATTGACGTTGTTTCTCTACACACCGTTCCTCACAGATTATACATCCATTTGCCACAACGTTATGGTCATTGGAGAGCAGGGGAACCAGCCCACTTTGGTGTTAGCCTGGACCTGCTAACATGTACCCACACATCCTTCACGGCCTTGGGAAAGAAAAATAAAATAAAATAAAATAAAATAAAATAAAATAAAATAAAATAAAATAAAATAAAATAAAATAATGAAAGCAAGCATCTTCTGTCCACTAACTGCACTGGATTTTTAAATATTACCAAAGGTGTTGAAGTGGACAAAGCAGGGTGCTGAATCCAACGCCTTCCCACTGCCCTCAGATGTGGTCGCTTGCGGTTACATCTGTTGACCGCTCCTCACCACCAGATGATGGATTATTCCACTAGTGGCCCTGGGAACACGGGGAGAGAGGGGAAGATGGGCTTTTACGGCCCCTCTGTCGGGTCAAAGCCGTAACTGAGTATTTAACGATGCCCATAATTGCAAGCAAAAGGAATATATGCAAACAGTTAATTTTACTTACTTGCGGCAAAACATTCAACATTTTGCACGGGGGGGGGCAGCTGGTGGAGAGAAAAGTCTAGCGACTGGACCAGTGGGAAGCCAGACAACATGGTGACGTATCGTCACGCCGTGTTTTTGCACGTATGTTTTGGCCCGGGGTCAGTTTGGTCCCACAGACTTTTCGCTCATGCCTCTCCAGCCTGATACCTTGACACAAACTAGACTGTAACGGCAGTCCCATGTTAAAAATGGGCAAATAAAATGGCTGACCGACGGCAGGTCAGGCTCTCATGCTAAGATGGGATTCAATTATTTTTGCTTGCATCATCTCCACAGGTCGCATGTGAACCGATCGGCATCTTGGGACAGGTGTGCGGTCCAATGGGATGCTTGTACGACAGCCTTCCTTGGTACAACAAAGGTGCAACAAGTCCAGAACACTCTGGGCCCTGGTGCCCTCTCTTTCATGCCCAGGATGCAAAATTAGGAGGTGTGGAGGATGGCAGGATGGGGCAGGCGATGTCATTCAGAGTCTTAGGATGATCGAATCCTCTTTCACAATCTCGGAAATGCTCCCAAAAGCCGATGCTGAGAGCGATGAGGGGAAATGGAGGATTTAGGGAAAGGAAAGACAGAGAAGGCTCCCTCCACTTGTGAGTTCCTTGTGCGAAAGAATCCTTCAGGTGAGCCGGGGGTGGCATGCTGATCTGGTTACACACGACCTTCATGCCGAAATACCCCGGCAAGCTGCCTTTTAATGTTTTTCATATGATGACGGCAGAAGCTTGAAAAACCAAGCCCCCTATTCTTAAGGCTACCAAAATATGTGCTTCTTCAAAAATGAAAACACAACTTGGATTCACCAATGGGAGCCGATGACCCTGAAAATTAAAGTTCGCTTCTAATCTGCAAATCACTTGCAGAACTTTAACCCCGAGCATAAATAGCCTAATATGGAAGTTTTCTTTTCTATTCTTTAAAAAAAAAACAAAGTGACCAATTTCAAATGCTTCCAAAGCTCAACATCAAAGCCTGGAATTTAGTTATGTGTTTCATATGTGAGGATTGCAGGGTTGTTTTTCTAAAAATTCAAGGATTTAGGATTTATGATGTAATCAAAAAACAATGGGCTGTATCTACAGAGATCCAAGCAAGTGATTAGTCGGTGACTCTTGGCTGTATGGACAGAGGAAGCTCACAGGTCCTGATTGGGATAGTGAGGTGTTCCATATAATTGCAGAAAAATGACACAAACCTGCTCCTAAACATACTTGGGTCCCTGCAGTTACCGGCCAGAAGTAAAAAAAATAACTCTTAATAAACCGGGACTTTGATGGCCTCTTTGGAGGATACTCATTCACTCACCAACATGGCTCTTGAAGTGATTGTAGCTAGCAGAAAGCATCATGGGGAGATAAACGAAAAGGGAGTAGCAATCACACTTGAGTCTGGCTGTCAGGCTGTACTGCAGTTCTGAGCAGACACCAAGCAGTCTCGCTGTAATGTACGCATTACAGCTAGTCGCTAATAGCCCGCTAGGGACGGACGCATGTGCAGTGCTTGCGTGGTTATCAACCCGCTCCCTCGTGCCTCGCAATGGATGGGGGAAGGAATCATCAAATCTGGGGTGAGGCATATCGGGGGGGGAAGCTGTCACCAGCATCTCCGACAGACACCCAATGTGGAGTTCGGAAGACACGGAATGGTGGCTTCCACCCTCCCACTCCTTGCCGCCCACACTCTACACCCCCCCCCCCACCCCCTAAGGAGCAGCAGATTCAGCAAAGCAAATCTGAGGGACTCACTGCAGCAGCAGTCAGCTTTGGTGCTCCTCAGACACACTGGAACCAAACCTAGGGCCGGGCTAAAATTATCCCTCCCGTCGAGGGATAGCATTGCAGGTGGCCCCTTCCGTGGCATCGCTGTGCTCTCTGCCAGCGACACGCTGGGGCTCGATGCTCAAAAAACGCCCACGTCCCCCTCAGCCTAGCCGCTCCTGACTTATGACATCACCTCAGCCCTCTTTAGTGGGGCACGCTTGTTTTTGGGGTACACGACATGCATGAAGATGATTACATGGCAAATGGCCCCTCCTGAGGGGTCAATTTACATGCCAGGCTCAAAAATAGCCTCAGACGTGTTAAGGTGCTGTGTTATTTTTGACACGCTGGGTGTCTGTTCGGCTCACCGCTAACGTTAGCCTTTTTTAACACCCATGTAGAAACATGAGTCATGTGTGTCTCGGGAACCGCTCTGAGAGATATTTTTCCCTGGAACATCTTTCCAAGGTGCACAAGTCAAAATATAGATCTCTTGAGAGCAAAAAACACTCTGGGAATAAGGCTGCTTCCTCTGGGGCTGTATTTCACAGCAGGCCGTCTGAGTAATGTTAACAGGTACAGCTCCCGCCTACCTCTGCTCCTCTGCAGGTGCGATCAGGGACCCACACAGCACCAAAACCTGGCTGAGGAAGGACATGACTGATACCTGAGATGTTCCTGGTGGAAATATCTTCTCCGCATGACCAGGGTATGTCTATAGTGAGCCTAAAACCAAAAAACCCTGCAGACACAGGGCAACACAAAGAAAGGCCTTGGACAAATCCAGGGGAGGATCTGCCATGTCGCACTGACGGGTGGGTGCTGAACGGCAAAGGGGTGCCACTGAGGTTAAAGCACCATAGGTCTGTTTTTAGGGGCGGAGGAGATGCTGAGGTTTAATTTAGTACCAAGGCACCCAGAGACACAGCAATAAAGGGTCCAGGAAAGAGTCTGTAAGAAAAGAGGACAGGGCAGGAGCTCAGAAAAGCTGAAGAAATTATTTGCAGAGACAATTCTAAATCACCACACAGTAAAGTGGCGTTACAGGCCAGACACTGTGTCCTGTTATTCGTCCAATTTCCATAGCAACAGTAGGTGGTGATGATGCTTGGGCGTTCCAATAGACACACAGTTAGTAGAGCTGCAATTCAAAGCCCAACTCCTCAACTCCTGAAAGAGTGAGGCCGCCAAGCCCTCCACAGTCAGGCGTTTTACTAGTTATTTGGACATCATAGCCCAGCTTGGCCTGAGACGTGACCCAAAAACCTTCTGGTTCTTCAACAGCACACTACCTGCTTTGGTGATGTAACTCTGTTGGCTCACTCATGAAATAAAAAGAAAAGCATAATAATTCTCGCAAGTTGCTGAAGGTGTTTTGTCATCACAGTTCCTGTGAGGTTCGGGGTAAGGTTGGGGGTGGGGGGGCACACAGCCACCCATAATCAGCCTCCTATCCTGGTTTCCTGCAATGCTCACACATGTGCCACCCCCATGTCAGACAGGGTTCAGACAGACACAGCAGACCCCCCCCCCATGTGCTCTTTCAGCTCTTTCTTGGCGTCATATGGATGCCTTCCCATTGGAGGATCACCCAAAAGGATTGTTTTTTTGGGGGGAGGGGGTTAGGCCAGTCTTTTCATGCTGAATGTTAAATATAACTGTTCCCAATAACAAAAGGGTTGGGGGGGGGGCTGGTGGATTCCCATCGTCTTCCTGAGCTCTTCCTTTGGCTGACACCGTTCCCATGTCACGGAAGCTCGCCACCCTCCTCTGTCAGTAGCCCCGCCCCCTTTTGGGTGGCTCCATGATAAAGGAGATGCAGCTGTATTGTCACACTCTGTGTCATGTACATGCCCCCGCAATCGGCGCGAGGAGACCCCCCAGCCCAGATCATGAAATCATTTGAGAACACGCTGACATTTCACACGTTTCACGCTGCGGTGCGTGAATCTTGTGAGTGATATCGTGATGCTGTGGTGAAACACGACAGCTCAGTAACAATATAAAGTCTGTACTTTATACATGTCTTACTGGTTTCAAAAGCTAGGAGTGCCAGAGGGGCATGGATACCCATGGATACTGGCAGATTCAGGGGGCCCGGCACATTCCAGGGGCCACAGTAAGGGCATGGATACCCTGGCAGATTCAGGGGGCATAAAATGACTTGCAAATTGGACCTATGGTGACATTTTGTCGGGGGCAAAAAAAATCTAGGTATACCTGTCAAAAGCTGTGCAATAATTTAAGATTTATTAAAATATTGGCAGTTTATGTAAGATTTCCCAGAGATCTCTAACAGGTATTAATCCACGTAAAGTCAAGAAAATGTAAACACAATTTTTAGACAGAGGTGAATTTGTCAACAGAATACATGCCCCTGTTTGGAATAACAGTCATTTTTAAAGTATTACACCCACCGTGAACAAAGGACAGAGTGTGATCCTGCTAATTACAGCCAGGCAGATAGTATCTTCCTCTAGCCTCGTTCCCGGAGCCGGTGTGAAGCTACTGGGGTCAGAGGTGAAAGTTAAGGCTCCAGCCAGGAGGCCTACACATTGGGAGCGGGCCCCGGTTGTTTGGACCCTGGCTTCCCCTTCCACCCGATAAGGGGGGGTGGGGGGTGGGAACCTTTCACGGAAATACAAACAAGGCTTATCTGAGCTATGCTGGTCGCAGGTCAATGGGTAACTTCCATGGGTAACCACGCCAGGCCCCTCGCCCCAAACTGTTGTCACACCTCCCTTTGTTCAGCCTTTCGTCTGCTCCTGCGTTTGGCTCCTTATCTAGGAGGACATTCTGGACTCCTCAGGAACCCAAGCTCGCCGGCCCCTCAGAGCGCTTGTGGCTTTAAGACGAGCAGAGGTAACTCGGGTTTATCCGGCAAGTTCATTCAGAGCCGCTGCTGTGTCAGTAAATATCCCCTGAATGCGGGCAGACAGGACGTGTGTCAAAAACCAAAGAAAAGTGGAGAAACCAGCAGCTGACCATGCTGGGTGTGGCATTGCCGCCAACCTGAGCCCTGCAGCGGTCGTCTGGTGCGTTCCTGAGACGCTTCCAGAGTGTTCCTTTGGTTCAGTGCAGGGGATAGAGAGGTAAAACCCTTCAGGAAACAGGAGTCGCGGCAAACGGAGCATCCTGAACCTTTGGGTTGGGGCATCTGCTCACCGTAAGTCCACACACACGGGTACAGCACCCCTGCACCTGAGCAAAAATCTGTCTGCAGATGCCATACGTTTGCGGTGCGATCCCTAACACGGGGAACTTCGGATGGTGTGAAGAGAGCTCGAGGTCTTTTTGGGGTTGGGTGCAGGGAGACGCCCTTCCTAATGTAGCGTGTGCTTTTTACAGCCATCACTCAAAAGGGTCCACAGCCACTGGGGCTGAAGCTGCTGCCTCATTCTGGGAAATTACAAAAAAAGAAAAACAAATATGGAATTTTAACCCTCTCTTACCTATCTCCCCATCCATCTTCCTGACCTTTTATCCAGTATAAAATAATAAGGCCTTTACATGCACATAATATAAAGCTAAAAAAGCTTCTAAAGTAAGTAAAGTATCTTCACATTAACTGATTTTTGCTGTGTGAGGTTTTGTCATTTCCTGTAAAGGAGTGCACCTTTTTTGCATAACAATGTGAGGTCTCTGTATTTAAGTAAAAAGATGTCAATCAAATAGAAATTAAAATGTTAAAAAGAACTAACAAAACATTCGGCGCCTTTTCTTGCTTTGTGTTGGTGGGGGGTTGCTGTGTGTTTGTGGCTCACAAGTAGGCCAGTGAAGCGAGGCTGACCTTTGACTCATAAATCACCCCGGAGGATACTCCTCAACGACTCAAATTAAGATAAAACACCTTAATTATCACCTAAGCAGTTACTTGTCCCCTCTCTCCCAAAGCAATGTGTCACCCGCAGAGGAGGGCGAGGCAGCCAGGGTGACAGGGTTTATTGCTCTAGAGACTGAGCACAAGACACACACACACCCTCACACCCACACACGCACACACACACGCTCACACACACACAGGTAAGTGCACAAAATTACGTCAAGTATTCTTCTGTGAACTTCCTTTAGAAAATCACTTGAGTGTAATGATCACTAAAAAAACGTGTGAAACAAAAACTTTCTGTCACATACTTTCCTCAGTAATATTAAGTAATACTTTTAATAAAGGACTTTGCACATTAGCTTGCAGTCTAAGCTTTATTTTGTCGGGATTCCTTAAAGAACTGTCTATGAGCGGCATTTTTTGTCAAATATTCTCACAATTTGAGTATAAATGGAACATGCAAAGGGAAAGTCACTCAGAATGCAAACTGACGGGCAGAGGTGACATAAGTGTCATGTGCAGTCAAGTCAGACTCAAGCTTGAAGTACGAGGTTGATCTGTCAATCAAGGGCAGCCTGCGAATCAGAGCCTGGCCCTCTGCTCCGCCCATCAACACCTCCTTGTCCTCTTATTGTGGCAATTATCCTTACCCTAATGACGACTCAATGGCCTTATTTAAGAAATGGGGGGGCGGGGGGAGGGCTAACTTGCCTGTTGAGCTATTGGCATCTTTTCACTTGCCCTCTCCCTCTCAATCTGAGTCCCATTAAGCTTCCCCACCCCCCAGTTATCCTCAGCCCCCCAGCCCACTGCTGGTCGCCTGAGCAGTGGTTAGCTGGGGAAGCTGAGCGCGGACCTAGCGGTGGGGTGCTGAAGTGGGAGGGATGAGTGTTTGAGGGGTGAATTAGGTTTGTTGCCTTTTGTGTCAAACGCTTGGCAGAGAGGAACGAGAGTTTGGGAGGGGGAGGGGCGAGTGGGGGCAGGCGAGCGGGGGTGGGGGGTTATGGGGGTAAAGTTTTGGCATTCTGAGGGCCTGAATGTCCTTCTATTCACCCTTCTGGAGATTTCCACTCTGCTCTGTCCCGGGACTATTGATTTTATATTAAGCCCAAGCTGCCATCTGGGCCTGTTTTACGTTTGTCCAATGTTATAGAGTAGGAAAAATGGGGGGAGGGGGATTTTTTATGCTGGGGG
>JAABNY020000039.1:35157440-35172351 GCA_015164015.2 Brevimyrus niger
AGGGTGGGGGGGCCCTTGGGAGGGCCCCCCCCCCCACGGCGTTGGTAACCCAGGCCGTGCACCCGAAGCAGGCCCCTCCCACCCCCCCCCCCCCGACCAATTGCTCGCCGCCGCTGCCTCCATGGTCACTCTGCGGTGGGGAGTGGGGGGGGGGGTCAAGTCAGGGCGGCCACAAAGGTGCCGAAGCGGTTGGAGATATCGGAGTGCAGTGAGCGCCATGAGGACACGGGCGCCCCCCGTGCCTTGCCCTCCCCCAGCTCGTCCGTGCAGTGCACTGATAGGCACTGCAGGTGGCTTCCTCCGCCGGCTCCACCTCCAGCCACGCTGCCAGCCCCGCCCTTGGCCTGTGATAGGTCTGCACCTGAGGGGGAGGGAACACACAGAGAAATGGTGAATTTCCCCTCGATGACATATAACAACCTGAGTAACAAAAGAGTACACGTACAATGCCACAGATTCTGATCCGTAGAGGGACCAGCCGTCGTACCTTTAAATGAGGTATTTATATGTGTTTAATCTTACGTAAATCAACGCCCTTGCAACTGCTAAAACCAACAATGCAACAACTAAGCACCCAAAGAGATGAATTCAAGAAAGAAAGTAGATCACATGACAGATCCGAAGAGTTATACACATTGACGGAGCTCCGGGATACAGCCCTCATTTCTAAATTTATCTTCTTTTTGGTGGAATTAGTTGTTTTTTTTACATTATATTTCTAAATGACAATGGCGTGTAAACAGTTGACTCTCAACTCCTCTTCATCTCCATTAAAGAAGAAATCCCAATCAGAGGACAGCTGTGCTACTACTGCCAACATGAGGGAACGCCGTCAAGGCTTGATGTCAGAGTTAGCAGCACTGAGGAATTAATTGTCTTCTCACATTACTACTTTGTGCTTGAAAATTGACTCCTTAGCTGAACAGAGGGATCAGGAAAAATCCATAAAAAGTCACACATGATGTTTGGACACTCTTAAGCAACAAATGGTTAATCTTCTGGACTGAAGGAAATGCAACACTATTTGGCTGCTTGGTCTCCCTGAAGAAGACTCAGGCAGTCACTGCTAGTCTGCTTTCCCTCTCTGACAGACAGAGAAAGTGAAGTTGAACGAGCTACATTTATTCAAGCGCTCCTACCAACACCCAGAAACCTCAAGTGTTTATCTTTAGGCGTCTCTGCTACAGCGACAGAGACATCTTTCTCCATGAAGGCTGGATTCCTGGCCCTGTACGCTACGGCGACAGAGCTACACTCAGCTTACACCCTGACTACTCACCCACTACTGCGAAGGAACTGCGCTCCGCCACTGTAGTGAGGAAAGAATTAAGAGAAACGGGAATTCCAAATTTCCTTCATCCTTCCTTCATCTTCCCGCAACCTTGAAAGTTAATCTGAACAGAGGGATCAGGCTTTTGCAAACCCTGGACGGGACATGTCAGTTCTGCGATTCCCTGTCCGAAATTCGCTGGACTGTTGTTAATGCTGCAGGCCACCTTTCGGCTACTTAACCAGGCCAAGCTGATTTTTCAGTCTCATTACATCCATAAAGGTCCGTCTTTTATGTAGGTGTATTTTTCCCCCTACAGCTCATGAGTAAATCTTCTGTTATAGGACAGTGTTATGCTGTATTTGCTTGTCTATTTCTTAGGGGTCTGCATCCTGGAAATTCCAGCTCTGTGGTTTATTTATTTATTTCTTTATTAAGTGCTTTTCCAGAAGATTGGAAAATATTTTTGCCAATATTCAAGCTTTTGTAGCGTTCTTACTTTGCTGTAATTCCTTCGTGTTTCCTTTTGATAGGTTGAAACGCATGTTTATGGAGATGATGCTTCTTTTTCTCTGGTGGGTAACTGGGCTAATGTCGGCACGCTGTGTGTGAGCCATGGCTGATGTCTCAGACTGGTGAGAGAGAGCCTGGCAGACTCAGGCTGCTTCTGTGCCCTGACTGCAGCTTTAGGGATCTTGTACTACAGAATTCTTAGTTTCTTTATCCTGGGGAGGGTGGGGGTGTCACTGATAAACATCTGGAGATATGTCACTTCTGTTTTCCTTTATTTCAACAGCCAACCCAAACATTTGATAGTTATGATGGACCTAAATATTTTGAGTTGGAATGTAAACGGTTTAAATGGTCCTCATAAACGTAGCATGCTTTTTAGCATTTTTGAGAAGGAAAAAAACTAATCTTGCTCGGATTCAGGAGACACATATTAGGGAGGATGATGTTCACAGGTGCAACAACAAGTTTCACAAAGTTGCTTCCTCCTCAATTGCCGTTAACAAAACCAAAGGTGTTATGATATTCATACGGAGAAACCTATGCGGAAACATGCTGGAACAAGGCAAGGATGCAGATGGTAAGATAACTCACAGAAAGGTATGCAAAGTCAGCTTTTCTTTCTGATTATGCTCCATCCACATATGATCCTAATTTCTTCTTGGTGCTGACAAATTATTTTCTTAGTATGTCAGCTTCTGAGGTTGTGATGGGGGCAGTCATGAATGCTGCCATGTCCCATGGTCTGCATAGATCAGGAGACAGTGAATGCCATTCTCAGGCATTTCCTGATACACTCAGGCGCTTTCTGTCATTGGTAGATTCATGGCCTATGCTCAGTTCATCTACAAGAACACGTACACTCTTTTAAGAAAGCACACGTCCTACTCCCGGATTGACTTTCTATTTATTCCTTGCACTCTTTCCTCTTCGACACTTAATTTAGACATCTGGCCCAGGTCCCTGTCTAACCACAGCAGTAAATGATTTAAGGTTCCCGATAATCAGTCGATCATCCCGGATACCCCGTTAGCGATTTAATCCAGCATTGCTACGTGATGAAAACTTTTGTACTGAATTTAAAGCAAAAGGCTTTTAGAGTTTGTTGAAATTAATAAAGACTCGGTGGATGATCTTCATATACTGTGGGATACAGTCAAGGGCTTTATTCATAATTTTCCCATTTCATAAGCACTGCATCTTCAGAAACCAGGTGCTAAGAAAATAACTGGTCCTGAAACTGAAATCTGTCCAAACTGCTAGAATTAACATTGTAAAAACTGAAAATCATGTATTAAGAGATAAAACATAGTTTCTTATTCAAAAATTATTATTTTAATGGAAGGAGAACAGGCCATCTTTTAGCTTTACTGTGTAGCAATGAAAAGTTTGGTGACATTTCCACCATAAAATCATCCTCTGATGGGCTTTTAACTGACCCAAGACGTATTAATGAGACTTTTCACTCTCTCTGCTCTCCTCTGTATATCTGGATCCACATGGGATTGTGCTGCATTTACTTCCTTCTTTTCCCCACTTAACTCACCACATTTGCCTGACTCTGAGGCTGCTTCTCTGCCCAAACCAACAAGTGTTGCGGAACAATGAAATATACGAGAAAAGGAAAATCTCCAGGTCTGGATGGAACTCCTGTAGAATTGTACTCCGCTTTCTGGACTGAGCTAGGCCCTCTTTTATTAAACATGATAAATTACTCAATTGAGCAAGGATCATTTAGACAAGACATTAATATAGCGATATTATCGCTCTTCTTCTATAAAAGGACCCATCCTCATATTCCAGTTACCGTCCACTTTCTTTGCTAGGAACAGACATCAAACTATATGCCAAAATATCGTTATGACGACTGGAGGTTTTTATGACCAAACTGGACCATGAAGACCAAACTGGCTTTATTAAATCATGCAGCTCTTCTGATAATCTTAGTCGTCTTTTGCATATAATTTATTCCACTGAGCAGTCTGACTATCCTTGAGGAGTGTTTTCTTTAGATGACATGAAAGCTTTTGATTGCCTTGAACTTAACTACCTTTGGTCAGTGCTGGAACATATGCGTCTGGGCTCTGGTTTTATTGATATGATGAAAGTGCTCTAGCCCAAGGGCAGTTGTTTTAACAGGGCAGGTGTGCTCTCAATCTCTGTAGGGAGGGTCAGGGCTGTCCCCTCTCTCCTTTACTATTTGTTACTGGAGCCCTTGGCTCATTTCTCCATCACTATTAAGAATACATCTCATCATATTTCATTGTATGCTGACAATATTTATAAATAAGCCTCTCTGTCAATCTCATATATTTTGGCGTCATTTGATAATTCGAATCATTCTTTAGGCTATAAGTCATGTTTTCTTCCACTAAACTTTGACCTTGACTCCTTGCCACTTCCTAGTGTTCCATCTGTTGTTAATTCTTCTAAATATCATGATACTGTTACCAAGACTTTCAAAAAAGTCTTGTCAGAAGTTGGAAATCTTCCAAATTGGTCGCATTTATCCAACTCTTTATATGCTTAGATATCTATAGTCAAAATTAACATTCTCCCTCGTGCTACAGTACTATGATACCTTTACTGCCTCCAGTTCACTTCTGGCTCCAACCTAATTCTGTTCTTTTCAAATATATTTGGAATGGAAAATATCCTCGTATTTAGTTGTACACTATTCAGTGCAGTTGGATGGTGTCTTTCTTTTCCTAATTTCAACTTTATGCCCAAATAATTTATCCTATATTCCACATCAGGATGGTTCTATTCAGAAGCCAGAGTGTTGGTACCACTGAAGAATCAGCTGTGGATTCCCATAAATTAAAAACCATGGCTTTTTGTGGTATTCCCATCACACCATGTAGTGCCTGTATAGGTCTTATAATAACTCATTCAATACCCACCTGGAGGACAGTGGAAAGACAACCAGATCTATGCTTAGCTTTAATAATTACATATTTTTATCTGAAAATGCTCCATTTCGATATTTTCAGTGGACCAAGTGCAACATTAAGGTTCTCTGGGATATTTTCAATGACAAAAGGTCTAAGAACATTTCAGGATAGTAAATCTAAGTACAATGTACCTGCTACGTCATTTTTACATATTTACATATTACATCAGCTCTCTGTGCTTACGGGTCTCTGTAGACGCCTCTACAAGTTACTATAGTCCAATATCAATAGCTCTAACTCTGCCTCCCAAATGCTCTTTTCTGCTTAGATCTTCATAACACACTCCTGAAGGAGCTGCAGTTTGATAGAGAGATTTGGAATGTGATGTACGAGACATTTTTTCCAATCAGACATCTTCTAAGAACCCTAACCGTCAGACGTCACACTAGAAACTAGCTCCTCACTGAATTTCCATATGCAGATCACCTCGTCCCCAAACTGCAATTTATGTTCTGAAGGGTTACTAGGGACTCCCTTGTATTTCTGTTGGGACTTTTACACCCTTTTACTCGTTCTGGAAACAGTTACTACTGATACATGAAGTCTAACAGATGGGGATATCATTTTAACACCTGACGTGATTTTTCTGAATGATTTCTTAAACCTTTCATTGACCCTCTACTGCTTTCTGCTTTCACTGCAGCTAAGAAGCTTCTGGTTAGTTGTTGGAACCCCCACACTCAATGTGCGAGTGTTTATGGGTTTTTATATTCTAGATATTGCTTCTTTGATGCTTTGAGCAGCTGCCATACATGGGGCTAGCATTACGACTTTGGAGAGGTAGAGAGCTTATTTATTACCCAGGGTTGACTATATTGGACTTATATATGCATTTAGTTAAGTATGTATACATACATTATTACTAAGCAGATGCTTAGCACAGGGTTTGCTCGTGGGCAGGTGGAGGGTACAGAGGACGGATTGGCTTTGGGGTTTTCTGGGTTTTTTGTATATGGCTGTTGTTACTTTAGCTATACAACCAAGTCTTTGAGCTATTTTAAAGTAAAAAAGGATTACTGCACATTGTTTTCATGATTTTAAGTTATACTTCAAAAAAAAAAAAGCAAAAATGAATTGTAATTTTGTTGATGGCTTTTCAGGGAGATTTGAAAGAATGTTACCCCCAGTTGTTGTCTCTGACATGCTGTTATAAAGACCAATACTTCAAACGGGCTGTAACAGAACTGGGCCCCAGGTTGCTAGTTTTTGACAGGCCTGCCCCTACCTTTGCTATCAGCACCTATACCCCTAGTCAGGAGAGACACAATAGAAAAGAGTTGTACATTGCTAGCTGGCAGCTAGGGGGCGCTGTGCTAAGCGGATGCCACTGCACGCTTGACCCCCCCAGGTCCGCACGCCCAGGAGGACGCGACGCATTCGCGCCCAGTGACCCATAGAAATGACGACCTCAGGCTCTGACCTCTAGCCAGCAGGTCAAAGGACACTGAGGAGATACACCTCTGACCCCTGCACTTTGACTTACTGGTAAAATGACTCTGTTGTACTGTTCACCCTGAATTTCAGGGGTGCTCAGTGGGTGGGTGACTATTACCAGCCATCCAGGCCCAGAATCCCTTGCGTGAAATACACCATGGGTCACGCCAAGCCGGCAAAAAAAAAATCCACGACAGGGTAACAAAGACGCTTTGATGAACCACCCGATCCTCGGGGCTAAAATTGCTTCTGTCAGGGTGAAAATTAATACCCACCTCATCCTCACAAAGCTGGAAGACTGAAGAGGGGAAAGTGCTGGCCTAAACTATATGTAAAAGCACAGTCTATCATCCACTCCCCGCCCTGCCCCCACCCCCGCATGAGATTGCTAACGTCACCGCCGGCCTGTCTGTTGGGGTATTGGGGTATCAATATCAATGTCAGAACTGCAGTCTCTGCATCTCCTCTGTTAGTCACATGAAAATGCCCTGAAAATACATCCGGGAGTCAATACCCAGGAGTCAGTGGTTTACTGGGAGAGCCCCAGAGGATCCAGAGTTCCCACTCTCCGGGGAGTCGATGCCCGGTGTCCAGGCTGCTCCACACCTACCTCCACTCTTACCATCTCCTCTCAGTTTCCCTCATATGCTCACTATGCACTGCGTCTGCGGGGGGGGGGGGGGCTGTCGCGGGCCTGTCTGGGCCATGACCGGTGGAACGGAAAAGTGAAGGGACTCAGCGAAAAGGTCCGGCTGCTGGATGTCGCCTCCGGCTGCAAACCGCCTCAGGAGGCGGGGGGGTTGGAGGCAGCCAGGGTTTGGCCGGGGGGCTCTGGCTTACACCTTCATGCTGCTAACATCCTCACGCTTATGTTTATACCCCCTCCTCCCCCCCAACTGCGGCCACGGTAACTGGGCACAGCAGGCAGCCGCCCAGCCTGGATAGGCAGCCAAGCGTTTGGCCTGCCTCCACTGTCGTCCACTGACAACGGCATGGGCACCGCCGACGCGGTCACCCCCGGCAACGCGGTCACCCCCGGCAACGCCTCGCGCTGTTCACTGCTGCTACACATGCACTGGCTCCTCAGATTTCCTTATATAAGTGTGACCAGGAACATCTGACACACACACACACACACACACACACACAGTCCATGTATTCAGATGTGGACTCTCCATTCATCTCTATGGGCAAAACCCTAATCCCATGTATGACAACATTCACCCCCACCCATCCCTAAGCTTAGGCAAAAGTAATTAAACAAAATATTTTAGTTTTTAGATTGCATTCACAGATTTTCTAAAAATTGAAGTAAGAAGTTTGAAGTTCACATGTACACACACACACAATGCTACTGAAAATCTGTCTGTCTCACAGTGCTTCTCTCACAACACACATACACATATAATTATCCCATATTCCTTAATTTATAAGATCACAGCATATCAGACATTGAGATCTTGAAAAAGACGGAGCTACCATTGTTTGCATAATAGAGAAAATCTACCATGTAATAAACCTTTAAATTAATGCAGTCTGTCTCATTGTATTTTTTTTTCTCCACTTTTGATTATTTTATTACAGCTGTATAAAAATACTCCTTTTTCTCCAGGTGAACAAAGAAATTTTGCACTTTATCAAAACACACAAGGACAAAGAGATACGAACACACAATCGCAAATACTTTCAGAAGGTTAATTAGTTAAGTGTCGCTTAATAAAAGCTAATTAAATTTTGAGGGGAAAAAAGATAATGAGCATTTTCTTAATTGAGTATTTTACCATCAGTGTAGTTTAATAACCACACAGTCAAACTTAGTCAATTCTTCAGGGCACAAACGCAATACAACTCTCCATGACATGTTCTGCTAATAATTCACTCGGACAGCGAATCTACACATTTCCATTTTCTCACTCAGTTGTCCTCCATTATACTGTGCCCAGTTTTAAGCGTGATGATGTTTGCAGCTGAGAGACAGTAGACCCCCCCCCCCGCCAAAAAAAACAGGCATGACAGGGACACCAAAAACACAAGGGTCTGCAAAAGTGACCCAACCCTCACAGCACAGAGGCTACACATCAACACGCGAGCTCGCCAGCCGAGCTCACCCCCCGTCCTCTCCGTGGAGAGTGCGCTGGCCGTAATCAGATGTCTGGAGAGTGTAACACCAGACCTCTCAAAGGCTCTCCATTTCCCAGCACCGTCTCTCTGCTCCTTCATAGACACTGACCACATAGAAAAATACGAAAGCCCAAAAATAATCGCCTCCTTTGTCCACCCTGACCCTTAACACGGACCTCTGTGCCCCTGATTTACAGTTCAAAGACCAGTTTACAAACAGTTCTCCTGCCACTGAGCACCAAACGGCCCTTCAGACCAAGCCGTTTACCTGGGAAAGAAACTCACACATCACACCAAGTCCTGTCAAGCGCAGGGGAAACTCAGCATTCTGTTTCTAGCATCGCGGCCGTTATTCACATAATTGCCCGCTTAAGGGAAGCCACTTGTGATTCTGGGCGCCGTCTAGGAGGGAGAATAAAAAATGAAATGAAAAGTTGATGTGTCCGTCAAATCTCTCACCTTCTCCTCCACCTATGGCAGCCATTCTGAGAAGCTCATACTGCACCAAGCATAGAATAACTAAGAAAGAAAGGACGTATAAGTGGAAATGAGCTGCATTACTAAGAGCCAATGAATGTATTGTGTAGAACCATTTCAAGCTAACACTTTGACACTATGACTGGTGCTGGTTTATCTGCTCGGCTCTAAAAGGGCTTTGCACAATGTTCTTAAGTGGATGCCTTCTTCTGCTTAAGAAGCGTTTTCCTGTCTTTGGTCCAAAGTCATTCATAAGCCGCTGGGGTCCCGTGAGCTGTTTACGGGGAGAAGCCCCCCGTTATGGAAACCGCTGATCAAAACGCGTAAAAAGCGAGCGCGTCCCAGAACCCGCACTCTCCGACGCAAAGGAGCGAAGATGCTTTATGTCGCCGGTGTGCAAGACAGACGCTTGTCATTAGCCCCGCCGCGTCGCTGAGTCATCGCTCACCACTGACGGCCCAGGTCCAGCCGAAGATAAAAATGCGGCCGCCAAGGACCAGTGGCCTGGCCCACCTGCTGATTTCCTCCACTTACCAACAAAGGTGGGAAAACCCTCCCATAAATCTCGAGTGATTCCTGTTCCCGTGCGTGCAGAACTGGAACGCCACAGTTCTCCTGACGCCGAGGTCACCCCAGAGCAAATTCCCACTGAGCCTCCCTGTATAATCTAAGCCAACATTTCCTAAGGATTTCAAAATTAACTTGCAGGCAGCTTAGCAGATCTGCTTTGGCTTAGGTACCACTCTACTGTAGTGGCACCAGTGCATCTATTGCTAGTAGATTAAGTAGTAGTTTAGTTGTCAGAAAATCTGAAGCCATTTCCTAAGGTCTACTTGTCTCTGAATGACTTGCCTCTAGGGGAACAGCAGTGATATACTTTTCCTCCTTATCAATAACTCTGAGTGGCCAGACAGTAATCACAGTAAGTAATCAGACAGTAATCACAGTAAGTAATCAGTGGCCCAGCTCATCATCCGCATGAGCCCTGATAGGTGTGCGATGTATTAGTTTCTTCCTGCAATAGATCTGGCTCTGGTTGTTCTGCCTCAGTGTCCCCAGCCCCTCTGGTTCCCAAGCCCCGCACCCATCGCGATACCCTGCTGCTCCTTTTTCCCAGCTGCCTCTGCTACCCCCTCACACACAGCTAACCCCTTCCTCCCCGAGGACCTGAGCCGCTATTCCATTTGTTCTGCAGGTTCTCCGAGCTGTTCTTTTAATTTGCCTTATTTAAAGGGGTCCTTTAAATTTTTTGATTGCTGTTGCAACAAACCAAACAGGCTTGCTGTAGGAAAAACAGGAGACAGGCTCCCCCAGTGGCACAAGTTTTGCGACGCCATATGCCAGGACTGGGACTCCAACAGTAAACTGACCAGCCAAGTTTGGGGTGTGAGGTAGCAGCAATCAGGGCTATTAACAGTGTCTCCCAATCGGGTCCTTGGGGACCCACAGACGGTCCACATTTTTGCTCTCTCCCAGCTCCCTGCCAGACAGGCCCGGGAACTGGGAGGGAGAAAAAACATGGACCATCTGTGGGTCCCCAAGAGCCAGGTTGGGAAAAAACTATTAGGATAGCCCATGTGAGCAGTGGCAAATGACCAAGGGCCAGTGAGATGTCCAAGATGTGCTAGCTGGAGACTGACTGCTCCAGAACAGAGTCCCAGAAAGGAGAAGAATGAGGCACAGAACTTGTCAACCCCAACCCCTCCCTCCAAAAAAAAAAACTTTCTAAGATGCCCACTCTACTGAAAAGCAACTAGACCTCATGTCTTAAAATCCGATGTACCTGACTTTGTGTATATGTAGAAGTCAGACAACAACCTATTCTAAGTTAAATAAATTGAATAATAAATATTATGGTACACCAATACGATCAGGCACGCTTTGAAAAAGTGAAATAACAGATATTTGTTTAAACCTTTGGTAAAAACCTATGTGGTGGACAGGTGTGTCTTCACAGAAAAGAATGTGTATTATGAACAACATGGACAGTTCAAATGTAGTCAGAGCCTGCTTTCAAGGCTAGGGCCAGGTCTACGGGCCTCATATTCTCTGGTTAACATATCACAATGCACGGCGAGATCCAGCACTTTCTCTGTACATCAAAAGCAAGTCCACGATTCACTCTAAGCTTTAATGACAATCATGTCCAACATTTTTTTTAGAGCATTAGGTGTTACTATTGTTTTGTTCAACTGCTAAACCCCTGGTGGAACAGGTTTCTAAATGCTGCCGTTTGGTGACCAAGGGGAGAAGAATTTAAAGGCAATTTAAGGACATCCAAAGGGTGGTGCAGAGACTGCAGCCTGTGAGTCAGCTGCCTCGCAGAGATGCCAGATCTCATGCACACTGTGCAGAGAGAGCTGATCTAGCACCTGGAATAGCCAGGTTGGGTTCAAGCATCTATTCAGCAGAGTATCATCCCCACTGCCATCCCACAGTCCCGCTCAGCATTCACGGCTGGAGTGTAATTAGAATTATCGCTTTTTTAGAGCAACTTATTATAAGGATTACAATGAATAGACGGCAAAATGGCTAGAAATTTTAAGTAAAACGAAAAAGTCTATTTTTGCGGCTTTGAGTTAAAATGACATCCATTAATCCTGCCGCTCAGTGCAAAAATGAAACTTCATCCGTTTCTCGTGAAATATTGCTTTCCTCTTTCTCCCTGAAGTGCCATAACTTGTTAATTTAAATTAATTTTTAAATACAAATTTAAAAACCCCGGGAACCACCTGTATGTCGAGAAACACAGCCGTTAGAGGTGAGTCAACAACCGCACGTACGAACACGCAAAAACACAATATAGCCTATATATATTTAAAAAGAAAGAATGTAGACGGGGGAAAGAGAAAGATTTATGTACAAGTATGGACAATGTGTCCTTCGAAAACAGGGTTTAGCGTGAGTTTGGACAGCATCTCGGGTTTGTGTGGAAGGAGCAGAACGGGGCTGACGCCCCAGCGACTAAACGCTGTGCGATCCCTTTCAAAAAAAGAGAAAAATTGCGATAAAGTACACCGCTGCCCGTCATATTTGGCACCCAACCCTGTCATCCTTAAAGTTTAGACACCGTGAAATGTGTCACGTTTATCAAACCGGAGGATTTCGGTCCTCTCAGGTGCGCTAAGCAAAGACAAGCACAGATTTCCATTCCGGTAAAATCTGTGAAAATTCGACAAGTGCTAAGACAGGTCGACTTTTTATTTTATTTTATTTTTAAATGTGCTTCAAGGGGAGGGGAGGGAATGGCGGCTTTGAAAGATAATGTTTTCATACGACAAAAATCCGGAGTACTGGTATGACACGCCGGCTCATCCTTTGATTTCTGCGAACAAGTCACCCCGTTGCTCTTTTCACACGTCTGCCGAGGCTGCCAGAAGGGGATGGCAGCACACAAATACACAGAAACACAAACAAAAAACTCACACAAAAACCAGTGCACGGATGTGTGGACGCGAGTATACACACAAAGGTATATAAACACGTATAAATATATGCATGCACGCTCGCACAAATATACGATCATACACACAAAGGTATGCAAACACACTGACACAAATATACTCATGCACATACAACAAACATACACAGATGTGTAAACACACTGGCACAAATATTCGCGTACACACTCACAAGCACAAATATACAAATACATATATATGCGCAGGGAAACAAACACTCCCAAAAATATACACATGCGCGCGAAAACACACACAGAGACACGCACAAATATACGAACATACATACAAACGCTCACACGAATAGGCTATACACAAGCACATTCGTGCTAAATCAACCGCATTTCAAATAAGAAAACACTTTTTTCAGAAGCAAAACGTATTTCTTATTCATTCATTTTTTTTTTGTTTGGCCATTTCCTTTAAACTTCATTTCATGTCCTGAAATAAAGGTTCCTTCAACACAATAATGACAGCAGGCTTTAGCATGCAAGCAGGCCTATGTACAAAAATCCACTGTGGAGACACACATGCCGCCTCATATTGAATTTGTTTTATTTTCTGCTTTATGAGAACACGAACTCCGGCATATCCGTGCAATCCCAAAAGCCAGACAGCAATAAATCATACGTCATATTTCCCGCAGATGACAAAAGCAATCGTAACGGGGCTCTTTATCCATAACACTACCAAGATGGCACCAGAGCTTTTTTGCCCTCGGTTACCCAACGGTCCTTTCGCTGTAAGCTGACAAAGAAACCTTCGTTTATTTAAAGGCAGGCGTGTGTGCGCGTCTTCTGCGGCCTGCCCGTGACTGCGTGAAAATGTTAATCAGAAGAAAGAAATTAACAGTACAAGGAAATGCATAACCAAAAACAACCTTGCAAAAAAATCTTTGATCTCCTGTGGTGGCAAAACTAGATGTCCCGTCTTTAACAAAGCCATCAGACCTCAGAGACAGTTCCCTAGCCTTCCCCAGGGTTGCAGAAATCCCTGTCATTCCAAGGGAGGGAGGAGGGGAGAGAATTTGCCACTTTTGGCACTAAATTATCAGTGCTAATTACTTTGATGATATCTAATAATGATTTCTATTCTTGCTGCATGGGGACCCGTGAAAGCATATGTTTGTTCTACAGACAAAGTCAATACAGAACACACTGCCAGGATAGATCTGGAACATGGGGTGCCTTGAGCTGTTTTTCTTTTTTTTTTTTTAATTTCTTAAAATGTCAATCACATCTTGTTTCTTGGAAAAGGGGGGGAGGGGGGGTCAAAGAAATCAAAATTACTAACGCTTGTTACAAGTTGTCACCGGACAAATGTCAATGGAACAAATGTGATTTTAATAGATTGGTGAGGAATATGGATGGTTGCAAGTTTAATGCTCCTCATCTGGTCCAAAAAGTCAGCCAGCCCCCCCGCACATGCTGCAGTCAAAGACAGAGGTATTTCTTCAATTTCTATGTAACTGTTTCCTAATCATAGAGCTTCAGCATCCGGATGGTTCCCCTCCCTTCTCAGGATGTTGGGGGCCACTCGATAGCCTCTTCACCCCCCTGCCCACCCCCTGTGGTCTAGGTGACCTGGAACCCAGAGCTGCCGGTTGAAATGCCATCGCGAGCATAAGGAGTGAACAGAAAACACAGAAGAAATCCAAGGTGATGCAACAGTTCTCAAGGGAGCATGGGGGGGGGGGGGGTGTTCAACTTGCCAAGTGCACAGCGGGCGGCGTAGCAGAGAAGGAGCGGCACGAGGAAAAGAATAAATAAATAAATAAAAATGCCACGGAACAAACAGCTGAACCGTGGCCAAGGGCCAAACAGTGACGCTAATCGTGACCAGGCATGCCTTCGTTTGCTCACTAGCAGGGAGATGGGAGGGCCAGGTAAGACACAGAAACCAGCCAAACTGGGTTACAGGGTCACCCCAATGCGTCGCGCCACGCTGATGCACTCCCCCGGCCGCTCTTACTGGCTCACCGTCCCATTTCCCCGGCTCTGGGATGCGGCTGCAGTGGCTGGCAAAACCAGCACCCCCCCACACCCGTCACGCCATCCACAGGGGCGCTGCAGGACGGTGCAAAATGACCAGCTAATGAAGCATGGAGAGGGAAGGCTTTCTGAAAAATGAAGAAAAGTGGGGCCAGTCACCAGCGCCTAGAACCCAAACGCCTAAAGGAAAAGCGCAAACGCCTTAAAATGCAGGTACAATACCACATACCTGCTGCTCAAACCAGGAAGACGGCAGCCAGAGGCTGTGTGGAGGCCGGGTGTCAAAGCACATACCACACACCAGTCAGGCTGAGATGCGTCCTGCACACATCAGTGGCCCATTAGTGTGCGTGACACACCCCGGGTGAGAGCAGTCGAGAAATTAGCACGCCAGGGACCGTACGGAGGACAGCAATTCATTACGCCCCCTCCCCCCCCACTTCTGAGAGACGTGCTCTAAAACATGCCTGACGGGCCTCTCACAGCAGTCCGGGGGTCTCCTTACCCTTAATCTGTGCTCATAAATAAGTCCACAAGCTTCAGTTCCATTGTCTGGGATGATCAATGGAGATCAGCTGGGAGTATTGCGTATCCTCCCTGGCCTCCCCCCAACCGGCCCCCCCCCCCCCCCCCCCCCCCCAGAGCTGGTGTCACTGTTCTCCAAGCAGGCTGCTCTTACGGAACACGGACCACGGC
>JAABNY020000039.1:35172451-35200323 GCA_015164015.2 Brevimyrus niger
CACTGGAGCTTGAACATTGATGTCTTAGCTTCAGTAAATGTGCAGCCTTGTTTGATTGTCCCCCTGCCCCCCCCCCCACCCCTATCTTCTTCCTGTCCACCAAGCTAGAGGCTGACGTCTCATGAAGGATCCCCCTTCTGCGTGTGTTGTGTCCTGATGGTCTGCGTCAGTCCCGTGAACCACCCCCCCTCACCCCCCACCTCCAAAGCAGAACCATGTCTGGGCTGGGAGGCACCTCAGCAGCGCAGCAGGGCTGAGACAGGTGCTTTGTAGAGCATGCATTATATGCACATAAACGCCCCGATTAACATGCTCTAGCGCTGTATGGCCTTGTATTTTACTCTGCGAACTGGAAAATAAACCCTGAGCCCCAATATTACTGCCACAATGACTAATAACAATCATAAGAGGTAACTTTCCCTAACATAAGCTTAAGCTCTCAACAGAAATTGTTAGATTGTATCCCGCAACTTACTTTAAAACCCAAACAATGCTCAAAAAACGAGTAAATAAAAAGTATTTATCGAACATGATGTATAAAACAAGCAGTTAATGGATGAATTTATTACAACAACAAAATGACAGCAATAACAATAATAATAAATAGATGTAATTTTTCATGAGGTAATATATTTTCGGTGCGTACTGAGCAAGTTTTTGGCCAAAGTTATGATAAACAGGACTGCAAACACCATGGGAACCAATAAAGGATTCTGGTTGAGTTGTATGTGAGCTGCATTCATTCTTTGCAAAGAAAAGTATCATAGCTACAACAAATTTGTTTTATTATTTTGTACCATTTTCCTATCTCGAATAAAATAGCCGAATTAACTGTCAAAAATCAGAATCCTGATTGTTTAATTGTTTATTATTATTGTGGTTATAACGTAATCAAAATCAATTAACTTTTTAGTTAGGTGTTCCACCTCGTATTTTCGCCTTGTTTTACGAAACAAAGGCCGCTTTCAAATATCGGTACCTGATGAAAAATATTTACCAAACGGAACCACACGACCGGCCTCTCCTAGCAGTTAGTGCCTATCGTTTTTGCGCTGAGTAATTCGTTTCCTTAATTTGTTATTTCCATATTGCGAAACACAATGGACGAAAAGTGAAAAAGTGTTGTACGTTGCAGAGTACAAGAAGGAAAAAAACTGTGAAACTATTTCCACCTGGGATGACTTCGGTTAGCCCTGTTTTAACCCGTTCCTTTCATGCATCTCTTTGCCTAGTAAAAGTCTAAAATAGGCATTTAAGCGCCATTAAGACACAATGCATGCGCTTTATGAGTGACCTGTGTTTAAGTGTACAAATTTACGCAAGCACTCATTTAATGCATTTAATTTATTCTTAAATGGTATTAATATGGTTTTTCCATCAAGCTCTTTGCAGATAATTCACCATTCTTAAAATATGAGTAAAATTCTGCGTACGAATGCATACAGGTATATTAAAAACAGTTGCGCCTTGTTTTTACTGTAAGCATGTAATCGTTTCAAAGGTCTCATTTATTCTCCACCATTCGAAAAAACGTGTCTAATAAAACGAATTGTGTCATTAAGGTACTACATAATCCCACACTTATACAATATAAAGGTTCTAGTAAAACAGTATATACTATCCTATATTATAATCCGATAAATATATACTTTTCGGCAATTAGAATATAACGTTTTATGGAAGAGATCATTACAAACGACACAAGTTTTTTAAAGATCTGAAGCAGTTGTTTAAATGGACGGCTGTTTATGGCTTTGATTGTAAAACAAATTATGTCTATTTACCTTTTTAATGCTATAAATTAACTGAACCCTCCAGGCGTCGGGATTGCGAAAACATAAGACACCATAGGGCTTTTTTCAACTACTGGTTGTAATTTGCTTATTTATTTGTTTTGAGAAATTTCTACGCTCGTTTGCAATCTCCTCTTTAATGGACTGTGAGCCGAGGGGACCCGTCAATATTCTGATTATGGCAACTGATAAAATTACCAGGCGCACGCAGAATTATCGCTACGCGAAGCTGATATTTTGTGATTTATAGGGGGAGGGACATTACATAATTGTCCTGTTAATGAGATGTGTTAACGAGGTTACGCTTTTAATTCAAAGTACAGATAAAAAGCGTATCTACCTAGATCACATCCGTTGCCATTTCATGACACCCAAACCTTCTTCGCGCTGTCTATAGCACTTAAAGAAGAACTTGTCAAGGGCTGTGATTTGCGCTAACTAGCTATCGATCGCTCTCCCCCTTACCGAGGGAAAGAGCAAGGCGACGGAAAGGAGTGGGAATGACATTGAGGAGGTGGAGGGCAAGAGAACCGGAGAAAGGGAAGCATGTTATGATGCAGCTCTTCTTTAAAGAAAAGGGGGGGATTAAGTTATGGGCCGATATGAAACAAACTCAATTTATGCTTAACGTTGAAGAAAAGCGAGCGGGAATGTGGATGGATCGGTTGTATTGGTTTGCATTTTAAACAATACGACTTGACTCCACGCTCCGAGCTCGCTACTTCCCCCACCCCTACCCCCAAGCCACCCCCTTTCCGCGCACCCGCAGTTAACCAGAACAAAGGGACAGGGAGCACACACAGAGGGACCACCTATTTACGTGCGAGAAAGCGGATCGGTAGCTCGTCTCCAGCCATGGCGATCAAATTATGCGTGTCTCATTCCGTTCCGCTGCCCTCGGCACTTGGGACAGTGACCGGTTCAGACACTGGCTTTTGTTGTTCGGAACACCATCTTTTTCACGGGGAGTCACGGGGGGAGTCGATACGGAATTGCCAGAATTCACAAACAAAACCTGATTGATTTAAATACCGAACGCCGCAATACAAAAAATTCTTGATATTATTGAGTAGATACAGCCGGTGCAGCAAAACAATCAAAAGTAATTTAACAGTAAAGAGCCCGATTAATTTACAGCATTTTGCGGTCACTGAACATTTCCATTGTCATTGACAGGTGTATAAAGTTCGATTGTATCCAACATGAGATAATTTTAAGCTGATTTTATATTGTTAATATTAGCATAGTAGATATAATAGCGGCAGTGACGACTGATTTGCAAACAAAATACTTCGCGAGAACATGAAAATCGTCTCCAATAAAGTAATTCGCCAAGTGTATTAAATTAATTTCGTGTTTCACTTATCCATTTAGAAATGTAAGTAAATATAGCTTTTTAAATACAAAGGGCTATTTAGCATACCAACGGTTACAAAAACTGGAAGTGATTTCAGAATACGACGGAAAAGCACTTAATCAATTGTTTCCTTAATTTGTTATTATTTCCCCATTGTAAAACACATAGAAACAACACACAAAACAAAGTCAAATTCCGTCTTTGTAGCACACTAATCCAATTATACACTAAGGATTTCGTACTGCCTACCGTATTACAAGAATGTATACAAGAATGTATCTTTCAAACTGCTTAAGTTAAACTCCCGATTTTATGACCTATATACGTATTTGAATTTTTGACGATGACTAAAAAGGTCAGTTTTAATAGTATTGTCGTGGGCTTACTGCAGGTCGCTTCTTCCAAAGCACTGTGTTCGATAAACACTCCCTAGTTGAATACTGGTATTACAGTACACGACGCCGACCGGAGATTATCAAAATTGCGCGAAATAAGCGATGTTAGTAAAGACATAACCTGTAAATAAATTCATGCGTTAAACCGTCCGGTTTAGTGTGTGTGGGCCTATGTATGTAGATATAAACGTCTGATTACCCCGCAGACGCTATACGGAGTAAATATATATTCCGAAGCCTTTTTTAAACTGAAATTGTAATAACTATAAAACATTATTACTAGCGGATCTGGATTCAGCATTCTTTGTCAAGATTACAAATCATATTCAGTTTCAGTTCTGCAATTATTATTATTATTATTATTATTATTATTATTATTATTATGTTGTATTTTTTAATTACTACTACTGCTAGGCTACTACTATTATTTTACTACATTACCACAATTTTTAAAATGTATTATTATTATTATTACTATGCATCAGGATTATTGATACTACACTAAATTATCGCTTACAATATTTAGGTCTATGAATTTTAAACACGTTGAACTTGCGTGGATATGTTATTGACTTAAGACACATTTATCTGTAACAGCACATACAGCGGTGAATTTAACACTCTCCTTAATCGCAACAGTTTAATAACTAAAATGTGAGATTATCTCCTTTTATGCAAGCCTCCCCCCTTCCTCCAACTCTCAGCCAGTCCGGCCCTCCCTACCCCATCTAAAATCAATCCACTTTCTCCAATCAGATTATCCCTTCGTAATCACAAAAACAAACAGATACCGAAAAGTGTGTGGGGGGGGGGCATAGCGAAACGCATCTCTTCAAATACCCATTTATCTCGTCAGTGTTGCTGTTCAGCCTGAAAACCGAGATAAAGAACCGCAGGAATGTTTATTTTCCCTTTTCTCTCCTTTGAAACTTTTTTTTTTACTTGGCTTCACGTTGTTTCCAGTTTAAAATATTTATTTAGTTAAACATTTTGTGTGTATAAATGGCATCCGCTTACTGCAAAATCCAAGGCACCTTAAATCAAATTTAAAATCGGCTCTGTGACCGTTAAAGCGTTTTCAATGCACCTACTTAACATTTAGTTGTTACTGGCTCTGCTCTACCCATAGTAGTTTCATTAACTATAATTTATTGTTTTGTGTCTGGAGTAAGTTTTATTTTTGATCCACTTTTGAGTTTTCTGACGTCTGACATTTTTATACAGGTTTGTACTGTCAGACATTCAGCTTTCTTTCCATGTATAACATTTCTACAGCTTTACATTATTTGTGCATATAATGCACTGGCAGATTACATAGGCTAATGCAGGCCTATTCACAGATGGCAAATTATGTATAATATTTTGTCTGCAAATATTTTTTTTGTTGGAATCTTGCAATTACACAAAAATTTGGTTGCATGATTAATAAATAGTTTGACTTTGTGTGATGAAACAACACTCAATTGAGTCCGTTATCCACACAGAAACAGGATCTGATTATAGGCTTTCCTTGTGTATGTGAATCTTTAAACAATTGAACACTTAGTTGTGAAAAAAACTGGCAACTGAAGCAGCGCACCCATAAATCAGTAGATGCGAGCAGGATGCCTTTGGAATGAATGAAGCTGGAGCAGCGGCGCTCGTGCCGTCGGACAGCTAGCAGGCCTCCGCCAACACAGAAAACATTACGAGCATCTGAGACTCGCAAGCCACGCGTAACGCACTGCACGCCGGCTTCTGCATGCAAACAGGTTACCTTCTTTGCTGCTGTTCTGGCCTTTCGTCTTGTCCCAGAGAGCCATGGCCTTCTCGTCCTCGGGTCCCTCCATCAGGGCCTTGTCACTGGGCACATACCACGTGGCGTGTTGCTCCGCCATCAGGCTGTCAAGGTCAATAGTGCTGACAGAGCCTTTGCCTGCATCGGGGCTGCAGCAGGAGAGCTCGCCTTCCCCGCTCTGGCCGCCACAGTCCGCCTTCTTGCCGCCCTTCATGGCCAGCGGCTGGTCCTCGGAGATGCTGAACTGCTGCCTCTGCAGCTGGATTTGAGCCTGCAGGATCTCCAGGGGGTGGATCTCATCCTGGCCCGCCGTGCTGGAGGGCGTACGGACCTGCTCCATGCCGGGCGTCCCCGGGTGCGTCGCTCCGGCCCCCCCACCGCCGCTCATGCCATAGCTGTCGGGGGTAGAGGTAGTGTGGTTCACCATAGCCAGGCCCAGCGCCTTCTGTCCATTCATCAGTCCGTGCTCCCCCCTCTGCAGCTTGGGAGACCCCCCCACGAGCGAGCTGCGGCCGGGCTTGGAGCCGCCGTCGGAGCTGGAGGACACCTCGTCCTCATTGCCGTAGTGGGCGCCTGCCCCCGCGCCGCCGTCATCCGGGAAGTCCACGTGCGGGGAGCCGCCCTCCGACTTGGCCACGCTTTGAATGCCGCTGTCCAGCGACGACATGAGGTCAGGCTGTTCACCCAGCAGCAGGTCGGCCCCTTTGCCCCAAGCAGGGGACGTCAGGGGCTTCTCGCCCGGGGTGCCCCCGCCTCTCTCGGCCATGCCGGCCGGCTGGCCCTGCTGGCTCGGACTCACAACAGGGTTAGTGCTGTCAGAGGAGAAAAAGATTCCCGGGCTCACATGCCCGCTGTCCCTTTTCCTCCTGCCCCTCCCTCTCCCACTCCCTGTTGCTGCTTTCCCCTCACTCCCGGGGGTAGCATCCATACTGTAGTTTGGGGAGAGGGCACTGGCTTCCCCCTGCACTGTCTGGCTCTGATTGGCGGCCTTTCCATTACCATTCCCACCGCCAGGCATCTGGCTGCTCTGAGACGAGCCGCCCTGGAAGTATTCGGGCCCGGAGCCAGCCGTGGCTCCTGCCGCCCCTGCGCCGCCGACGTCCTGCTCCGTCTGACTGAGCTTACGCTTGTTTTCGTTCTGGGTCTTCTTGTTGAACGTCACATTGAGATTCGGGGCCCCGAGGCTGGCGATCATGTTCTGGCAGGCCGTGGAGAGCGCCGCCAGGCAGCTCTGGCCGAACACGTTGTCCTTGGTGCTGGTTTTGCTGAAGCTCCCGAGGGAGAGGGCCCCCAGCTTGCTCACTGAGGACCGCTGGCCCGAAGGGAACTCTGACTGAGGAGCATAGCCCCCTGGGGAGGTGTTCACTCCAGGCGGATTGCTGTGGGGAACCCCCGGCCGGTTAGCCCCGGCGTATGAGAAGGCAGGCTGAGCCCCCATTGGGGGAGCCACAAAGTCAGCTGACCTCCTATCTGAGGGGGCGCTGGGATGGCCCACGCCAGCCCCCGGTGACTGCATCTGGTTGAGATTGCCCATGCTGCTGCTGAATGGCGGGTGCATGCCGGGGGAGTGCAGGGCCTGAACGTGCCCATCTCCCGGCATCCGCATGGGCTCCTGCATGCCCATCCCATTGACGCCAGGCCGGAACATCATTCCAGCAGCGCCCTGCTGGAGGCCCATGTCGTGGGGACCGGCCTCACTGGCGCTGCCCATCCTCCGTGGCAGCATCTCCCCCGGCTGGTGCGACCCAGGGAACCAGGTGCCCTCCTGAGACATGTGGGCGTTCTGGGCCTCGAAGCCCGCCATCCGGCCGGCGCCGTCCCGGTCGAAGCCCGTCGGGGGAATGCCCCCATGCACCATGGCGCCCTGGCCGACATCTCCGTGGTGACCAAGCTGCTGCAGGTTGGGCTGCCTCATCCGTTGCTGCTGGTTGCGCGAGGCCATCTGCTTGATCATCATGGCCGCGTTCTGCCGCTGCTGCAGTGTCTGTGGCTCCGGCCCAGCATGCTGAAGCGGGGGCCCCGAGGGGAAGCCATCTGACACTGGGGGGGTAAAGTCCCCGGGGAGGCCTGGGTAGGCTGAGGGCGAGAGGTGGTTCTCCACCCCCGGAGGGTTGTGCATGCCGCCTCCGCTCCACGAGCTACAGTTCTCACCATTATGGCCGGCGGGGAAGTCGAAGCGAGGCCTCTTGGCCATGCTCAGATACGGCCCATCAAAGTGCTGCAGCCTCTGATTGGCGGCTTGCTGGGAAGGGTTTGGGGGGGGCTGCTGTTGCATATTAAACATGGGGTCTCCGTAGGGGTGCAGGTTCCTGTTCTCCAGTCTGTGGATGGGATATTCAAACTGGTTGTGCTGGCCGGGCATCATGACTCCCCCATCCTGCATGCCAGGGTTCGAGGACCCAGAGTCAGATTGGGGTGGGCGGGGGAGGCCCGGGGGGCAGGAGTTCTGCCTGGCGAGCAAGCCAGCCTGCTGCTGCTGCTGCTGCTGGGGGGGTACAAGCGGGTGCCTGGTGCCGACACTCCCCTCCATGCCCATGGGCATCTTGCGGCCATTGCCGAACCTCTCGAAGAAAACCCCGTGCTGAGGGGGCTGGGGGGGAGGCTGCTGCTGCTGATGCGCCTTGGAGACGCCAGGCATGCCAGGCGGCCGAGACATGGCGGTGCCCCCGGGGGGGAAACCCCCACCGCCGGCAGCCACCTGCCGCCCGCCACCGTAATGGGGTAGCTGGGGCTCAGACTCGGAGGGGGAGAACACTGGCACGTCAAAGTGCCCCGGGGGCGGCTCACTGGGGTAGTTGTAGTCTATTCCCTCCACAGTGCCCTGGGGGGGCAGGCGACGGGATTCCAAGCTATGGCTCTCGGACGACGAGGCAGAAGGGAGGCCGTGGAAGGAGGCAGCCCGGTTGGGGGACTGGTCTAGGGGCAGGCAGGGGGCGGGAACACCGTGGCTTCCTCCAGGGGGGCCATGGTGCTGAAAGTCAGGCATATTCCCTGATCGCTGCTGCTGCGGCGGCTGTTGCTGCTGCTGAGCAAAGGCCTCTCCCGCCTGGCCCTCAGCGAGCGGGTCAAAGCCCTCCGCAAAGCCCTGCTGGGGACCCATCCCACTACCATTGTAGCCCATGATCCTGCCCCCATGCAGGCAGGATGGCCCGGGGTCTGGGCCTCCAAATGGGCCTCCAAAGTGCGGGTGGTGCTGATGGGGATGCGGATGATGACCGTGTGGGTGGCTGTGGTGAGGTTGCTGGTTGCTGAAGAAGCCGGGCATGGCAGACTGCTGCTGCTGAAGTCCTCCACCGTGCATGTCAGAGTGTCCCCTCGGGTGGTAGCTGTAGTGCTCCCCGTTCATGTTCATGTTGAGCCCCATCATGGCCGGCTCATTCATGGGGCCCATGCCTGGCTCCACAGGTCCTGGGGGCCCCGCAGCATGAAAACCGGAGCCCTTGTAATGGGAGCTCATGTTAAGTCTAGACTGGCTTAAGTTTCTCTCCCCTTGGCTGGAGATTCTGCTGTTAATCTGGGAACCAAACTGTTCCAGCCCAAACATACTTCCCTGCTATCAAACCCGCATGACCGCCAGCTAGCAAGGCTGCGCGGCTCTTTGATGCGATGTTTCTTTCGCCGATCGATCCTAGCGGGTCTCAGAAAAAGCAATCGGAATACTATATAAATGCGAAATCAACAACCTTTCCTGTTAATGAGGCTACGAAAAAAAAAATGGATATGAGATCAAAAATAATTAGCGTTTTTCAAAGTCTTGCTGTAGATCACATTTTTTAGAATGTCGGAAAAGAATTAAAATATTTCTTAAAACGATCAAACCAACAAAAGTCCAACAACCGTCTATGCGTTAAGTAGCAAACAAATTAAGATCCTCACTCGCTCCGCAAAAAGTATTAAATGCGCTGATTAAGTCCGTACTCCTTGTCCGTTAAATTAAACTAACTTCGGAGGCGAGCGAAATAAAGGTACTTACAACTGTGGCTTGAAAAATATATGTTCCTGTACAATCCCGTATTTCCAAGTATTGTCGCGAACATTTCCTTTTCCGTGAAATAAAAAAATCCTCCTATTTCGAATTCAGATGACAGGTAGCGCAAACCACAAGTTATCTGAAAATAACGTTATACTGGTGTATATATTTTTTTCCCGAAGAAAAAATAATATTCCAGGTTGTGCCAAACGTTCCGAGACGAACAAAAACGGGTCTCGCTTAAAGACCCCATAATAATTCAGTTCCACATATCTGATTAGTCGTAATTTGCGCGAATTAATAAAAATGCAATTATCGTATTTCGTCAAAATAGGCAAAAAAATTAAAACGATTTAATTGGGCAAAAACAGTCGTCTTGCTCTCCAGGTCCCGTGAAACCTGTTTTTAATATCACCACTTATTTGGATGTTCTTGGTTATTCAGATTATTATTAAAGAGTCCACAAGAGCAAAAATCCAGCTTCGTGCGGCAATAAGGAAAGTCGGAGAGCAGTTAGTTTAAGTCTTTCTCCCGTCAACAGAATCGGGTACCGGGACACTACCCGCACTCCACCGCTACAGCGCGGCTTGGCAACCGTGTCTTCTCGGTCCTGATCATTTGCAATAGAATTGCGCGTCTGTCTCCAGCTCGAGCTCTGCCTCGTTCCTGTCTTCCCAGTTACTCCTGCTCGTTGTGGGCTTCAGCAGTAGTATATACACCAGCTGAGAAGGACTCGCTGAGAGATCGCACTCCGTACAGCGTTTGGCACTGCACGACCGGCGCGTTCGGAAAACCAGCAACAAGTTTTGCATTTCTGCAATCGATTTCACCCATAAGATTCTGGCCAATGGCAGGCGCAACTTCCCCGACGTTGTGGGCGGGGCTATCTCTTAAGGTGGCCCGTAACTGAACGGACAGCACTCCACGAACGGAGACGCTCCAAGATTCATCTTAAAGCAAAGTTTTTTTTCCGCCTCATTCGAAATTTATTCGAGATCATGTCAGGTGTTTTTTCTTGCTTCATTGTATTTTTGCCGTTTTTATATATCGTCTTATTAAATTAAGTCATTTCGGCAGTGGTTCGTAGGGCCTATTTTGTATCTAAAAATTTAAAGACAAAAAATATTTTATTTTCATGCATAAATGAAGAAATTAAACACATGTCTTAAATGCATTAGGGTTGCACGGCATCATTGTGTCGGAAATGTATTATTTATTTAGGCGACCAAAATGCATGAATTCACAGTGTGACAAAGTAGACAGCGCGGTAACGCTGCCATTGTAAAAGCATGCTTGATGGCGAATTAACATTTCTATTCAAATTAATTATTTAATTACCATAATTATACTTTCCTTATTAAAAAGTCGCTGACGATAGACCTCTTAATCTGACTCGTTTGCTGGCAGACAGGAGCGCTAGAGATGAAGGAAGGCAGCTGAAATGCTTTAATTGCAAATAAAATGCTGGAAATATCGACGGTGCTGCTGAACTACCGAAATAGGCCATTATTACATGTTTATTACTTGGACGTTATTTAATAGTGGATTATTGCTCTATGAGAGCTAGTTTTAGAAGTGTATTTATATTATCAGCGGGTGTTTTGCACTGTCTTTGATTTAGAACCTATGACAGTCTGATAAGGTCTATCTATAGATCACAATATACGCTTCACTGATATGTTTCTGATAATGCTGAGTCTCTTACTTTCATTCCAGCTCTTGGGACCGGAGTCCGTGCCAGAAATCCAAACTTGTCTTCTCTGAGCTAAAATATTGAAATTTCAAATCAAATTGTCTATCTGATTTAATTAACATCCCATTGTGCATTCGGTTTACTTTTCGTGCGACCAGTGACAATGGCCGTGTCTAACTCGGTTTGTCTTGTGCTGAGCATTTTATGAGACTTGTAGTAAATCTGCCGAATTGATGAAGGTATCGCATTATTTCATTCCGTGTTTATTACCTTCTTTGGTGAAGTTACGTCGACTCGAATGGTGCAAATGGATTGAAATATACAGGCATATGTAGTGGAAGCAGGCGGTGGATACCTTTGACTTTTAGCGACATATATAGGCCTATAATTTATTTATTTGCAGGACACGCGTCTGTGTTTGTGCGGGAGGGGTACGATGAGAGAAAGCGAGGGAGCAGAGTGAATTTGGGAGGTTACTATTGTACAGTTGCTTTTATAACCCGAAAATATTGTTAGGCCGGAGTAACTCAGTCGGGACAGCTAGATCGATATATTTCATTTAATTTAAAAAATAGGCTGACAATAATTTTAGGTAAAATGTGAAAAAAGTGTATTACATTTAGGAGGGGATTTTGAAACACTTGAATTGTAATTTGAAGGTAAACATGAGAATATAACAATAAAGCAGGGACTTAGGTGTATGCGTTAAATCAAACCTGAAAATTAAAATGGCTGATTATTGTAATTCGTGAAGTGGTTATTCTGACATCGTTGATGTAGCCTGATTTACCTGTAATACCCTGGCAATATAATCCAGATTTTAAAATTAAAATCGACCAGGAAATTAAATGGCCCTGATTAATTTCAATACGCGACAGGAAGGCAGTTAGTTTAAATAACCATTTAAAACGGGGGCAAAATGTAGTTTAATGTAAATCATTGAAAAGACAAATAACGTGGGCTTCAATCGGTCAGCCGCTGAAGGCTACCTATATAGCTTATGACAACGGGAAATTTAAAGGAGAACAATGAGATCGGAAAATAAAAATATCAAAAGCTCACTTCGGTTCACCCTCTGGCCTAACAATAGCCTAGATTTATAGCAGTATCTGCATACTAAGTATATATTGTAGTTTACACAGTCCCGACTTTGTATAATAGTCTATATACGCACAAACGTAGACAAATATATGAAAGGGGTCAGTTGAGTCGATTTCGAGTTTTAGTTTTGTCTACTTCCTTCTCCTGCAAGATCAGAATTCTGGTCTGTGATTAAATATTGATTTCGTTTAATTAGTTTTCAAGTGGACTATCCTCCTCGTTGATGGTGTAGAGATTTCACTTCAGTCCGAGAAATGGAATTGGACATGGAAATTGTTAGCGGGGGAAAAGGGGGAACTGGCTTGTTGTGACATTTCTTTCACAAAATTTGTGAAGTACTAGGCAGTAGCAGACTAGGGGGCTATAGGGATACCCCACACGTACGCAGCTCCACGGAATACATTAAATTTGCCCTGATCGCTCCATCAAAAATACACAAGTCTTTCAGATATCATTTTTACGCAAACGGATTTCACGCGCAGTTTTCAAAGTTTCCCAATTTCATACTTTTATAATCAAGCAATCGTGCAGTTGTTGATAAAATGGTTTCCTGATCCCTAAATATAATATTAAGCAGCTACAATGGATTCTAATTAAATATATGGCTATTAGTCATCAAACTCAAACAGTGTACATTATTCAGGCCTGTGGACTGGCCCGCCGCTTTATCATTGTATAGCGTCACTCCATAATGATATAGATACATCAGCCGGTTCAGTCAATGTGTTTGTTTGATAGAGCATGCATGATTATATGGTTTTCTCCTCTGCTTTCTGGGCTGAAAAGTCAACCGTATTTCCTTGCTCGACTACTACGAACGGCGATTTTGGAAGGACCGTTTCTGCCCGACATTTTTATGAAAAAGACACAGTGCCATCTAGTGTGCAGAGAATAAAACGTCGGCATAAGGTCAACTGAGCAGCTGGTCAGGAAATAATGTTGATTGAGAAAATGATTTTGGCCTTCAGGAAACGATTCAGTGACATTCTTCCTATGATTAAATGAAAAAGAGAAATGAGTGAGAGACTTATTTAAGCATACTACTACTACTGGGATGGAGCAATGATGTGGACTGTTGTGGGTTCTTAAGGTCTGGGTTGGGAAAAACTGCAGGAGGGCATGAAAATCCCAAGAAGCCAACTCTTTCTGAGATGCTTTGACCACCATGTCTACACATTCAAAACCACTTTGATCACATTCTGTTCATATTAATGCTTAGCCATACTAACTGACCGAGTCTCTTTGCAGCCACATGATTGGTTGTTTTTAGGAACATGCTGATAAGCAGGTGTACCTAAGAAACTGGCCTCTGAGTGTGTGTACATATATGTATGTGTATATGCATATGTGTGTGTATACATACACAAATACACACATATACTGTATGTATGTGTATATATATATATATATATATATATGTGTGTGTGTGTGTGTGTGTGTGCATTTCTTATCATATAAGCTATTTACTGTTAAAATTGAAAGAGCCTTTGCTTTTCATTGTTGTTGCTCTTAAGGTTTCTAGTAGTTGTGTGTACCATGCTTTCTGACAGTCATATCCAAATGTTACATTTCGAGAAACCCCTAAACCACCAATGATATCAGTTTCTCCCAGTTTCCACACATAGCCATCTGCCTTATGTAACAGCAAACTAGAAATCAGTCCACTTGCCAGCCTCAGAAGGTTGACTTTCAGGAGGCAGGTCAAAGGTTAAAAATGAGGCCTTTTGTTAAGAAAAGACTTCAGCAGCTGGGGTGACCTTGTTTGTTCCCTGAAAGAAATAGAGAGAGCCAGTTCTGTAGCTCGAAAGGTCAAAAGTCAGGCACAGAGGGGAAGAGAACTGAGCCCTCGAACTGATGTAGAGTGCAGGGTTTTCAAAACATTTAGCAAGATTCTAAGGCAGATAGAGACTAAGAGAAGAGGCTGTGTCTCTCACCAGACAGCCCCTCCACTTGACACGTAAAAAGCCAACAAGGACAGAGAGAATGAATTCACTGTAAAATCAGAGCAATTAAATAAATCCTCCAAAAGTTACTATAGGTTTCTTTCCATTTCCATAGTTGTTGTGTATCTTGTTTTAACATGAAAACATGTATATTATATGTAGCCCCTCTGTGACAAGGGAAAAAATGATTTATCTGGCAATGATGACAGACATAACTGGCAGAAAAAGGAGGTACAGCAAGACTGGGCAAGAAAGGCAGAGAGGGAGGAGGATGGGAAAGTTTTAACCGACAACAGCTGAGGTGCCATCGAATAGGGAGGTGGGGGTGGCAAGGGGCTAATCCACTTGGCTGAGGTGAGGGAGCCGGGAGGCTGTGAGGGCGGTGAGGAGCCGGTGGGGAGCCAGTGCTCTCAGGTTTCCAGTTCATTTCAAACACACCACCCTATCCGACCAACGGCAAAATTCCCCACAATTACCAACCACAGGGCTCACTGGCTCAGTGTTTTAAGTATCGTTTAGTGGACACATTTCAAAAGTTTGTTCTGAAACAGATGTCCTTCCTGAAGTCTTAATTGGACATGTTCTTTATCCAATAAACTTCGATGATGTTCCAGAATACTGGCATCCTTCGCAGAAAGCTTTCATTGAAATACTTTGGTTAAAGGTACAAAGGGTCTTGCGTTACAAACTGCTGCCTTAAGCTTAAACCCTACTGATACCTGTTTTTTTTCTTAAATCACACTAGTGTTTAAATAGTATACCTTTGGTTGCAAATGCAATTCCACTATCATGGACAATTTTTAGAACCAAAGAACGGAAGGTAAATAGTCTGGGATGAACAGAAGCAAGCACAGAAATTTGGTCACTGAAGAGAGATGCCTTTCCAGATAGCACCTAATCATAACATGTCACAATTACAAAGTTGCTTCGTTCCAGGTTTGTAATACATGTTTTTCATGTAACTAATTTTGTTTGATTGAAAAAACAGTCATTCCATCTTCAGGAGCAAATGTGATGTTTAAGTTGCTTGTAAGACTTCTAGTCAAAGCCAGAGCTAAATCAGATAGGTTTGCATGAGGGATTCTGGCCCCTCAGTGCTGCACAAAGGAACATGCTGAACCCTTCTTTGTTGGCCAGGACAGGCATTTCAACTGTTTGCAAACACTCGAGTAGACAAGAAAATAGCAGGTCCAAGTAACTCTGTGTTTGCATGTGTGCATGAGGGACAAGTGACATAGGAGCAAAGGTCCAGGGTAAAGGCAGTTAAAACCTGGGTGACAGAGGCTGATATGTTCAGGGCAGGAGGGAGCAGGACCTGGCCGAAGGGCCCACAGGACTCGGGGCAGAAGGGAGACAGAAAATGTTTATCTGAAGAATATGCTCTAAGGGAAGAAGGTGCATTGGAGACAGGTGTGAGTGTGTGGACATATTATCGTAGACAGGCGCTGGCTGTCCTTCCAATGCTGTAGAACTATCCTTAACTAGTACCCTTGGACAAGAGCTGGGGGGGGGAATGCCAGGATGGAGCTAAGGAAAAGCAGGCAGAGAGGGCAGAGTCCCAGAGAAAAGGCATCACTCCCGCTCACAGGATGTGCAGGGGGGGGGGGGGCAGTGCGAGAGAAAGGGGAGGAACAAACAATAGATATATGGGAATGTCAGAGAGAGAGAGCCGTATCGAAGCTTCTGTGGATTCAGGGTTTTATTTTGATACACTGACTGCACAGATGCTCCCAAGAGACTCAAAGTGCTTCACAGCACCCCCCCCCCCCATCTTGTCACCAGGTACATCAAAAATCCCAGCGGCTCCACAGCACAGGAAGGTGTCCATCACTTTGAAGCCAATGGCCATCAGGTTGAGTAAGAATCTGCCTCACTCCATCTGCCACAGAGAGATAGCATGGCAACAGGCCGACCCCCCAAGTCCTAAGCTGGGGGGGGGGGGTAAAAAGGCGAGGTCAGTCGAAACGCTGGTCCAGGTCAACGGGAATCCGCAGCAGCGGCACATGGACTCATGGCCTACTTTGCCGACTTGTTTTCTGCAGCTGGGCAGCTCCAGGGCATAGTAGCAGACCAATGACGAGACAAAATGTGTCAGCTGCTTGAGGCCACGCCCATTTCCTAAACCATGGTCCAATCTTTAACAGCATGATATTGGGGAGTTTGGTCCCCCCCACCCCAGTAGATTTCTTTTGTAGAATTATGTAGAATTCTCCAATATAATTTCCTTTCCTACCAAAACACGATAACCTCCCTGTTTTCTTTGGGCATCTGCCTTAACTAAGGGACACTGCCGCTCGAAAGCCACAGTGGGTGGGATTACCTAGCGGGCACTGATCATCTGATTGGCTACCTTTTCAGTCTCTGCAAATTCAGAGCAGTGACTAACAGCAAACCCCATTCTCCTATAAATATAGTGTCTCTTGTCTTCATTACAGAGAAATTTCTACTGGGGGCAGTATTGTTTCCCTTTGGTTCCCTAAGCCAGGGCATCGGCCCGATACATTAAACCATGAAAGGCAGTGAATGACATAAGTGGGTCATAGTGAGGCTGCTCCATTTAGTTAGCGGAAAATGTGAGGTAATGATGGTTCACTGCTAATCCAAACACTTCTTTAAATGTATTTTTATCCAGGATGATTCGTACAGCAGGGTGTTTCCCTGGGGAAATATGTACTCAGAACCCCCCTCAAGGGTACAACAGCGATCCCTTCTTAGGAGTGATTAACATTCAGGCCCTTTATCGCCACACTGGCTACAGCACATGGACATATATGAAATGAAATCTGATCCCTAAAGAAAGCCAATAGATTGATGCGAAATGCGTGAGAAGGGCCCTTCTGTCCTTCGTTTCCATGTCCTGCTGGGTCAAAAAACAGCACCACTTTGTCCTCTAAACAGTGCCTTTACACTTCACCCTGAACACTCCCCAACACCTGCTCCCCACCCACAGCACCAGTGTCCCAGCATGCCCATACTGTGCTACAAGAGTCTGAAAATAGCTCAGTGCATGCCCAAAGAGACAGAGCCCTTCCTCACTGCCGACCATTTCCTGTGGGGGGTGGGGGGGGCTCTGTTTAAGGCTGGGCCAAGCTCACCAGCGACACTGATGTGTTTGGAACAGCGGGTCGGGCTGGGGTTAAGCAGCATCTGTCAACCAGCGGAACATGAAGTGGGAGGGGACCGGAGGCTGAGCAGCTGGAGCCCCACCCACCAAGCACCCCCCCACGCTCGCAGTGCGACAGGAAGGACAATCCAGAAGGTCCTGGGTACGGAAGTGCAGGAAACCCCTTTGCGCCATTGAAGCTGATCACGGAGACCCAGCGTAACTTCCCTAGGGCTGGCGGCCATGCCCTGAGGTCACACACATGCACCACACTAATATGCTACCTGGATAGTTAGAATTAGTGCTAAAAGCTGCACAGAACTACCCATAAGTAGAACCCTTGTTCCCAGCTCTTGCTAAAAATCCACTTCACAAACTATCGGTTTGTTTACATTTACCCATCTTCCGAATCCTTATCCCAGGCAGGTTCAGAGTGATCCCACGAATCACTGGGAACAAGACACCTTGCACTGGATACGAGCTCAGCACAGGGCACTTACTTGGCCTGAGGAAGCCCACACAAAAGGGAGATGAACTGAACTGGTGGGCTGCGAGGCGGTGGCCAGTGAGTCGTGCAATAGTATCGCGGCAATAGCGTCTTTCCAGCTTAAGTAGGCGCTCGGCCGGCTGGGCCAGTTTGAAGTGGACTGCATCTGTGGCGGGGCTGACAGGAAGAGTGCAGAACGGAGGTCCGCGACGAAGGTCGCGTCTGCTCTCATTTTAGCAACAGTGTTCCAAGCTCGCTCGCCAACGCCTGGCCCGGTGGAGACAGAACCGTTTCCTTACGATACAACGCGATAATCCTTCCTTACAGGATATCTCTCCCGCCAGGCTGCCCCCACCACTTCCTGCTCCTCCCCTCTGGATTCCGCTGCCATTGCAACCATGTCACGACACTCGGGTGTTTTCTGCCATTTGAACACAATGGCCATACGGCTTGCAGGCAGGGTAAAGACTGAGCGCGGCAGTAGAGACACCCACTTCAGCAGGATCCCAATGTGGCCCAACCCAGTGCCTGTCCCAGAGGAAGCACCTCCGTCAACATCACACCTGGAATGTAAGAACTATAACTGGCCAGGAGGAGGCAGAACTGCAAGGCAGAAGTATCACAAGTCCAGTCTAATCTTCTAAGCATTAAAGCAGCCCTCAGCGCCCCACAACCGCTGCAATTCAAGTAGAACTTCAAATAAAAGAAAATGTCTGTACAACTGTCCAAGACAGCTGGTGTGATTTTGCTTCAATGTCTTTATGGCACCTGGCAAACATCATCCAAGCTTTACAGTTGTATACTTCTACCAGTTTATTAAGTAACATTCTAGAAATGATCAATACGCACATGGACATTGCTGTCCAGGCTCTGTCATTTGTGCAACAGGGATATTAGCAAAAGGCACTCTGAGAATAGGAAACAGTATCGATAGAAAATATTAAGACACAGAGAGAGATCAAGTCCATCTTCAGTCACAAATCTCACCATCACTCCTGCCTCTCTAGTGACATCGAGGCGGGACATGCATCCAGAAGGCAGGCGGTGCCAGTTTGGACAAACACGACAAATAAGACAGTGGCAGAGGAAATGGAACATCACAAGGAAGGCAGTCACTTTGTGCTGAAATTTATTTGATATTTGCTTTTAACTTCTGTTGTTCAGACCTTTTTCAGCCCACAATCTACAAAAGACAAAAAAGCATCACACATTCATAACCATTTCCCCAGATTTCAAAGACACACAACAGTAAGGCCTTTAAAAGCATCCTTATTTTAATGAGATTTAATCTCGCAGGTAATCGAATCATGACTACAGTGGCTTCTGTACGGTCGTCACAGCAGATGCATGTTGTCCCGTCTCCTTCCACCTTCCCCCCTCCCTGAGGTGAAATGGTTGCATGGAGCCAATAAATGTTTGAATGCATCAGCATTCCACACCCCAAGAGACTCTGTAACCAGTTTCTGTGGCTCTTCCTCAGCCAGCCAAAAGTACTAGACAGCACAAGAACAAAACAGAGGCAAAAAGAACAAAGGAGGAAACAAAAAGGAGCAGAATGATGAACTTTACACTGTCCTGAATGGTCAGTATGACAGGTTTCCAGAAAAAAAACGAACCGAGGTGGAGACTAAACTGTTACAAGATCATTAAAGGCTCACAAGATGACGTTGATGGTTAAAGGGCTCACAGATGAATTAAGACTTAACATTCATCTGGTTACCACAAGCAGTGTCCCCAAGCATTTTTAAGTGAAGATGACCCCGTTTACTTCGAAGCCCCTAGATTGAAAGGTTTGAGCCTATGTGTGTTTGCTTTCAATAATAAAAAACATAACTAATGGATGAAGCATGTGGACTGCTGCTATTCCATTAAACAAAGTAGATCAATGCAAGCAGGTGTCACTTTGCCTGGATGGACTCTGGGGTAAGGTGATTGGCTGTGCAAGCAAGTATGGGGCAAGTCCCACAAGAAAGGCTGATGTGAATGAGTCGCAAGCCACTCATGATAAATCAACATCAAAATGTGACACCGATTAAGAAAAATTCAAAGACCATACAGGAGTCCCACACAAGAGGTACATCATGTCAGACAGATACATTAGAAGAAAACACCTGCAGACCAAAGAGCAGAAATAGAGGAAGACCTGCATTCCTCACCAATTCAAAAAATATGAATTCCATCACTTGTTGGCCAGACGACAGAAGAGAGGCACTGCATTTGGAACACCTTGTGAAAGAGGAAGTGGCTTAATCAAGGGGAGTGGCTTGTGGCTGGGGGAGTGGCTTATATGAAGGGTATAGCTTGGGTTAAGGACCACGGTGAAGGACAGTCAAGAGTTCAGGAACTTGGCCCCAGTCTGGTAGAGCTGCCTCAGAACGGCCCCATCGGCCCTTTTCCACCAACCAAACCCCCAAGCTTTGGCTCCTGGGACTTGGTTTGACATCAAGAATAACCGAACGGCCCTATGAGTCGAGATGTGGCCACTGTGCATTTAAACTTCAGCACAACTGACCAAAGAGGCACCTAGGTCTGAGTCTGGCACAGTGGTGGATCATCTCCACAACCCTACTGAGGAAACATTGGATCCCCTTCGTCTTGCAGAGAGCCAAGGAGAAAGTCAAAGTCAGAAACATCTTTGAAAGGAAGCCCTTCATGACCAGTAGAGCCATAAAAAGCCATAAAACTCCCCTCTTCACCGGGAGGGACATCACTGAATTTAGGCCATTGAAACATGCGAGTCAGAGAGTGGACAGGTAAGGGAGTGTCTTTGTGTGTGTGTGTTCGTGTGCGTGTGCACACCAGAGGTATTCTTAGCAAAGCATGGAGTGGGTGGAGTTGCACGAAATTACCCATTACCTAAGGTTTGCCGGCATAAACACAGTTATCCTGGTTTGGCTCCCTGACCCTATCAAATCAACAATGCAGAATACATAGGAGCATCCCCCGCATGTCCGGATGAGCAAGATAGTACCACCTGTTGGAGAACGAACCAAGAACCCGGGAGGACAGACCCCCATCATAAACCAAAGGAGAAACTACCAAGTTAACAAAAGATGAAAATGGGAAAAGACAGACAGACAGCTTGGCCTAGTCTCTGCCATTTTGAGACCTTAGTTTATGGGGAGTTGTTTTAATTGGGAGGGGGCAGACATTCTTAGACAAAAAAAATCCTGGTTGGTTTCAAAGTTCTCTTTCAATGTACATCATTCCTGGGCAAAAAATGTTTCATTGCAAAAATTTTCTGTAAATAGGACGTGCTTGGATTGAAGTGAGAAGCAGTACTACTGATCAACTGTAACAGCCCCCCAAGATGAGTGACGAGCAGTGGGGGGAGGGAGGCACAGCGGGCCCGTTTGTCGTCATGGTGGTGGTGGTGGTCTCCGTGGCAGTCATGCCGTGTCTCAGTCATCATTGGCCGCGCTGGTCCCTCGCACTTGGCCTTGTTTCCGGAGCTAAAGGAGGAAGGAGGGGAACCAAGGGGGGAAAGGACTAGTCAGGCAACAGCAGGAGGAAGAGGCCACCGTTTGGGGAAATGAGACATATCTGAAAACGAACAATGATTCTGCTCTCAATCCAAATAAAAAAAAACCCTACAGATTTTAGGAAGCAAAGCTGCACCTTCAAACATGACGCGCGTAATTCCACAGTTTAAATTTAATGTTGGCCTAATTCACTCATTGTTCTTAAACTGAAAACGGTAATTTTGACATAATAAAATATACGTATTAAAAAATAATAAAAGGTGCTACATTATTGTAATTAGCCAGCTTCCCCAGGTGGCCACCTCGCCCATTCATCTCTCTGACTGCTATTGCTGTGCAGTGAAATGGGGCAGGGAACCTGTGCTCAGTACATCAGCTCTGGCTGCAGGCTGCAGGCTGACAGCCTGACATCCCCCATCCCCAAGACCTAGGACCTCCTCCACACAACCCCCCATGCTGACAGACAGGCCACCGATGACGGCTAGGAGGGGGGCATACATTTAAGTTACTCCCCACCAATCGAGGACACAACCAGTGAACTTCATGACAACCTGTACCAACACCACAAGGGCCCCTAATTCCCAGCACCCCCAGTGTCGAATTAACCATGCAGTCAAATCACTGTATGGCTGTATAACACTGAGCTCATCCGCATACCAGCACATGCATTCTTTTAATGTAATGTTTACACCGGGGGTGAAACACAAATAGCAGGAATAAAATGTAGAGAAAAAGTTGTCGACGTTAAGAAGCAGTGCTACCAAGTAAGATTTTAACATATTAAGTGAAAACTGCAGTAAGTGACCAACAGTGAGGCACTGGCACCGGGACAGTGAGAAGGCGAGCGGTCGGCTGACGTGCAGTGGAAGGAAGACGACAGGCCCCTGGGGCCAGAGCGTCACTTACGCAGACCTGCGCAGGGCCAGGGCCGGGCTACTCCTCGCTGGCCTTTGTGCCCCTCACTGAGCCGCTTTTACGCATCTAGATGCAAAGCAAGAAGGTTTGGCGGCTCAGACACAGCTGGGGATTATGGGGCAGACACTCAGGAAAAACCTGGGAACCCAGCTTAGACAACCTGTAACAGCATCACTGCAAAGGCAGTAGACTGGGGGGCTGGGGCCCAGGACTGACCTTGCTTGCCAAGTTCCAGGCAAAATTCTCACAAGAAAAACCCAGACACACTAGATTTTGTGTGTGTGAGTTGCACATCTATGTTTTTTATGATTCATAGTTGAGGCTCATCGCAGAAGTATTGCCTTTCAAAGCCAGAGGGGAAAGTGCGGGGTCAGCCAGGGGTCAGCCTGGGCTCAGCTCTTTCTGCTGAAATAGAAGACGGGATGGTGAACTTTGCCTGAGCTGCTCTGAGTGCACGCTTAAGAACCCGCTCACCAAAGAGCCACAGGTATGAGGGCGTGTCAGTCCCAGTCAGGTGACAGGAACCCATCGCTGTCATCGCTGGGACACCACAGAGGTGCCTAGTTACCTGCGCTCATTGGTATGGGGACTGAACCTCCACAATTGGCTAAGGGCAACAGTACAGGCGAAACAATCCTACCACTTCACGTTCCACTCTGGGAATTTATGCCACACATTTGAGAAAACCAACATGTCCCAGAGCTAAAGCCGACGTAGCAAGATGTGACTCGGGGTCAGCTCAGTGCAGGGACAGAGTGATGAGAGAGGCCCGTGTGACGAGTATGGGAGCCCCACCCACCTCCTCCAGCTCCCGCTGCGTCTCATCCTCCATCCGCCTGATGTCCTCCATGGTGAGCTCCACCCACCGGTCGATCCAGCAGAAAAGCTGCCGGTGAAAGTTGGTGAAGATCCTCTTCTCCTGCTGCAGAGGCAAAGGGCAGAAAGAAGGTTTTCATTGAGGAAGGAGGATTGTATAGGGACATTGAAAATGACCCACTGTTCATATATTCTTATCACTGTGAGCACTCTCCATTTATTTCTAATATAACCGTAATCTCAGCTATGACAACCTGACCTAGCCCTAACATTAACTACACGTAACTAAACAAAAGACTTTTGGTCATTTTAGGTTTTTATTGCATTCTTTTTTGTAAAATAGAGGTTTTTATTGTGGGTAACTGAAAAATAACCCCACACGCTAAAATAACTGGTTTTACCACATACACTACACAACACAAAATCCCCACTAAATAAAAACAAACAAAACCACACACAGGTACAAAGTAAATTATGTGCTAATTGCCCAGACTCGGGATAGCAGCAGCCTGGGAAGCCTGTGTGTTGACTTTGGGATACGCTGGCCAGCCACACTGTCTAATCACTCACCCTGTGAATGAAGTTCTCCACTTTGTTTTGCAAACCCCACCACTTGAACTTGACGGTGACCAGCTTGTAGGCACACATACGAGGGCAGTCAGTGTTGCTGAGCAGCTCTTTCTGCAAGGGACAGTGGAGAAGAAATCAGAAAATCAGAAATCGGGAAAGTTTTATTGATCCCGGAGGAAATTGCTTGGTAAAGGCATACATGGGGACATAGACAGACATGAGGAGATGCACATGGAGACTTGCTGACATGGGGACAGACAAGGACAGAACAAGATATGGAGAGAAACATGCAGACAGACAGACAGAACAGATACACACAGAAGAGTTGCTCTTATGCCTGAAGGACATCGGCCCACCCCTGACACCCGACTCAGGGGTGTTACACATTCACAAATTACAGCCATTAAATAGGGAAAACAGGTAACTGATCAGAGCCGTTCTGCAGGCCCCTCCACCCTCCCTGTCTTTTAAGGCACGTCTCTATGCAATTGGGAGGGAAAAGAGATTATTTTTTTCCATGCACAAAAGGGGGGCCAGGAATCCGAGACACACAAGAGGTGGCCCTGAGGGCAGCAGAAGAGACTGGGGTAAGGGGTCATTACCAAAACACCCGTCATCTGATTGGCTGCTCCTGCTGCCCAGCCCATTAGATCCATGATGTCACCACAGAACCATTTCATATGGACAGTTTCAGCAGCAGGGCTGCCACCATATATTAAAACATCCAGACACTTGGTCTTTGAAGACAAGTCCTGTTCCTTTGATTGAAAGTCATACTTTAATAACTCATGAGCTTACAGGAGAAGCAAAAAAATACCAAACATCCAAAATTCAGGCCATGAGCTCCACGTCTAACTAGGTACCGTCTCCAAGATTCAATATACACTTTCATTCAATTGGAACCAGAACTTTTTCCAGAACCAGGAACCTTTGTCATGTTCACATCTCAGGAACCTGGCCTAACTGTACTTCCTCAGGGGCTGTTCCTGAACACTTTTCTGTACCAACTCCAGACTCCGTACTTTTCATCTGAATACAAACTACCGGGAAGATGCTTAAAGCGACATCTTGCTTGCAAGTTATGCATAAGTGCAGAAAGAGCAATGTAGCGGAGCAAAAATTAAGCAAATGGTATTTTTAAAACCCAATTACATTTAATGCATCAATACATTTTTTGTTTGCATCCCCATATTTCTGCATCAGAAAATTTGATCGCTAGATAACACTGCATGTTTTTTTATTCTGTGGAAAATGAAAGATCAGTTTGCTGGTCAGATTTAATAATCATATAAGCAAAATATAAACACAATGCTGTGCCCATTTTGATTGCGATCGATCTCCCCAATATCTAACAAATAACGAAATAACACTCTTCCTCCAGTTTTGGTGCGGCACTGTAATTTTGTCAAATTATGCATGAAGTTTAACCTAAGACCTTTTTTGTGCCCCATGGGAATCTACCATAAATTCCCAGTTCCTGTTGGATGGTGTGAAAGCGACACACGAAAGTGCCCAAGAGCCACAAAAGTTCCAGGTGGAAACAGCCCTGGAATGGGCACTGGGACCAGGTTCCAGACATCAAATGTAAAAGCACCTAATGGCAACTTCAACACAAACCCCAGCTACATCTCAATCCCATTTCATCAAAGTCCCTGGAGTTCTGTGAAACATCACCAGTGGCACAAAAATGACAACAGATAAACCTCAGAGCACATTAGTCCAAGACTGATAGTGACCAAAGACACATCTTACAATATATGAGCTCCCAAAAGTATTATGTTGTGTATAGACATGTGGTCTGGAATAAATTCTTGACTACCTACAATGATCTGGATTCATCACAAAGTTACTAATTCAACACGTTAAATATGAAACCACAAGACTTGGTAATGTGCAGTGAAAAAATAATCAAAGCAAATCATAAAACCACAACCCCAGAAGTCAGCTTTTTGAAAGAAAACCATAAAATCAAAATTAAAAGACTGTTTAAACCCAAAGCACCTTCTGATCTGAGCTGCAAAGTTCTCATCTGATTGGAGGGATTTTGGCAAGAGCCTCATGAATTGACTACATCTCAAACATCCATACTGACAAACAGTCTGTCACACACACACTTCAGTCACCTCACCAACCAAACCCCCCCCCCCCAACGCACCAATAGCCTGATAGGTAAGCATGCGTAGAGGATTGATCTGGCTGAGGCATAGGGCTGGCCGATATGACCTCAAATCAACAACACGATCAACTGAACATGTTACCTTGATTACGATTAATGAACTATTATTTTTTGTTTTTTGCCCTCATAGTTCACATACAAGGTTTGTACTGTAAATATGCTTACCTATTAAAGCTGGGATAATTTTTCTAATGAAATTGCATGTTTAATCTTCCTGTTTTTGAAATAATTGAAGGAAACACACGGATGAACTACTTAAGGTTAAGTGAATATTTCATACAAGGGAAATCAAAGCACATATCGCTTGAAATGAAAACGTCTTATGAAAAAGGTCACATTTCAATATAAAACGCAAGTTCCCTAAAAAAAGTAGAAGATGGCTTGCATTTGTAGCAAAGAAAATTAATTTTAAATATTGCTTTGCTATGCAAAAAGTAGAATATAAGTCTCTCGTAAATGAGATGCAAGTAAATCCTTTTTATATTGTGTAGCATAGTCATAGTGTGTTATTGACAGTTGCATTGTAGAGGCACTTGTTGCTGGGTGCCTGTCAGTTTCTTTGAGCCATACACTGTTCATATCTGGTAACATGATTGTGCTGCATTACCTTTGATTGTTAAAATTGTTTTTCCATAGCATTTACATTTGACCTCTTTTTTGCTTTCATGTCACAGACTGGACGAGGCGAAGTCACATGGCGACATACATGCAGTAGTATGTTTTTAAGTGGACAGGACATGAACACACACGGGGAAAAGTAGTAACAGATTTTTCTGGAAGCATTAACAGAATTAAAAAAGGGCAAGATTACGTCGATTAGAGGTTCTGAATGTCAGTTTTGATTAATTTTCAATTAACAGGCCAGCTCTACTGAGGTGTGAGCTCTTTAATAAGATGATTGCTTAAGCCCCATCCAAAATGGCACACATAGCTTACAAAGCATTACCCACCCAGGCTTCCTCCATGACCACTTATCCCATAAAGCAGCATTTCCCAAACCAGTCCTTGGGGTCCCCCAGACAGTCCACGGTTTTCGCAAAAATGTAGTCTGTCTGGCAGGGAGCTGGGAGGAAGCAAAATAATGGACTGTCTGGGGGTCTCCAAGGTAAGACTGCCCTAAAGGGTTGTGGGGAGACTGTAGCCTATCCCAGGAAGCACAGAGCATCGCAGATGGGATTCTGGTGTAGCTCAGGCTGGGGTGGGGGGGAGGGGGGGGCGGCAGGAGCAGAGGTCACGCGGAAGATCCAGGCAGCAGTACCTTCCAGTTGGGGCCCAGTGGACCTCGGCCAGTCTTCACAGAGTGAAACAGGGCCGGATCCTCCTCTGCTTTGTAGTCCTGGGGGAGGAGAGAGTGATTTCAAACGTTAAAAGCCATTTAGCTTTATTAGCTGATGCAATTAACACACTAATATAATGATATTTAGACTGAAGAAGTAAACATTAAAGGAAAAAAGCAGCTATCCCCTCTCTCAGCACATGCAGTACTGATACATTTAGGTGCCAAATCGATAGCACTGGCATTTACCCTAAAATCAAGCAATTTAGCTTCCCAATGCACATGGTTCTGACCAAAAGACGCAAAAAAGCAAAATGGTCCCAGACACCCCACCACCACCCCAGGGTTCAACTGCCTTCCCATTGGTTAGCAAGTTTTCAAAGGTCAAGTGAAACCATGTCACTGTGTAGTCTCCCTCCTAACGAGGCCTCTCTTCATTCAGCATGTTTGAGAACAGGCGGGGTACGCTCTCAGTGTACAGCCACTGCTTCCCACAGGGGCAGAGCCGACCCCCCAAGCATGGGATGAACAGGCCTCAGAACATCACAACCCAATGACTTGGTGTTATCCAGCATGCATTTTTAAGGGAAGCAATAGAGTCATCTACTCAAGGGTCCAACATCAAGACTCCCCAGGGATTCCCAGTAGTCATGAGAGCAGGACCAACCTGAACCCGCTTATCTAGTCACAGAGAGGCTCTGAAGACCTTGTCCGTGCGACAGTTACTGTTGGACTGGCCATGCACCTGCACTAGGAACGCCACATACTTAGATTCCTTATATTAGTGTGTACAAGCGGCAGTTGGAGGGGAATGTGTCTATCTGCTCGCCGCCACCCTCAGGCGATCAGAGGAAAACTCGGCGCTTCCCGTCCTGCACCGGCCACACTGCCATCAGCCACACTGCCACGGTGCCACCAGCCACGGTGCCACCAGCCACGGTGCCACCAGCCACACTGCCACGGTGCCATCAGCCACGGTGCCATCAGCCACACTGCCACGGTGCCACCAGCCACGGTG
>JAABNY020000039.1:35205204-35216238 GCA_015164015.2 Brevimyrus niger
TCAGGCGGCCTGCTCTGCCCATCACGCGTGCCTCAGGCGGCCTGCTCTGCCCATCACGCGTGCCTCAGGCGGCCTGCTCTGCCCATCACGCGTGCCTCAGGCGGCCTGCCCCATAAACAGTTACAACGTAGCGATAATTCAGCCCCAGATCAGGGGGGAGCTGCTCTTACACATGACCCAGAGCTCAGCAAGCTCACCAAATGGCCAGCGGCCTGCACCCAGACACAGCTCTCCTGTGCGACTGCCGGGGGCGTCACCTGTCCCGCTTCTTCTGGGACTCTCCTTTTGTTTTTAATAGTCTTGGAAAATTTATTCCATCTCCCAGGACACCACATGTCATGCTTTTCAATAGGCTAGATCAATAATTAAAATTGTTGTTTAGATTTTGCCTGTATGTCCAGCTGCTTGAAATATGCATCGACTTCCCAACGGTCCATCATTGGCTCTGGTGTGATGTGACATAGCACCAGCATTTCCAGATATTGGGTACCTGTATTTTATTTTGCACACATGTTGGATGTACATTATACAATGTATACATGTATTTCATGTATACATGAAAAAGGTATGTTACAAAGAACAGTCCCTTATAAAAAGTGGATCTGGCAACACAGGACACAACTGTCCTCCTTGAATTCTTTTATATCTACTGTAGCTTTACTACTTAATGTCAATGTTATTCTAGAGCAACATACCTAGTGAGATGGGTGGTGAGACTGAGGACATGCATTTTTGTTCGTGAGCAAAACAGTTGTCAGTATGACAGTGTCTAGGTTTGTCAGACATAGATAGCAACCCAAGTGAAGGCCGGCAGTAGCGTCAGCTCACGTGTGGCGGGAAGACGGGGGAAGACAGCTGGGCTCACAATGACAGAAACCACTGGGAGAACTGAGCCCTTCCGATTTATTAAAAACCTTAATACAGGCAGTCCCCAGGTTAATACAGGCAGTCCCCAGGTTATGGATGAGATCCGCTCCCTAAATCTGACTAAGCAGAATTTGTAGGCAAGTCGGAAAAATAACACTGTACATAATATTAATGCAGCAGTAATAAAAGAAACTACACACAGTCCTGTACCCTGAGCTAAAGCACCGCTGAAGCCTCGCAATGTTTTTGCGAGCGTCACAAAATAGTGTGTGCATTTCTTATAACTATTGTATTCAACCAATTTTTTTAATATTCTAGACTTCATGGCAGTCCTTCCTTAAGTATGATTTGTACGCAAGTCAAACAAACATTCTTAAGTACAGGCAGTGCCTAGGTTCTGACTGGATAAAAGTTGAATCACATTTCAGTCTCATGCCGATGAAGGTGTCAGTCAAAATGTGCTAAATGTGCCCATCATTTGTCTCCACCCCCATCCCACCCCCCCGCTAACAATGCCCAGTCTGGTCCAATCATATTAATGCTATTAAAATCACACATTCACTAATCCTTTAAAAAACTAGTTTGTTAACCACAACCAAGTACGACTTCTAAAAGATACATCAAACTCAACTGGTATGTGATTCCACTGACTGACCTACAAGTAATTTCAAGAATTCATATAATTTCTGCTAATTTATATCAAAATCACCAGCAAAACAGAAAAATTACCATACACGATGGCAAATGAAATTAGTCAAGTATGCAAGTGACTGGCCACACGATGGCGCCAAAACTTCGACCAGTAAGAAAAGTGATAGATTACAGGGATGATTACTCACACCAGTGGCCACTTGATTTCCATCTGCGATATCAATAGGCACCACGTCCACCGTCTTCCATGTGGATGGGTCCAGCATATGAACCTATGAATCAAAAGCAGAGCGGCTATGATGAGAACAAGGGGAAAAGGACATAAATTTGAGTACACTAAAGAATCATATATACAGCATTTATATGATATAAACCTTGCTAAACATTTCCTCAGGCATATATCATACATTTATAAATACATAAGTTCTTGATTTTTTTTAGGTTTAATAATGAGTCCGCTGTTGTTTTAAGTCATACAAAACTCCTCCCATCCATTTTTTAATAATCTGGTTGAGGATAATACACAACAATCATATTGTGCTAATAGATACTAACGTGCAAGAAGAAATGAGTATTCAGAATACAGCCATAAGCTAAATCACTATTAATTTAATTATATAAAAGTAACAATTACAACTTGTGCCTGTAAAGTCGGATTAGCTTCATTATAAAAGGATTTCCGGCACTTTGATTCCAGTTACGCAAACAGAAAACGCAAATGAAATGAAAGCAGAAATGAAGACAAGGGAGCAAAATAAAAAAAGGTAAATACATAGTAATTAAATGAAAAGAGGAAGATTAAGGAGTGAAATAAGGGAATAAAGGGACAATACCAGGTTGGGATACTAACATTATCTATTGTCCCCAAATCCGGTTTATGCCACGTTTCAATTTTGATGAAGAAGTCGTCTTTCATGTACTCATTCTGAAGGGAAGGAGAGGTTAAACTCCACAAAAAAATGGAAAAACAGGACATTCAAAGCATTAAGCACAGAAGCCATCGCTTATATATGTAACCTGCCTATTAAATACATTTTACCCACAGCAATTTCAGAGAGGCCTGACACTTAAACCACCACAGGCCTTCAGTTTAATTTAAAAACTAAAGTCTGTCATTTTTTTTTACTGTCAGCATTAGAGGAACAAGGCACAGACTCAAAGCATCATTTTACATTGTGCATATAATCATTTGAGTGTCATATACAAGTTATTATAAGCATAAAGCTTAAGTCATGATAACCAACTACAAATTTAAAATAAATTATAAATGGGGTGAGTTTCATCTCTGAGATGGTTTTACAATGGAATTTCCTGACCACAGCATTAGACTTTCCTAGAAGCCTGGCTTCACTGCCTGAGAAGTCCAGCTTGAGACAGACTCGCTTTTGTGTGTGTGTGTGTGTGTGTGTGTGTGTGCGCGCATCACCCTCACACACTCAAAAGGAAAGGGGCACCAGAACCATGCAAAACAGAGTTGACAAAGACCCCCTGACTACTTACCGTCACAACTGCAGTGAAGGCGATGGTGGGGGCAGTGGGGTGGGGGAGAGAGAAAGTTAAACAGAGAATCAGATGCCAGCATCAGAGAGAGTCCTCACAGAAACCTCCAAAAACAACATGTTCTTGGTGGAGCAGCAGATGCCGAGGAACACTCCCAATTAGAGGAACACTCCCAATTAGAGGAACACTCCCAACTAATCCATGATTCCCAGACTATAACAGGTTATATTATCAAAAAAAAAAAAAAACCCTAACTACCCCAAGTTTGAGGAATACGGCAGTGACTCAACCACGAAATACTGTACATGCCCCAGGACTGCAAAGTAGGGTGGGGAGGGGAGGGGGAGCTCACTGGTGCGGCAGTAGGGGTAGGCATTCCAGGCCTTCTCGTGGAACACCAAGGCCCCCTCTGGAGAAATCATCTTCACAAAGGTGGGCACTTTACTGTGGGCCAGATAGCAGAGACAAGAAGCCATGAGAGAGCATGCAAGGCCAGCGAGCGCCATCCCTACCCACCCCCACCCAGGGCTGCCCTGCGCTCTCAGAGGCGCATCAGGACTGGGGTTTCCACATTCGATCTGCCACCTCACCTGAACACCCAGGCTAATTAATCACTTCCCCGATTTGAAATAATTACCTAGATTAAAGCCACCTCCGGATTACAGCTCTGAAAGTCATGCATGCGTGGTGAGACACTACTTTCACACACACAGCTATGCTCTGACATGAACGTCCTTTCCTTTTTTATATTCTTTCATTTTCTTCTGTAATTTCCAAATCCCAGTCTGACTGCCAGTTAGCCTCCAGCTAAACGAATAGCAGCAGGTTTTAATAAAGCCTTTAGCTGCCTGAGCTGCCTCCTAATCACCTGAGCAGGATAAATAAGCAGAGAATCTAAAGCTTCAACGTTTACTGCTGCTGCAGGTCTGTGTGTGTGGCTTTTGTTCCTCAACCCTAATTAGGATATTTAACAAGGACCAACACTTGTGAGCTGATGCAGTGAAAAATACCACCATTTAAATGTACACATTTACACAACTCAATAATATAAAAGTAAACACATGGATCGTGACCACCTTGGTGAGATTTTGGGATATTCTGACATTATATCTGAATCTGCAACAGAACAGCACCAATAATTAATGAATGACAGTTGACCAGAGGAAAGCGGCTGGCACAATCAAAACAGTTGTGCAACACAGGAAGAAGGATAAACACAGTGGCTTGAATCACTCAAAGACAAACAAAAAAGAAAACTAAATTCAGTGCACCAAAGCTGTTCAACTTTTCAGCAAATGAAGATAAATTTAAGTTACTGGGTTTTAAAAATAATTTAACTCGGACAGAAATCTGATGCTATAAGTAATTTATCTATACCTTTTAAAAACAAAAACGAACAGAATGTGTTCATGCACAAAAAAAATCCCTTTATGTAAGGCCACAGCACCATCTCCTGGCCACGTGTGAAGGCAGATCGCAAATGCAGATAAACATCTTCCGTGTAAAAGGCGCCTCACAGCAGACAGGAAGAGGAGGACGCGAGTGAAGGTGTGGGCAGACAGCAGGATTTCACTTGCCAAGTGGTCTACTACAGCAGTACTCAGCTCAAACCTCAGGAAGGTCTCGCACACAAAAGAAGCAGTGCTGCTTAATGGCTAGACACCACACGCCAAAGACAAGCTACTGCTCCCAACTTTACTCTGTTTAGTGATGGAAAAAAACTGCTAACGACCAAGTTACTCACAAGGTTTGACATTTACTGGCTACCACAGAGGTGTGAGCCCCAGGCTTCAGCCCACGTAGGCTGGCATGGCCACACAGCCAGTCACAACAGGCGAGGTGCAGGTCGCCTTCTGCCTGCAGAAACCATCTAATTCTAATTCAACCTCAGGAGCAAAGCAAACATGCTCTTTAAAACCCTTTTACGACTTTTCCAGAGAACGAAACAGACCCAGCCATGGTAACAGTCACAAAGCATAACAATACAGATGACAAAATAGGTTAATCGTTATATTTTTAATCTACCAATATTTGAGCTAATTATATAAAGCTATGAATGAGCATTTTATGTAATGAAAACTGTTGCTGCTGTAGCTTTTGAGAACCCTGTGACTGTGTAGGACTAGTGGGTACAGAAGATGGATGGATGCTTAAGCCATAAAAGGGGAAAATGCAAACAGTTAAAAACTGCCATTAGTCATAATTGTTGACAACAAATTGAGATTAACAATTCCTTCTGTCCACATCACAACTGAGGAAAATTACGAAACTCAACTGGACTATCAAAAGGGCAGTACAGTAATGGGCTGGTAGGGATAGCAGCATAGGATACTGGCTTGGGGAGGCTGCAGTGCATGCAGGCCCAGTCCATTGAGCAGCTAATCCCTACCCCAGCTCAGAGAGCACCAGCAGCCCACAGCCATTTCCTGTATTACCTTTGTGTTTCACCTATGCCATCAACCAGGCCTTCAAAAAGATATGAATATAGACAGCTTCTACTTCCTTTAGGCAACCATCAACAACAAAAGAAATAGCAGTCAAAACACACTGCAGAATGTCACTAGGCAGAGCAGACTTGAAGGGAGTTCTTTACTGCTATTGACATACTGCTAAGAACAAAGAATGGTTTCGAATACACCATTTTCTGGGAGTCTTTATGAATGGGAATGCTGGACAATGAAGGGAGCAGGACAGGAGTGCTAATGTGAACATCTGTGCTGAATAAGAAAAAAAGGCATAAGAAAAAATAAACATCAACTGTTAATGGAACTGACCTTCATTTGAAGCACAAATGACCAGGCTACAGGGTCTTATTATGGGCATTTTGAGAAGATCCATTGCATTTGAGGAGGTCATAATGCTTAGGAATATTTAAGGTACAAGAGGAAAACTGTGACCAGCAAAAAGAATGAACATGCAATGAGAAGCCTAAAGACTCAGTAAATGAACATTGTGATATTGATTTAATGCCACCTAGGCTGTGTTCAAAATGTCCACTCCCTCACTAACTCACTCTATAGTGTTCACTACACAGAACACTCAGAGGATAAGGGCAGACATCAGTTGATACATTTTGGTCAGTGGGAAAATATGGGCACTGCTACATAATTATGCAATGGATAGCCGAAATTATCTGTCACATAAACAAATGGCAGAACATAACATGACTTTTTTGATCAGTACACACTAACTGTCACTCCGATTTGTAGTGCATTATATAGCAAATGAAATTTACCGTTGAGAATTCAAAGAGCACTAGAAAATGGCAGTACCACCATATACTGGACTATACAGCGGCCAAGTAGACATTTCTAACACATCCCTAATAATAACAGCCCCATATCAAATAAAGTGCAGATTAGCCAATCAGTATCAGACAGAGGATCAGTAGAGAAACAGTGACTGAGGATGGCCAAGAAGAGTTTGGGAATTACCAGTCTAATGAACCAAATCATCCTACTCTCCGACTACTAAGTTTGTCAGCAGACTGAAAGAACTGTACACCACCACTTTTCACAACCAGTATTCTACATAAAAATAGCTTGTTTCATTCAACGATCTACTGAGAAACTGGATAACAGTGAAATTAAAACGACATTGACAAAATAAAATCGGAGCGGTCAATGTGATATGGCAAAAAAAGTTCACAATATTTTTTCCTGTATTGACCGATATCAATAATTATCAATATTACAGTTTTACAAAACTCCCTAAAATTATAAAAGATTATTGATTTTCAAGTATTGAAAAGAAACAGATCACAAAACTATGCACAACTATAATATTGCAAACATTAATTAAAATTCTGAGGTAGAAAACTACCTAAACCAAACAAAAAACACTTATTCAAAATAACGCCAAATCATTGTTAGATTTTTTTGTCTGGCGCTGTAAACGTCACCACACTTCACCATGTCACATGGTACAAAATCGAGAGCAAGACAACTTGAGACGGATCGTGCAGCACAAACTGGGACCGCCTCCGTGACGACAAAACTTTGCCCTTATTGGCTGAAGATTTGTCACACGCATGACGTTTGTATCCCAAGAAATTCCAATGCGTTATTTGCTATTTCTCCCGAAAAGCACATAAAGCAGCGAGAACTGGTTTTCAGTTAATTTACTTGGTAAAATAAAGTTTAAATAAATGACACAAATGCTGTAACAGTACACGCAAATTTATTTTTTGTTAGTTACTGTAATGCTGTGCTGCTTTATTTGGTTAATCATCCAATCTGTAAAGAAGGGATTCAAGTAAGAATTGCACTGTACTCTGTACATGACAATACGTGTTGGCGTTCAGTAAACCTCTGCTCGATAGGCCATCGAATCTGTCTCGTCGCATTCTCTAAAACGGAGCAAACTTGGTGATCGAGTTTTATAGTCTGTGTGTATCATCGTGATCGTCCTGATTTTTTTATCGATAAAAAAAATCGAAATCGTTTTATCGCCCAGTACTAGGTCAACAAGAAAAATCTGTTGCATACTTAAAACAATCCTGCAATGTACATGAAACACTGTGGGACAACACGGTTGGACAGTATTGTGTGTATGACTGATTTAATGAGCCACAAATAAGACGCAACTGCTAATAAACAGTATAAAAATACAACTTTAAACACGTTCTGTTGATAAAGGGCACAGGAATTCAGGGGACACTGTAGTTGAAACTTCTGACTAGGGACTCTGAATTTCCGAGTTACAAGATCAAAGCAGCAGTAGTCCTGCTATCCAACCTCTTGGCGTTACCTTATGTGAGCTAGTCGTGGTTGGGATCAGAACAAACAGAAAAGCCCCACACAGGCAGTGTGCTGAAACGGTGATCCACCACGGCCATCACTGCTCATACGACGTCGTATTGCCAAATTCAGTATGCAGCCGCCTTGAGCATGAAGAGCAGTGTGGCAAAGCAGGCAGGGGAATACAGGCGACCGCACCTCTTCAGGTGGTAGATCTTGTGTGTGTACTGGCCCTTCTCGCCCTCCTTCTCGTACGGCTCGTTCTTCAGCACCTCGATGCCCTCGCCGCCACCCGTTTCGTTCTTGCTGGCCTCTGCCACGGAGAAGAGCTGTCCCACTTGATACTGGAAGGAAACACAAATCTGATGTCTTACATTCTTTCCTCAGGTTCAGTCTGGTGCAGTGAGGAACATGGAAAACACTGCATTTCTGTAAATTGTCAGAAAAACCACTAAAGAGCATGTTAGTTACAAGACAATGAGGAGTAATTTGGGAAGAAAATCTAATCTGATCTACAGAATCCTATGTGGACTAAGCCTTAGAAGAGCTCATTGGTGCATCTCAATGAGAATCTCCTGGGGAAGGTGGGACAGATGAAGGGTTGAACCCCACACACTGTGCTGATCACTCATGGTCCCCGTGTAGCATCTTGAGTAGGGGTGCGAGTACAGCTTTTGGGTGAGGTGGTACAGTTCTGTAATCAGGCCTTACCTGATAAGTAGACCAAACATTGTGGGCATGAGCCATAGTGGCTGTGAGCACACAGAGGCCTCATTGTCTCCACCACCACCATCGGTTCCAGCAGGGACAAGCTGGCTCTCCGATTTGCGATGCACAAGAACAAAAACAAAGGGCCACCAGTACAGCAGGCTGATCTGTCAGCATGTGACAAAGGAGAATTTAAGGGGTACGAGCTGACTGCTGACCACCACCCCCACCACCCAACACTTGCTCACATATGTTCTCCACAACTCTAACATGGACTGCAGAAAACCGACTGGAACTTCCGAGTCAATTACACACACATGGGGGCTCTATCGCAGGACATCTCAGTCCAGTCCACAGGGACCTCAACACACATACTCCCAGCACCACTGAACCAAAAAAATTAAGCAATAAAAAACACAGAATACCTGGGACAGGTATGTTATGAGCTGGAGGGAAGCGAAAATGTGTTTTTTCTGGGGGACTCTGACAACTGGATTGAGAAACACTGCTCTAAGAGTATCCAAGATCATCGCAATGAGAATGCAGCTGCCACTGGCTGCAAGCAGACACAGCATAGAGCCAGCTTCAGGGGTCCACAGGGCCGCCAGCATTCCCCTGCTGCCTGAGGCACTCAATGTCCCCAGAGATCTGACTCAAAACTCAGAACAGTTCACGCTTTTTCGTGAAGAGTTTTCGTGAAATGACAAGCTTCTGTCTTGGGTGTATAGCTGGAACAAAGTTAATTTGATTTAGATCTGGATTGTCATTCGGCTAAATTGTTAAGCTAAATTGCAAAGTGATGAACTGCTAAACTGACAATGGTTTTCCCTTCCTTCTGCTCCTGGAACCCCATGCAAGATAAGCGATAAAGACGTTTGTATGTCATCTAGGTTCAGCCATTTTGCATTACTGCAGGCAGGTCTGCCCCTCATACAGACTCCCTAACACAGCACAACTCGATGGTTGCTGCAAATCGCACCCTAGGCTCCATGTCTGCCACCTCCCACAGCTTTCCTCAAGGATTCTTTCACTATTCTGCATACACAAATTATAACGTGACCACATATGGATTCAGAAGCTATTTTTGTCCACTGTAACCATATTAGGACATGAATCCTAAATTCAGAACAGAAGTCTTACTGCAGATAAAATTCACTGCAGCATCACAGGTGCGTATCTCCATCTGCTGTAGTCGGAATCCGATTATACTAGAGAACGTTCTGACACTTTGATGAAATAACTCATTACTTCCCTGTAAAAGAGGAATGATTTCATTACAAAAGTAAGCATCAGTAAAACCATTCAACCAATACTTTAAACTGCCTACAGCAAAAAAAGAGTCTAAAGATGTAAACATGAAAATGCCTAATGGTGATTTCAGAAAGCGCAGTTGAAAAAAAAGATTACTTTTCAAAGCAAAACAATAACACATTGAAAATGAGCTTCTCTTTTTGTGCTAAATATAACCATTGCCAACATTTGTTTACCGCTTACAAGCCAACACGAGTTACCAAAGGGAACACTCTGTTAGAGACGACACAAGAACCGATATTTCAGTACTAACAACATGATGGCACCCCTTTGTCTCCAGTACTGTAGGTACCAGGAATGCAGTACTTCCAGACCTGATGAGAGCAGCATATATACATACAAGTGTTCTAGTCTCCCTTTCAGGAGATCCCCAATTTCTTTTTTGTTTCTTTAAAAAGAAAAAGGACATACCCAAAATAAAATGCTTATTACTCATGAATCACTTGCAGTTCCATAACAATGGCCTGGTCTAACTCCTGATACTCTTAAAATGTTAAACCACAAGATTGATTTCCAAGTGTTACTTGTATGGATAAAAACTACAAAGTTTTTGCATTGCCATAAATGATTTTATGGTTTATTGAAAACATCTTGCTTGGCCTGGCAACTCTCCTGACAAGGTCATCAAAATAACTGACCTACATTTGTGTTCAAACTCACTTGCTTTGTCAGTATTCTTCATACTGTATACCAAGCTATAGTTCCAAAGGAGCTGTTCCAAGTTAAAAATATTCCTTGACAAGCATCATCAGGAATTTCTTAATTACCATCGTAACACCTTTGCAATAACATAAAACACCAAACATTTGTGTTTAGTGTTCCTTTGGGAGCCAGTGACCACGACTGCAGTTATAGCAAAATAGCAAGAACAGAACTGAATGAGTCAGTCAATATTGGTCGTCAATGGACTTTTGTTATGAAACCAATAAACTTTACCGAATTAAGCAAGCCTCCCAAGACTTTCTGTTAGCACTGTATAGTTTAACCAATACAGTGATACCTCAGTTCTCAAACTCACTAGAACTCAAATTTTTTGAAAGTGAACCAGACCTAGAACTCGGTCTGAATATCAGAAGTCAAACCGTGAACGTTGACATAATAAATTGTACGCGCCAGGAAATTAGCCATACTATAATGCAATTCTTACTTGAATGCCTTCTTCACAGACAGGACGATTGACCAAATAAAGCAGCGCAACATTACAATAACTAACAATAAATAAACCACTAACTTACGTGTACTATTAGAGCATTTATGT